>CM042536.1:27585463-27697963 GCA_023630585.1 Cranoglanis bouderius
GGATTGCGCTTTCCTCCTAGGGTTTTCCGCCGCCCCCCGATGTTGCATTCGCAGCAGTTCGAAAAGATGCAGTTGGCTGGCTTAACGTGCCTCGGAAGAAGCATGTAATAGCCTTAGCCTTTGCCTTACCTGATTGGTAGCTGTCATGTGATAGGGGAAACCAAATTAGGTAGAAAATGGGGGTGGAGGGGGTGGATGGGAGTGAATTGCTCTTTTGGATTGCTTTTGTTCTAGTCAATAACATGAAGCAACTTTAAATTTGTGGTTGCAATTTAAATAAACTTGACAAAGCAAGCAGATATGCAATTGTGTTAATCGCCAATGATAGGATTTGAAGCTGATCAATCAATCAAGATTCACATTAGTGAGCATCCTTATATGTACATTTACACAAGCTCAGAAGTTTTTCTCAAATACAGTATGCAGCGAGACACATCTTTGACTTACCACATCCAGTGGAGAGACAGAGGAGCACTAAGAGAGCCTGCAGCCCACTGGGACCACACACACACGCCATCCTGTCGAGGAAAAAAATAGAGAGTATACTGTAAGATACAAAATCAGGAAAGCTTAAGACGGAGGAAACACCGCTGTGATCTGAATCTGAAATGAAGCTTTATTGGTTGTTTGAGGGTCACACAAAGACATTCATTAAAAAAAGATTCCACCAAAAGATTTTTGCCCGTCTCTCTCTCTCTCTCTCTCTCTCTCACTCTCTCTCTCTCTTTCTCCATCTAAGCCTGTGTTGATAATTTATAAACCAGCACCCTGACCTTCCTCCATCTCTCATCACCAGTGAGAACACAGCCAACCTCCTTTCGCTGCCATCTCCACAAGCATATCATTACACGCTCACACACACACTCACCCGGGCAGATAAGACTGAAATGCGAGAGCCTCTTTCAGCAGAGGCGACCTGTGACATTTGTCAGTAGTAAGGGCATCATGGAATCGCGAGTGTCTTTCCACACACACACACACACACACACATACACACACACACACACACACACAAACATACACACACTTAACTGATGAGGCACACTCAGCGTCCTGATGAAAAATGAAAAACACCAGGGTTTATTAGGCTGCCTGCGTGTCCTTTATGACCAGGAGGAAGCGGAAAGATTAATGTAAATGTGCGTCCACACACTGAAAGTACGAAAAGTTTCACTTTTTTAATCAAATATAGAATAGCAATCAGGTGGCCCGGGTGGTGGCACATGCTGAATGTTAATGAGCTTTGTGTCCCTTTTCTTCCCTCTCTCTTTGTCTTTCCCTTTTTCCTTCTTTCTGGCACTCACACACTTCACCCCCCTTCACAGTTTTTTCTGCATTTTCCTTCTTTGCCTCTGCTCAAGAAAAAGCCTCTCTGTCTCTCTCTCTCTCTCTCTCTCTCTCTCTCTCTCTCTCTCTCTTTTTGTGGGTGGTCATGCTGACTTTTACAGGTTATTTTTAAACATATAATTTTATTGTCTCATCACACAAGCCCTGCAGCCAAAAAAAACCCAACAACCCCAAACCAAACAAAAAAAAAACCACACACACATAGCCTGCAGCTTTAAAGATGCCATTTATAAAGTTTAAAGGTGTTCCTAGACCTGTAATAATCACTGAATCTTAAAGATACCTCCAAAATTTCAATGTAACGGAACTCCCTAGTTTCTTAATATCAAGCTTTTTTAAATTTACATTTACATTTCAGGTCCTCCACCACCTCATAAAACAAAACCGCATGCTCTAAAAATCACACATTGCTCCGTTAAGTTCTTCTTATATGACAGCATGAATAAGCTGCAGGACACACGACAGCCAGGACATAGCTTGTTAAAAAGATACATGGGAGCAATGACTGTGTGTGTGTGTGTGTGTGTGTGTGTGTGTGTGTGTGTGTGTGTGTGTGTGTGTGTGTGTGTGTGTGTTTGTGGTTTTGTGATTGGCTTCCTGAATACATTGCTTGCCTGTTTGCATTTCGCCAGCCCAACTCTTGGCAGGGAGAAGGCAAGTGTGAAGAGAGCTTATGTAGCCCATCCATTATGCATGTGGAGAGGGCCCAGTGCCACTGAACGGGCATCACACGGGCATCACACGGGCATCATGTGGGCACAGTAACCAGATGCCAAGGAGAAAGAGGGAGGGAGGGAGAGAATATTCTGCCAGACAGCAGGACATGAGCTTCATAGAGCATAGATGAGCTGCCAAAAAAAGCACAAAAAAAAAAACCAAACAAACAAAAAAGAAGCATCCAGGAAAAAGAGAGAGAAAAACACAGATGAACAGTTGCACGAGATATTGGTTGTTAATCTGTATCTCTATATTGGTCTTTAATTTAATATGGCAGACGTCTTCTGAGTCCTCTAATTGCCACAGTTTTGTTCTGTGAGCATTCACAAAGGCTCCAGATAAAAGTTCAGTGGGTGTTGAAGTTATATTACTGACCAAAAAAGTTTTGACAGTGGTATTCATTCATTCATCCATTCACACATAATGTGTCCTAAATGGATACAAATATGGATACGAATAGGAGGCGCATCATTCCATTTTGTTGTTGCTCCTGACGATTTTCATTCAGTCCCCGTGAACTGCCTTGAAACGCTCAACATTATATGTGTTGATGTAATTTCCACTGAAACAGGAAGTCAGGGCGGGACACATCAAATGGCTCCTCCCCCTTTTTAAAAAGCTAATAGTGTTTAGCTTACCTCACAGCCCAGGCTAAACCACACTTGACAAAAAATTTAAATTGAAAAAATTGAAAGTGAATGAACTCAAGCCATTTCCTTCTTAACCAACTCACAGTTGAATTTTATGCCGATAACTAAGTGGGGAAGTACCTGTCGATAACTGATTAATCAGCTGACAGTTTTTAAAATTGATACTGAATGAAAACATAACACTCAAAGTGAAATATTGCTGAACTTTATTACAAAAATAAACAGTACTGACTGCACCATGAAAATGTACTGTACTTTTTTAAACTAAATAAATACATTTTACAAAATCTAAAAATATTAATATATATTAACTGTTAATAAATATTAAAGTAATTAAAAGATATACATCCAAACTGAACCAAAAACTAACACTCCAAATAAAAAATAAAAATAGAGACATCCAAAATGATTACAAAAAAAAAACACTTCAAATAACACAACAAAATGTGTCATCGATAGTTTTTATTTCACCTCTAGAGGCCGCTCTCGTACTGTATAATGACAGCGGACCCATCTCAGCCGCTCCCGCAACGGACGCAACCAGGACAATCTATCGGTGTGGATTTTTGCCGATAACTGATAGTTCCAGCAATTGGTTATCGGTGCCGATAAATAAGTCTGATCAATCAGTCAACCTCTAGTTCGAACAGCCAAAGACACATTTACGACTCATGCTTGCTGATATTGATTATGATTTCTCCCACTCAACAATGGCAACTTCGGCAAGGTGATTTTTGTAATGTTGGGGGTGGGACAGTTCAGATTCTAGAGAGCATTTGATTGGACAGAAAATCTGATGAGAATCTTAAGTGCAGAATGATGTCATCAAAATTGTTGATCTGTATTGGTGGTAGAGAGAGACTGTAGATTTGTATGCATATATCTTCTAATTGTCATTGTTTGGGAGCACACTAGATTACAGATTACAGGCTAACATATTCATACTAAAAGCCACAAAACTTCAGTTTTGATTTCATGGGGACTTTAAAATGCTTGGTAACAAATGATGGTTTAAATTAGGCTATGAGTTTGTTCATATTTTGGGAAATAGAACCAGCTAAATTTGTTAAAAATATTGCAGACATGTGCAAACACAAATAATAACTTATGAGCAGGATTTAAAATAAATAAATAAATAAAATAAAAATCATGTGAACATATCTAGTTAAAACCTACTATGTACTCGAGTGTTGTAGCTGAGATTGAGGAACTGTCAGACCACTTGGGTTTTGTTCCAGTGTTTTCCAGTGTTTCTGTAGTTATAGTGTCAGAGTTCATATTTAATTAAAAAACAGTACAAAACAAAATAATGTTCTGGTTTAGGCCACGCCCACTTCAGTTTTCAATCCAAAGACAGATAAGATAAGATTTCCTTTATCAATCGCCCATGGGGGAAATTCAGTATGCAGTTATTTGAAGAACTAAAAAGATGCAGGTAGCATTACACCCATAATTCCCACACATCTTCACACCAAACCGACACATCTTCAACACCTACCAGCAACTTTTTCTTTGGAGTTGGGAGGAAACTAGAGAACCTGGAGGAAACTCACCAAATTTAGGGTGAACATGCAAAACTCAGAACATGCACAGTAACCCGAGTTCAGGATCGAACTTGGGACCCTGGAGCTGTTGGTATTGGTATATGAGCAATAGTTCCTGAAATATTTACATGCACATGTTTTTTCTTTCCCTCTGACATTGTGAAGCATATTGTGATTATGATGTATGTATGTATGTTTATAATGACAATATGCTATCTTTGTCCATATTGTGCAGTCCTATTAGGGAGGGGGCTGGACAGACAGAGAGAGAGAGAGAGAGAGAGAGAGAGAGAGAGACAGAGAGACAGAGAGAGAGAGACAGAGAGAGAGAGACAGAGAGAGAGAAGGAGGACTTGGTGTGAGAAAATGTCAAATCATGGCTCAGGACTGCAGCCAAAATTTAATGGCTAATGTACAACCGGCTAGGACAGACTGAAGGGTAGACAGTGAAAAGAGAAAGAGACAGGGAAATAAATAAAGACTAAGCGAGACTGAAAGAAAAGGGAGCGCTAAAGAGAGACTTATTTACAGGCCTGGGAAGGGCATGCTCTCTGCATTGACACCAACGGTGCCCGAGAGAGACTCTATTGAGATTGAAATGGGGAATGGGTTTCTCAGTGCCTGAACACGATGACGCAGCTCCTGCCTCTACTGTAAATTCTCCATCAGATCCGCCCTTCTCTCTCGGCACAATCATTTAGCTTTAGACAGCCAATCATTTAGAAAAGACGGTCCTTTCAGGCTTTACAAGGCTTTTAGTTGGCTGTGATTTAAATTGCTTTGGTTAGCTCTGCTCCTGGATTATACAAAGAGGCAGCAGGTTTCCAGACTCAGTTTCCAGACTCAGGACCAAGTGTGAAAGCTATTTTCGAGTCTGGAGAATGATTCCTGGTCCTCATGAATACAGTGGGCTCACTTGCACCAAAATGTGGTGCTGTCTTCATCAGGTGTGGAAGTTATCTGCTTTCAGAGCTGCACCTGACATACATGATTGGTTCAACTTGTCACATTACCTCCTGTTTCATGCTTCATGATGGCAGGAAAAGGGTTATTACGACGAGCAGAGGAGACAGAATGCCTTATTAATATATAGGCTAAAACCAGACTTTCATAGCACTGGAGCACTATAATTAGCACTATGTAGCACTATAATTAGCTCACCTTTATCATGAGACTGCTTGTAGTGACAGAATTGTGAAAAATGCACATCTTGTGCTGGCCTGCATGGCGAAAAATCCAAGCTCTTAGTTTGCATGTGTTTGAGGCTTGGTACCAAACGAAAATAATAAAAACCAGTAAATGAATGAACCTAGGCTTCCGCTTTGCAAACCTGTAAAAGCAAATCAATTATTATGGTCCGCTTCCCCAAACTTCCCCAGAATCATTCCTTGGTACAGACACAAGTATTTAGGGCAAGTGTGTAAAAACGTCCTAAATGGACCAAATCATGTATTTTCTCAATACTCTTTGCCTTTTTACACCTCACATCGAAAAAGATGTCTTCGGATGACGACTATTAATGGTAACGTGAGTCAGACATATGCTTAAGAAGGCTTATGCAAAACCCTGAGTTCTGGTTTCGTTTCCATTTTTCTGATCCCCAGAATCAAGGATTAGAAATAAGGAGATTATCGAATTGGCAAATCATGCACCCAAGGAAACGCGGCCAGTAGATATGTTGTCACATCTATGGGAAGACAGTGACAGAGAAAAACGTCTACATATTTGTCAGCATGAAGCTTTGGGATATGTACTATAATAACACATAAATCATTTCTCTCTTTTTGTGAGAAACAGAGAAAGTTAGCAATATTTTCAGTGTCCCTTTTAGATTACTGTAACTACTCCTATAATCCAAATGTTGCTGTCATTTTTTTATCTACAAGTAGACCAAAATAGTGACTAGCACTAAAAAAGATCTCATAACATTCTAATTTTGTCCTAGTTCATTTTAGGATACAGATAAAGGAATACTGCAGCATTTATTTAACCTAATATCTACTATATTTACTGCATCTCTACTGTACATGTGGATACAACTGCTCAGAATGAGTGTTAGAAATTCGGCAAAGACGAGTCAGTACCTAGGAGACTGGCGCTTGATTTTCAGTTTCTCTATGGATATAGAAAATTACCAGCTTCTGACCAATCATATTTGAGAATTCAACAGCACTATGGTCTAATAATACACATCAGTAGTTTTAAATGTCTCTGACTGGGATATAACCAGTTCCTTCTAGCTACTGCAGAAAGAAGACATCATCTCTCGCTCTAAATCATACTTGTGGGCACAAAGAAAACACTCCGCCTTCCTGGCCCTATTCCCCCGGCATGCCTGGCTGCGTATCATTACATTGCATGAGGAAGTGTCCCTTCAGGGCCTGATCATAAATCCCCAAGGCGAGGACAGAGCCCTGTTAGGACCCTCAGCTTAATCAAACTTCTTGTGGCAGCAGTGATGGATGAGCCCATAGCACAGGCAGCCACATTGGAAGCGTTGCGGTGCCATAACCCTCATCGATCCACTGGTCTCCTCCACTCTGGACCTTTTGGAGAGGACAAGCACTGCAGAAAAGTGTATGGCTCACATTTAAATACTGCCAGAAGAGTAGGATTGGATGGGAATTACAGATGACAGTCCTGCTGAGGACATCAATCTCTAGATATAAAGAAACAACTCACCTTGATACACATTGTCCTTGCTTTCTATTAGAGTGAAAGGAATGAGCTCTGCAAGTATGTTTGTAATGCGAGTGTGTAAAAGCCTAATACACGCATACACAATAGGCCAACGATTTGTAAAAACAAATGGTAAAGTTTTAATTTTTCAAGAGATTTTCACAGCACTGTTGAATTCTCAAATTGAATTGGTCAGAAGGTGTTGTTAATTTTCTCTAACAGCAGCTCTGGCATTAGTTCGGCTTTAGTTAGATGGTTATTTGAAACTTTATGGAAGGAGTCTCCAGTGTCAGGGGTATGTATGATTCATTAATAAGTGAAAAATTTTAATCAAGACACAGTGGTGTAGCGATTAGCACGATTACCTCGCACCTCCGGGGTTAGGGGTTCAAATCCCACCTCCTCCCTGTGTGCACGGAGTTTGCATGCTCTCCTGTGCATCGGGGGTACTCCTGTTTTGTCCCCCAGTCCAAAGACATGCGTTGTAGGCTGAATGGAATTTCCAAATTGTCCGTAGTGCAGTGAATGTGTGTGCGATTGTGCCCTGTGATAGATTGGCACCCTGTCCAGGGTGTCCCCCGCCTTGTGCCCCGAGTTCCCTGGGGTAGGCTCCAGGCTAAGCAGGATAAGCAGTATGGAAAATGGATGGATGGAAGTTGCTGTGGTATAAAACAAATAATCGGGGTGATAACAGTGACTCATCATCCATGAAGTGGGCGTGGTCTTTTATTCTAATGAGCATGCTTGATGGACATCCCTCTGTCAATCCCCAGCAAAACCCAAATGAAACTAAAAACATCGGGACAAATGGTGAGAATCGAGACTATTCAACCGACACAATGATGGGGTTATGACGGTAGGTTACGCTTACTAGGATAGATCTTTAGCACTAGTTTGCTTTAGCAGTCTCAGCTTTAGGATCCCTGAGGTCTAAAATGATTTACTTGCTTCCATACTAATTGGCTTGCATTTTACAGCAGTGCTGTAGGGAAACTCTGTCCTGCTCCAGGGGTGCGGGGTGATTACTGATTCCTGGAGATTAAAACACACACAAAGTCAATCAAACACACACCCTCCAGATAATTAAAATAGACCAGGGACTGGGAATAGGAAGTAATGAAGACTTTGAATTTAAAGCAAAGCCAGCAGCCACAAAGAGAAACCACAATCAGGTTTATGCGGATTACGGCTGTGGAACCACCTACATGTGTGTGATCCTGATATTGATGGAGCTCGTGGTTTTTAATTAGTATTATTGTGTTATTGGATCTTTCCAATTATATAATAGTTGATGCAGAGAAGTGATGAGAAAGAGAATTAGTTAGATGTCACAGTCAATGTGGCAGTTTACCCCAGAGGTAATGGTGGGTGGAAAGTGAGGGAACATCTTTCAATTAGAGGTGGGAGAAACGGAGACGAGAGTGTCTCAGGATTCAGCCTGTGGCTGAGAGTTTTGGACGAGCTGTCAGTCCCTGTGTGAACTCTTCACAGCCTCTGTCAGACCTGCCAACTGAAGGAGCCCTTATTATACTATAATTATATTTTACCAAAACAACTACCCAGTCTTTCTATCTCTATGCCTCAACATTACACACAAATGGAAAGACAAAGTACAGAGAGAGTGCGTTTTAAATTCCCAATATTTTCATTCATGCTCTCATATCTAAATCTTACTGACTACACAATAAAACAAGAGCTTAAACAAGAAAACTAATGAAAAAATGAATAGATCAATCAATGTATCGCTATCACTCGATGCACTGCTTAGCATAAGCACACTGGTTTCAGCACACTGGTTTCAATTACACAAAATAATAGTTCAGCTACTTATAATATTAGCTAAGCTAGCCAGGTACCTGTTTAGTTTAGCTAACATTAAAGTCATCTCTCCAGCAGTAGTTATCTGATGCTAATTAGCTTGCAACTTTAGAAAAATCAACACTGCATGTCAAATCAAGACAGCAATTTTCCTAAATGCATCCTCATGCCAAGATATTTCTATGCATAAATGTTGTCAGCAAAAACACACACATTATTCAAAATACAAAGAGCAACCTTTAAAAAGTGCTCCATGCAATAAACCAGTTGGGAGTTCTGTGTGTCTGCCGATGCTGTCTGCTAAGTCTCAACACAAAAATGACATTTCAAAAATATCCCAGACACAGTGGGATCCGGCAGGTTAAACATTTACAATGCTTCACAGTAAACAATAGAAAAAGGGGGATAGAAAAGGGAGAGAAGGACATATGTGGGAACAGACCTCTCTTTTTCTGCATCTCCTGCTGTCTTTCTCTCTCACACACACAGGTTTAATTGGTCGAGATCAAGATCTCTGGAATGTTGGGTGAGTAACGTCAGGCTCCATAAGGTGATTCAGCTCTCTAATGACCATGGTATAAAAACCAGATCGATATTATGACCAAGACCATCTTGCTCATTTAGATCAGTCTGTGTCTTAACAGCAGCATCATTAGGCTCTTATCCATTCACACTAGCAAGCGACAAAGTGACAGGCGACAGTTGGTTTTCTATGTGCATGCAACACAGAGCCATGATTTCAGTGTCAGCAACAAGCGACTTTCTCAATTCAATGCAAATTAGGAATGATATGGTAAAGTGGCAAATCCAAATAACTGGCTCAAATGATTGCTTGACCCAATGCTGTGGTGGGTGTAGTCCGATATTTTTTCAGGACCTCACTCGTGACTTTCGTTCAAACCTGCAATTAGTTCCTATTTACTGTTTGACATGCAAAAACAAAAGAAAAACGTATCTGATCATATTCAACCTCCCATTAAATGTGTATAGAGACATTGGGACATAAAATAAAGCTTGGAAGAAAGCAGCTGAGATTGTTGGTAGCTCTTCTGAGTGTACGAAACTAGTGCAGTTACACTATATGGCCAAAACCATGGGCATTAATGCCGAGTTGTTCCTCCTGTGCTGCAAGAAATAAAACAACACATTTTCTCATCTCTTTCCCAGGTAAGCGATGCACACGCACCCGGCCATCCACATGATGTAAAAGAAAACGTGATTCATCAGACCAGGCCACCTTCTTCCATTGCTCCATGGTCTCGTTCTGACATTCATGTGCTCATTGTAGGTGCTTTCAGCAGTGGACAGGGGTCAGGATGGGCACTCTGACCAGTCTGTAGCTATGCTGCCCCGTTCGCAGCAAACTGCGATGCACTGTCTGTTCTGACACCTTTCTATTAGCCAGCATTAACTTTTTCTGAACTTTCCCACTATTCTGTGGAATCGAGCCTTTGCTCCCCACACGCATCAATGAGCCTTGGGCGCCCATGACCCTGTCGCAGGTTCACTGATTGTCCTTCGTTGGACCACTTTTGGTAGGTACTATCCACTGCATACCGGGAACACCCCACATGACCTGCCGTTTTTGAGATGCTCTGACCCAGTCGTCTAGCCATCACAATTTGTCAAAGTCACTCAGATCCTTACACTTGCCCATTTTTCCTGCTTCCAACAAATCAACTTTGAGAACTGACTGTCCACTTGCTGCTTAATATATCCCACCCCTTGATAGATGCAACTGTCATGTGATAAACAATGTTATTCACTTCACCTCTCAGTGGTATTAATGTTATGGCTGATCGTTGTATATATTCTGTATCTACTAGTGTTTCTCGTCAGAATGAAAACAACGCTGGACATGTGCATGCCCACAGGTAGTGGTCACTACATGCCCACAAGAGACTGTACGCGTCGTCGCTTGCTAGTCTGAACAAAGGGTGAATCTCCTAAACTTCTGTTGAGATATTACATAACGCACTACTAAACAAACAAGCTTTCGAACCAAGCAAGCTTCATAGCCATGTTCTAATCTTTATTTCTTCTGATTCTGTCTATTTTTCTCTTTGTTACAGCAGCAGTGATCACACTGAAACTGAGGCACTGGAACATTGCAGAGGCTGTGGTGTCCAAAGGTTCAACTCAAACATGCAACATCTTCAGTACTGACTGCATTGCCCCCATACCGGGATCACACCAATTGTCAGTCCAGGCCAGAGCTACCTGCCAGACAACCCCTTTTCAAAAAAAAAAAAAAAAAAAAAAAAACCTGTCTCCAACTCTGTAAAAACCCCAAAACAAAAGACTTAATGCTCTCTGAATGCCACTTGGGACTTGAATGGCCTTTCCAGCCATTTAGGAGGGTTTGGGAAATCCAGATTCCCCTTGGCATTTTGGCTTGGCATTAGCTTAGCCTGGCTCTGAAGCTAGACCTCCTCTTTCCCTCTCCTGCAATGCCAAGTCTCTCAATGCCAGTTACTGAACACAGTGCCAGTCCACTTCCTGTTCTCCATGGCCATCAAAGTGAAGCACATTTGACACTGATGCCGTCAGAGTAACACTGGTCCATTGGTGCTAGTGTGGCTGCTGTAAATGCTGGCAGCCATTTGGCCACTTTATCCACATGCTTCCTGTTTCTCATAGTGTGTGAGTGAAGGGATCAAACATTTTGCAGCCACAAGCTGGCAGATCGAAGGTGGTCCAAGGGCACTTGACTCATGAAAGAGGGCCTGGATGGAATATCAAGAAGGAGTCTGTGTAATTCTGAGATTCCGATAATACTGGTATTTATTTTCCCGGGGGTGGCTAAGGGGGAATGAATGACTACCATCAGGTGTGGTTAAGTGATCAGATCAAACCCCTGAAATCAGACGCATCACATTCCCTTTAAAAACATAATGACATTTTTGTAATTATATGTGATTAGATGTCACGTTAATATTTTACTGGTAGAAATAACCAGCTATGTGATGTAACTCGGAGCGAATACATCCTGTGTGATTTTGTGGGTCCGCTTTCCATTGAGCTGCATCACACCACCCCAGCACTGATTATTTTCCTATAACAGAATTGTTGTTAAAGGTCATTAAGTATTTACTATTTCATTGTAATTAGCTAGGAGCAATCCCAGAGCAATAAAGATCCAGCTGCGCTGATAGATTTTCAAACGGCACACAGATCAGACCAGGCACCTTCATTTCTGACCACAAAAATTGCAAGGCAAAAAATGGCTTTTGCACAAAGAAATAAGCAACAGGCCAAAGTTATAACAATAAGTCATGCTAGTGCCTGCACAAAAATAGCCCTGAGGCCTGTGTGAATGATTACAACATGGTTCTGTTACATTTAATTGCCCTGTTGTTATAAGCAACTCGTTTACAAGCTGCAGTTCCAGGAATAATTATCAAGAAGGTCTTTTCTGTCTCATCATATTTTCTGTTCAGGTGTGCATTAGAGCAATTATAAGTTTTCATACTAAATTATTTCGTTCAGGCTGGATGGAACTGAGTGGATTTTAATGAATTAATGGAGCGCTTTCTTTCTTTTCTTTTTTAAAGGTATGCTTACAAATCTTTAAAGAGTTCTTAATTCAACTTAGAGTTATTAATAATTATGCTGCTTCATGTTTTGCAAATACAGTAGTCAGACCGAAGTTCTGACTCAAAGCTGCTTGTCTTCAGTGCAGTGCAACTCTTGATGAAGAATCGTACAACATGTCGGTGTGAAGGTATTGAATAGTAATTAGCATCTCTGGTGCTGAGCTGACAAAAGGCGTGAGGAACAATAATGTGAAAAAAAAACAAACAAAAAAAAACATTCACTCTGGATATTGAGGTTTCTGTCCACAGTGCAGTAACAGATGGCTCTGAGACTAAATGACCTTTTAGGTGTCAGACAGTGGAGCAGGAGCTAAACACCGCATTGTTTAGACTGCTACGGCTGTTGTAGTACGAATGGAATCGTAGAGGTTCTCAGAAATCATACTTGTGGTAGAAAAACATGTTCATTTGTATCAAATTAAGAGAAATTCTTGCTACCACTTCCACTGTCTCTACAGACGGAGAGAGAATCCAAAGCAATATAAAGATATACATGGCAGATGGTGCTTCAGAAAAGGTCAATACAAAGATATATAAAGAAATTCAAGTTACAGTGTGCGTGTTATACGCCACATTCAAACTCCAAACTTCAAATTTTGAGTTTAAAGCATGAGTGTGGCCTTTCATTAACTTAGCATGGGAACATTCCTTATCCATCAGGACCTGGTGAGCTCAAGACTATTTTAGCTCGTTTTATCTGTCAGACCAAAAGCACACACATATTCTCAGTCAGAACAGTATCTGGCACTATGATTTAAAAAATGCAATCATATAAAAAGTGGAATAAAATCTCATTTGTAATTCATGTCCTTCACTCCACTTTACTCATTTCCATGATGTAACTAGCATACAATCATAGCATAGGCTAATCAAGTTCAAAGTCACACGTTATCACAAATTGGTGGTGCTAAACATTAAAACCATTTTGCTGTTTGAGGTTTAGCACTTGCTGCTTGTGTGAGTGTTTCAGTTGTCAATAATTACTTGTGTGCAGTTGCACAGTTTTATGAACCTATGAATGTATTTACCTAAGCTAACTTGCACTACAAAAATGGAGCTGAGATACATTACAGCTATCTTTTAGCTAGCAACACTATGCATAAATTACATGGTTAACGTAAGCTAAGTCCATATTTGATGTCACATCTCTGCTAAATGCAATTAATAAACAACTCCATTTTGGAGCAAG
Organism: Cranoglanis bouderius; assembly: GCA_023630585.1. NCBI lineage: Eukaryota > Metazoa > Chordata > Actinopteri > Siluriformes > Cranoglanididae > Cranoglanis > Cranoglanis bouderius. Next base: position 27,599,004 of record CM042536.1, read on the forward strand.
GTATTAGACAGCACTCTGCACCAACACCTTTCTTGTAAGAATGGTGTTGTTCCCTCCAGTACTGCTCCAGAAACTATGCTTAGGAGCACTGTAGCTGTTATGGCAGCTCGTGGTGGCCCTACACCGTATTAATGGAGTCGTGACATGAGAAATCAAATTTTCCTTGATCTTTTGACATATAAGAGGTCATTGTACCATTAAAACGTACTGCAAGTTTCTTAGCTTAATAAGTTCTCCTCAGTAGAAAAAGAGCATTTATTTAACCAAGCTTCAAAAACGGCTTGTTTGGATGAGGTGGGATTTGTGACGTCACATGGGCAAATACATTTGCATATGACTGCCCCTACAGCAAGACATCGACACCTACTTTTACATCATTGCACCGTTGGCCCCGCCCACTGGCGTTCAGTCGCTGAAAACAGTTCCGCACGTGTTATGGCAGGGGGCGTTGATAATTAATTCATAGGCAAAAATGTTAGCCAATCATAGCAGTGGGTGGTTACATTAAAGTATTAAAGGTAAAGGACACAAAAACGATCGTTTCAGTCAGAGGGTCAGAGACAGGGTGGAAAAAGGTAATAAATTACTAAATTTTGTATGAGTTTTGTGCACAAAAAAATACTAATATTACAATTACTGGGGAAGATAATAAGTCACCCCTTTAAGCCTTTATGTTGGCTTTTCTTTTATATTGTCATGCACCTGTAGCCATATGGAATAGTACCTCATGCCCATGGTTAAATAGTTTTGCAAAGAAGAATGGGCAAATATTGCAAAGTCTAGATGTGCAAAAGTTAGTAGAGACATATCCCAACAGACTAAAGGCTGTAATTAAAAAATTAAGGCAAATTAAAGCAAGGGGGTGATCCTTTTTCCAATTCAGTGATTCTGGTTTTTAATTTTTTTTATTTTTTCCTGACATGCTGGTGTTATATCTTTCACTTGGATGTTATAAGTTGCACTGAGTAAATACAGCTGGATAAAACAAAAACTGTGTCCGTTTTCATTTCAGGCAACAAAATGTGATTATTTTAAGGGGGGGGGGGGGGGGGGGGGTAACTAGCCAGCTAGTTAGCATTGCCCCTTCACCTTAAGAACATTTTCACTTGTTTTATATCTGTACTAAAGGGTTAATCTTTAACACAATGTGGATGGGTGTTGTGGTTTTATTTAATCAGCAACTGCTCACGAGCCCAGGTAGCCACACTTACCTTACCAACTGTACCTTCAGGTAAGTACAAGTGATATGCTTTGACTTTGTGCTGTACATCAGTATACAGACACATTAATGAATTATTATATAGAGAACAGAGAATGCATCATTGGTTATAATAAATTTGATTGACATAGATCCTCCTTCTTGTTTGTCATACTTGTTTGTCAGTCTTCCTCTCATATCCCATAATAGTTATTTTTCTCTCTCTTACCTATCTACCAGAAGAAGGGAGTTTCAGAACTGCAAGGGATGCTAACAAAGACTCTCTATTGATCATATCTCTGCTATGTGATAATAGTGTAAAGAAAGTCTTTCAGCAAACTAACACACACACGTCCTTGAACGTTGGTGCTTCTTCTCTAACAAACATCTTGCTTCATAGAAACAGAGATGACCTACAGAATACAGAGAAAAAGAGAAAAGCATAATATGTTAAAATTTCCACCACAATGGGGAAAATGACGAATGCACCATTTCTCTTGGTCCATTAATAATGAAATGTTCACCTGCTACTGGAAAATTTTTTCCTCATCATGGATTTTTTTTTTCTTTTTTCAAAGATTTATTTTGGGATCAATAAAGTTTATCTTATGTTACCTTGTCTAATTATGTGTGTGAATATAGTGGGACAGTATCTATAACATCTGGGTGGGTCAGCTTGGCATTGGGGACCACCACAGTCAGTGCATGAGGACCAATTTACAAATTAAGCCCAGTTCATACTAGCCTATGAAGCAAACAGAATAGCACTAAGAAGAAAAAGAATCTCACACGCACTTTGATTCTCTCCGTCTTCATAATCCACCATACTGTATCTATCCAAAAACCAGGCTCACACACGTCAAACCAAGGCACTCCTCTCTAGCACATCTCGAGTATAATCCCTGCGTTTGGAGCTGTTTCTCATGCTGCTTTTTGTATTCGGCAGCGTCAGGGAGAGTCGAAAGATCCCTACTGCAGACTCAGAAACCTCCAGCGCACACACTCTGAGCAACAACAATGTTATCTGAGTGTTTTATACAACAAAGCTTTGGCCATTCTGATTCCTTTTAATCTCTCCACTTTTGTCCAAGACACTGGTGTATCACTGCAGGTCAGCTGGGTGCTTCTGAGGCTTTGTGATTTTAGATTAAAAGAAAAACTATACATTTTCAAGTCCCAAAGAGCCAAATTTACACAAAAGACTCTACGTCTGGCTTTGGTCTCTGTTTCGCTCTGTTTCTTTACCCATTTCTTTAGTTGCAGTGGGTCATTAATCTTCCACAAAGTCCTGTGGAGGCAAGTCAAAGGTCAAGAATCGATGCTGATCAGATACTCTAATTTTCTGATTGATTGCAGCTACAGCCAATACGGTCAATAGAATAATCAGTGTAAACCAGGTGTGTGTTATAATGGACGAGGTTGTCCTTGGCACATAAATCAGATGCAATATGCATTTCTTTGTCTCTTACAAAGTTAATGATTGTAACATGTAAGGAATAAAAAACAACAGAGCACACTGTTATAGGAAAATAATCAATGATGCAGTGGTGTGATGTGGCTTGATGGGAAGCAGAGTTACTGTTACCACCCAAACAAAATGTCATATTTTTTTTATCTGCTTATAGTTACATTTAATGTTGTGGAACATCCATGAGACAAGTTAGTTCCTGTTATCACAAGCAGCTATATATATTTGTTAATGAGACAAAAAACACAGCTTGTCATGTTACCGAGAAACTGCAAAATGCAAAACCCTCTGTCCCGAAGACTGTCCCTTGGTGGAAAACTTACTGACACTGGAGACTCCTTCCATGAATAGTAAATAAACATCTCAGTACAGAAAGCTTCACCATATCAACCATTATTTGTTTTACTTTTTAAATAATAGCATGTTTATTATTTGGCATCCACTATACAAGTCCATGTGAATGAGTTGTTTTGAACGAGTGCATTAATATAAACCTGTGAATTGCAGTACAGCTGGAACTACAGCACTATGGTATAAAAGAAAGGTTATTTAAAGCCGGATCAGGACGATTGTCCAAACATGGACAAACAATGAGTTTTTTTTGGCATCAGTTTATGCCAGGCCAGGCTGGTGCTCACATTCCCCCACCTCTCTCTCACACACACATTCAGTTATATGTGTGAGACACTTTCAGTGTGTTTAACCAACATTCAATCAGTAGCACTTGATAAAGTATCAGATTTCAACTGACAATGGCATGTACACACACAGACCGGAGACACACAGCAACCTTGAGAGGGAGCAGACAGTAACAGAAGGCAGGCGTACATTATTCCAGGCATTTTTATTTTTACAACCAACATGCATGTCTATTTGTATTTCCATCCTTCCTCATCTAAATATACATGAGCTTTTTGCCCTTGCTTCGTATTGCTGGCCACGAAGCATTTTTTAAAAATTCATTCTGCTTTATCTCATATCGAGCATTTCTACTGCGTTCTGTTGAAATATAAATCAATTTGAACACAATATCTGCTGACATTGTAGGAACCTGCTATAAATATTTTACCTTTTATTCATGGTTATTGAATCAAAATACAACATAGAGCCAAGTATGCCTGTTGCTGGTTTAAGAGAAAACGTGCTAGGAATCCTGTGGCATCAATATTCTCTTTATAAGCCATATTTATATTAACAAGCATACAACGGGTGCAATAGCCAGCAGAGAGAAAATAGCATTACAGAATCAATACAGGCGTTTCTGTGTACCTCAGTAAAATCCAATACCACACGCCTTTGCCTTCTTTATTACTAGTGTTCTATTATTTAGAAATGTAGTAGGCGTGGCCTCTGCACCTGTCAGATCTAGAGAAGGAGGTGTGGCCACTGTGCCAGCCACCCACAAAAAACGAAGCATCTGTGCCTCTCAGATCTAGTGAAGGAGGCATGGGCTGTGTCCGAATATCCCTACTATCCTACTACAGACTAGGCGAAAATCAATACACCAAAGGAGTAGTATGTCCGATTTCTCATTATTCATAAAACAGTAGGCGAGAAATACCCGGATGACCTACTGCTTCTGCCAAGATTCTTCAGTATGGAACCACTGGACACTGTGGATACTGTGCTATCCCATAAGGCAACGGGACTGACGCGGAAGAGCTGTCAGAATCGGCTCGTAGCACGTCCGGATTGTATTCATACTGTCTCAACGACCGAGCAGTAGGTACTGAATCGAATGCAGTAGGTAGTAGTCACAGTATGTGATTTCGGACGCAGCCATGGTCTCAAGAACCATTAGTCCAAGTGCAAGTGGGTGTGGCCTCATTGCCTGCCAGTCCACCTGAAAGAGGCATGGCCACTGTGTCTGTCAGTCACAGTGAAGGAGGTGTGGCCTCTGTGCCTGCCAGTCACAACAAAAGTGGTGTGGCCTCGGTGCCTCTCAGATCTAGTGACGGTGGATAAGGCCAGCAACCATCAGTCTGAGTAAAAGTGGGTGTGGCCTATTTGCCAAGAAGGAGGAATGGCTGCTGTGTTTGTCAGTGGTATTCAAGGAGGTGTGGTCTCGGCGCCTTTCACTCTTAGGAAAAAGGAGGCGTGGCCACACCAACCACCAGATCCAGTGAAAGCAGGCATGGCTGCTGTGCCTGCTAGTCCAAGTGAAAGGGAGTGTGGTCAAAGTGCCTGTCAGATCTAGTAAAGGAGGCATGGCTCTGATGTCTGTCATTTGTCTGTCAGTCCTCCTGAAGGAAGCATGGCCTCCGCGTCAGTCAGTCCTACTTGTCAGTAGCTGTGAAAGAGGCGTGGCCTTTTTGCATGTCTGTCCCATTATTACATTGCTAGTACACTGAAACACCACTGAATCATATTGTATTGAATCGTTGGCTGTTTTAATAGATCAGTTTGTTGATTACACATTGAGATGCACATCGATTCAGCTCAGACGGAGACAAGCACAGCCCTAAGTTACACTGATCCACCGACAAAAGGACAGGTTGACATTTTACACAAACACTAGTCAACACTAGTCCCCTGCATTAGCTGATCTAATGATGCCAGTCACTCATAGGGTTGAATGCAGTGTCTGTGAGTGTAAGTAATTAATTAGTACCCTGGGGATGAGTGAGTGGTTTAACAGAAGTGAAGTGGCCCGGGAAGCATAGTGTTACAGCTGAGCGCAAGAGTTTGCATACCCTTAGGACAAAATGGAAAAGACAAAGAAATTTAATTTATAGCAGCAAGGCAGTTATTGTTCAGCTCACAGAAGCTCCTATATAAAATAGCTGGATAATGCATGTTAAGATAAAGGCTACGTCCACATTAATCGAAATCGTGATCCATTCAACTCAAAACAAACAAGATGGTGGACGATGTTGTGCTGCAGTTATTGTGTTGGAAAGTAAATAAACCGCGACGGATATGACGCAGGCTAAAGCTTCTCACATTTTTACGCATGTGCAGTATAGGGACATAAGGGTTTTTAGACGTTTCAGTGTGGACGAGCAAACGTTTGGAAAATGTTTGAAAACATTAAAGCAATTTCAAACAAAAATGCAGTTTTCACTGCATCTATCCAGATTAATGTGGACATGCAAATTCCTTTCTGAATCTGGAATTCTTGTAACCCCACCCTTTGCCTTTATAATTGCCTCAACTATTTTGTCATCAGTCAACTGGGTGTAATGCAATGACGCTATCTGTAGTGCTTCAAATATCTGTATGTTGATTTAAAGCCAAAATAGGTGTGGCCTAAACCTGATTTTTGTTTTGTTTTTTTTTACTGAAAAAAAAAAAAAAAAAAAAAAAAAAACTCGGCTAGGTGTCTTACACTTCCTTCTTCAAATCAGATCTGGAGACTGAACTGGTCATTGCAGGATGAACGTTTTATTTTTAACTTATTCTATTTCTACTTCTATATTTTATAGATAAATCGGTTCCTTCGTTCACCCAGAAACCATGGGGGTTCCTTTCTGAACCAGGGGTGGGGGGTTCAAAATATTGAACATCATTGTAGCCACAGCTCTGGTTGCCAAGGAGACTTGATCCAAGCGACTTTTTCACCCTGCATAGGGATTTCTCTTCTCACCTTAGACTGTGAAGCTAAGCGTATACTAACACTTCTATGTATGTTAACACCTCTGCAATGTGGCATTAACACTTTTTTTTTTATACAGAGATCATTGTGTAGTGAAATGAACTGTGCAGCACAATAAGCTCTATGGATTTATCCTCCATATGGAACAGGATTTGGAATAATAAAGAATTTCTCTGGTGGATTCTTCTTCTTAAGAAACCTTTTAGCTGAGTCTGAACTCTAATGGTGCTGAGTGACTTTGCATAATTCTGCCCTGCTGAAGCACCACATCCGATTCTAAATGAATGAATCTTACATAAATAAATAATAAACAATTAATCTGACTGCACTAACGTGCATGGCAACGTGCAGCCGACTCGGCCTTGGAAATGAATTCCTTTTAATTAATACATTTCTCTTATTCTATTTAATGTTTTTTTTCTCCCACTGTCATGTCTTTGGAACTGGAAACCTTCCTACAAAGATATAATAAGAAATGCATTGAATTTCTTCAAGGCAAATGTATGAAGTTAAATAAATATCACCAGAACCTGAACCTGGATTTGACTCATTTGTGTAATTTGATGATATTAAATTACATTTACACTTCATTCAGCATATAGAAAATTTAGGTCATATCTGAGCCTGAATCAAAACTTACTTAATCCTGGCCAATCATAACACATCTCTGAGGTCAAAGGTTAGAAAAGCATGTGGCTGACTATTCAGCAGTTGCTTCAGATCATTATTGATATTAACGATCCAATAATGGACTTACTGTAGCTACACGTCAATGTCACATGAAAATCTTATACTGTAACTCCATTCTTTTCCTATTTATATACTGTATATCATTTGAAAACAGGTGAACATTTCATTATTAATGGACCAAGAGAAATGATGCATAATTACCATTTGAAATAAAATGTGCATTAGCTACAAAATCTGTTCAAACTTCTTATCCCCAGTTACAATATTTAAACATCAAACTTATATAGCTTTTAAGTGTCTTTGAACAGCAAGATCACCTTTTCATTGTGTCAATTCAAAAGAAAACAAATCAAATCACATTTAGCCTGTAGAGCAATATAATACAACATTTTGTCGTTCTGCATGTATATATGTATTCTAAAACCATCTTTCAACGTCATTCACATGCTGATGTCACATGCTGAAATAATTTGGCCCCCTTCCTGGAACGCACTTTTCAAGGAAGATGTAAAAAATGCACTTTTTTCCTCCAATGTCTCATGTGAAGAGGCAAAAAAATCTATGCGGTGTCATTGACAGTGACAGTGATGGTGAGGGAATGCAGGATACCAATCATTTTGCTGTCACTACTTAAAACATTAGATGTTGTAAAATGTATGAAACTGACTTCAATACGGTTTGTAAATAACAGACAGTTGTGCCAGTTTGTAAAATGACAGATGACTTTGTTTTGTAGCTCTACATTATAGTATATATCTTCTAAATTACAGTACTGTGCAAAAGTTTTAGGCACCCTATTTTTTTTTTTTAGTACAAACTTTGTTATAGATTTTTTATTTTATGACTTCTACATTGTCAAGTCAGTACAAAAAACATTTTAGATGTTTTCTACCACAAAATTAGCACAAAATTAAATGTTACAGAAAAATGTTTGTATGTCATTAAAGAAAGCAGCATATTATGTAAGAGACACTTTTCAGACAAAAAACACAATGAAGGCTGCTGGGTTTTGCTGCAAAAATAGGAAGCAAGTGCGAAAGTCAAAGTCTCCAGAAGAACTGTGGCTGGTTCTGTAAGATGCTCAATAAAACTTACCAGCTCATTTCCTTATAAAACTGCACTAATTGTACCAGAGACTACTATTTTTATTAAAATTTTTATTTTTTTGTCACACCAAATATTGACATTGTTTCATTTACTACTGTTTACTGCTCTTTACGTTTTTTTGTTTTTTTTTTTTGATAAAAAATGTATTTTTTATCAAATTCATTTGATAAATGTAGAATTTCATTATTTTGAAGGCATCTTTGCTCTACATCATTTCTTTGCCTAAAACTTTTGCACAGTACTGTAACTGTATACAAACTGATTCAGTGTGTACAGAGTACGGCAGCCCAAGTGCAAAACAAACCAAAACAAACCTAACAAACCAATAATGCAACAGCAAATCAGAAATAACTAAACTAAAAAGAAATTTATTAGGTTTATTTTGTGAGTTAATAAGATAAAAGACAAAGTGCAATTTATTTTCCTTGTAATAGTCTACTCAGTGTATTCCAAATTTGCTGTTGTGTTCCCAAATTTGCTGTTGTGTTCCCAAATTTGCTGTTGTGTTCCCAAATTTGCTGTTGTGTTCCCAAATTTGCTGATGTGTTTACGAATTTGCTGACTTGTTTCTAAGTTTGCTGTTCTCTTTCCAAATTTGCTGCAGTGTTCATGAATTTGCTGTTGTATGTGTTTTGTTGTTGCTTTTTTTGATTCGCTGTTGTGTTTTTTTCGGTTTGTTAATGTTACACTTATGAGCCATTGTAGTATAGGATTCTGAAAATCAAACCTTTTCACTTTTAATTTACGTTAATAGCTCAGAACATTCAACAATCTTTTTTTTTCCTACTGCAAAGTTGTCATTTTGGAAATATGAGGTTTTTTACAACTATGCTGTACTAATCTTAAGTCTCAGAGTTGTTTCCCAGACTCGTTTGCTCCCAGATGTTTGGGGTTTTTTTTTTTTTTTTTTTGCTCCTTAATTTTCCTAAATGTTTCATTAAAATTAAATTATGCATGTGTTTCCTTATATGCAATATGGTATAGACCTCATCCATATTCTTCTATGATGGAGCTGAAAAGCTGTTACCACATCGGCCTCAGGCTGTCAGCAACACAAAATGGATGATAGAGCCTGGCCAAAGACAAAGGACCAGACTCAAGCCTTTGTTTGAGCTGATTTTTGTTTCTTATTGGTTATAACACCGCCTCTGGTGATTGGCTTAGGGAGACGGCCCTCCTGCAGAATGCAGAGCTGATGGATCGGCCTGCGAGTCGCCCGCAGAGACAAAACAGATGGGGGGGGGAAGCGCAGAGAGGGGGACCATGACTAATTCTTGGAAAGGCAAACAAGGACAAATGACATACAGTATCCCCAGCAGAGCACACACCTACTTAGATCTATGTAAATACACACATCAGCACTGCTTTGGTGGAACTCATTTCCAATTTCACTATCGACATCTCTAGTGATGATAGGTTCAGAGAGTTAACCCTCCGGCAGAATGCTCAGCATGCTGATGGATAAAACGTCCAGCAAATCATCTACAGATGAGAAAGTAAAAGTGCACCCAGGAGGATGTTGGCCAATTTTTGGAAACATATGCAACTGGAATAAGACAAATAAGGACAAGTGACCTATTCCCAGCTGTGCAAATACATACTCAACACACACACACACACACACACACACACACACACACACACACACACACACACACACAAGGTGGCCTCTTCACCAACAGTCAGCTTTGATTTGCTGGCACTCTCTTATCTCTACTTTTGGAATGAAAAATAAATTCCCCGAACACTAATCGCGATTCAGCATGACGCACAGGATTGATTAGGTGCCATGAGCTCGTTTGTATACGCAATGTCAGGCATAATGCTCTTCTGATTACCTTAGCATGAGAAGAGAAGACGGGATGGAGATAAACAAACGCTTGTGTCCTCGCATCCACGCTGAGCCGTATAAATGGCACGAGCTTTATTCCACAATGTATTACGCCATGTCTACGCTATAATGCATGTGTGTTATAATCAGACAGCAGCAAATGGAAAGCGTGTGCTCTAGGGCAGAAACATGGGAGCTGTCCGGTGCTGAATGCCTCCTTGATAGAGATGAAATGGTTACATTCGAAAACAAGCATGACAAACTGGATGTGGAAAGCACTGCTGATGAAGAATAGAACTTCAATAAAATTTCCAGTCACAAATTGCACTTTTTAAGTCATATGGTGCTCATGTGTCTCTAACCTGCATAACAGCAGCAGGACTTTCTTAATCTATTCTAATCCTCAGAAATAAATGTTAAAATGAGGGTTTTATGGTACTTTCATACACTATATGGCCAAAGGTTAGTGGACACCTGAACATTACACCCATATGTGGGTCTTCACTAAACTGTTGCCACAAAGTTGGAAACACACATCTGTGTAGGATGTCTTTGTATGCTGTAGCATTACAATTTCCTTTCACTGGAACTTAATGGTTGACCCCAAACATGTTGCAGCATGACAGTGCCCCTGTGCACAATGTGAGTTCCATGAAGACATGGTTTGCCAAGGTTGATGTTAAAGAGCTCAAGTATCCTGCACAGAGCCCTGACCTCAACCCCACTGAACACTTTTGGGATGAATTGGAACGCTGACCTCACTAATGCTCTTGTGGCTGAATGATCACAAATCCCCACACCCATGCTCCAAAATCAAGTGGAAAACCTTCCCAGAAGAGTGGAGGTTATTATAACAGCAAAAGGGGGACTACATCTGGAATGAGTTGTTCAACAAGCACAAATGAGCATGATGGTCAGGTGTCCACGAACTTTTGGCTATATAGTATACCTTCTTTCAAACCTATGTGTAAATTTGATGCCTTTTTCTAAGATGACTATAAATGTAAGAAACATTATTAAGTGATGTAATTGTAAATGAAGTATTACTATACCCTTGAGGGACGGCCTACTGTCACAAATACCCTCTCAGGGCATGGACGACTTTAGTTTTGGTTTTGGTCCTGTCTCTGCCCTGTCATAATATTAGTTGACTGTCCTAATGTGTTCACCTGTTCTGTGTCTCATCTTGATTAGAGCCTTGTTGTTTCTGCTTAGCATTTCTAAGTCTTATCATGTATTTATTGACACTTTAAAGCCAAGCCATGTTCCTGTGTTTGGGATTGTTTTTTTTTTTTTTTACTTCCTGGTTTAGACCCTCATCTGTTTTTCTGTTTTCTGTTTATAGATTATTCTTGTGTGATGTTGCCCATCTGTGTCCTCAACTGCACTATCAATTTTCCTACCCCACCTTCAACCAATGCCTGCTACCCATACATTGTTGTACCAGCAGAGTACCCTTTTTAGACCATTCTTAAAATGTGAGTTCCATAATTTCAATCGCTTTAATTGCTATTAATTTCCTATAACTACTTCATTTGAAACGTTCCATTTGCCACACTACAGCACACCCACAGACTTGCACAACTTTAAAAAATATATATATATATATATATATATATATATATATATATATATATATATATATATATATATATATATATATATATATATATATTTATTTTATTTGTGGCATGGCGTGAAACATATTTGGAATACTAATTAGCCTTAAAGTGATTCATGCTGTTGAAAATCCCTGGTTCAAGACCAAGAAATCCTACTTTTACTACAATATAAATATAAATTATACACAATCAAACCTGTTAAGATGAACTAAATCTTTGGTACACTTTGCTTTGGGGAATAAAGAAGTATGTACTCTTCCACAATAACAAAATTAAACGACATTCATGTCTAAAGAAACAAATTAATAATTCCGCTTTCGTCATCAAGCAGTGAGGTACTATAAATGGATTAATTACTGTAACTACATGCTCAGTGTTCAGCTAAACACAGTCAGGGGTGAAAATTAGCAGGTAGCTTATATTCTTAATGTAAATAAAGTAAACAGCTCCATATATAGTATGATGTGCATGTTGTGCAGCAGGTAGCATTGCTGCCTCACAGCTCCATGGTCACACTTTTGATCCTGAGCTTTGGTTAAAGAGTTTCACAAGTTCTCCCCTGCCTGTGTGGGTTTCCACCGAGTTCTCCGGTCTCCTCCAACCTCTGAAATACATGCCAGAAGATGGACTGGAGTCCCATCTCAAACCCAGTGTTTCCGGGAAAAACTCCTGATCCACTACATAGAACTTCCACCAGAGAGACTAATTAAAGAACCCATAAGAGAACTTTTTTTCTAAAAATATAATTTACTACTGAATATATTAGAACAAAAACAGGCAATGCTCAAATTGCACAACAAAATACCCAACATACTTTGGTGAAAAAGCAAAGGCTACTTTTTTTTTTTTTTTTTTTTTACAACACACAAAACCATCTTCTCTACAATAAGGGTTACAAGATTTAAGGGGTACAAGAAGGGTTCCTCAAGCGTTCTTTGCATAGTTAAGAGTAACTCGATCTAATTGGCTAGTTGCACAGGATGGTGCTGTTTAGCATCAGGTATAATTAACAATTAGTGAGCACAACAATTTCTGGCTGAGCTGGTTCTGCGTGATACGGTCTACAGTTCTGAGGATAAAATCTCTTCAGATATCCATTTCTGCAATCGATTACTACAAAGGTAATCAAGTAGTGAAGCTAACGGTAAATGTAAAACGAGCTAGCTAATTAACATTACAATTAGTTTAAGGCATTTTATATACTTATCAATAAGGTTAACATGCATATTTGCAATATTTTTCATAGTATCAAATAAACATGAGTCGGCATAGAGTGAACATCAGGGCTACCTGCTGTAGGTCAATGAGGAAACACATGAAACTTCGTAACGAGGGATATTCTGGGAACTGAATGTGGTTCAGTTCTATATTATTAGATTTAAAATGACAAACCTGACTCAACTACTTCTCTGTACAGATTTCCGGCAATGATATAGCAACTGTGATGTGAATGAGGTGAAATACATTACTAGCTTTAAGAATCACTAGTAAATGGTTGTGACATGATTTTAAAAAAGTCAAGATGGGTTTAGAAATATCATTGTCATTAGATTATCGGTGTCATTTCCTTTTACAGTGTTATAATTGCCAGCTCTCTCAAACTGTTTTTTTTAAAAATTATTTTTATTTCATTCTGTTCTTTTTGTATCAGCTCTAAGATGACGGCACTATATACTTCATAGCATGAAAATTATTTTTCGTTCTTTATTTCTTTTCTCTTTTTTTTTTTAACATTTAAGTATTTTCCCATAGGGAGAAACCAAAAACCTTAACCGTGCTAGACCACTGCCTTTGAACAGGATGAGATGTCCATGAATGCTTATTATTGGACCAACCTGATCTGACTTAAATTGGGAGAAAATATATTGTGTTTGGTTGATTCCTTGTTAAGTTAATCCTTGATCTCACCATTGAAAATGTCTTTTTTTAGTTCCATAATAAGGTTGTGTCTTGACCATAATGGTAATCTCATGAAATCTAGATATCCTGTAAAATGTATTGGAAAGATGCCTCTTAAATACCTTTTTGCTCACTGAAGGAGGATTTGTGAAGGAAGATATCTGTTTTGTGGAGTACTGAAACTGGAGTAATTCCAGTAGGTGTGTACAGTGGCAAAAAATCATTTTCAAGGTAGACTCTGATTCATCAAATGTTTGTGCTCCACACTAATAACTAAATATGTCGCTAAAATAAAATATATAAACTAGCAGCCTTATAGTGAACAATAACTCTCAAGCAAAATATACTCCAACACTGCCTTTGGTTGTCTTTAGTTCTCCTTTCTGGCATCTCCTATCTCCAGTCCAGTGACTCTAGAGGATCATCACCTTTAATGCCACCCATAAGGTCAGTCTGGGGCTTATCTCTGTCTATTTTTCTTTTTCTCCCATTTCTCCTTCACTGAATCGAGGAGGGAAAGGCATCTGATCTGATACAGAGCTGTCATGTGACTGGCAAGGAGCCAGAGACCCTCCTGTGAACCTCCACACATCTAGACACAATTAAATATGCATGCGTGCCTCTGAAGAGCCTTGAGCAGTCTACTTGGCCACTTTCCTAGTGCTTGTTTGTATGTGTGTTTGTATGTGAGAGAGTGAGAGTGTGTGTGTGTGTGTGTGTGTGTGTGTGTGTGTCTGTGTGTGTGTGTGTGTGTATGTGTGTGTCTGTGTGTGTGTTAACACGTCTGGATCTAATTGCTTTGCTGAAAATGTGGGAAAAGGGAAAAAGAGGCGCTGATTTGTAAATGAACGGTGTACAAATTCCACTTCGTAGCACATTGTGTGTTACCTTTTTCCCCTGTCCATCTGTCCATCTGTCCATTTGTCTGTCCCACCCTGCAGAAACCTGAGATTTGAGATGGTCAGCAGTACCGAGCAATCAATAGGCAAAGCTTATTTCTCTGGCCATCTAAAGCAGTTACACAAAACCAAACACAAGTGTTTATTCAGTTAAAATCTCGTCTGAACCACTTTGTAAAAATCCTGAGTATAAAAAATCTGCTTAGGGATGGGATGGGCACAAATAAAGCCTCCATGCCAGCCACAGGCTGTTTCATCCACATTGTATTATCCTTCACACAAAGAAAAGCAACGGAGAACACGCTTATGAGTGACATTTGGATCTCAGCCACACACCAAGGCCTCTTGCCTTTCTTGAAAATGGACATTAATTGGTCCGAGCGCTCCTTTGTACATGCACATGTGAAAGGCTGATTGGCATTAAGTGGATATTCTGGCAGATGAGAGGCTTTGACGGTGCGAGGTGATACATTCTGGGTAGACCCTTGAGTCCATTGAGGAGGACAAAGAAGCTCGCAGCTGTAGGTTTGCTGCTGGACGATGCACTGAGGAGGAACAAAGAGGTGCGAGCTCCATTATAACAGCAAGCTCTCCTAAACCTGACCTTCACCTCTGACCCCTATCATGCAGCATGACTGCCCGGATTTGAAGAGGGATGCAGGGAGAGGCTTTCTGATTAAAACAAATTCCATTGTACAACGGCTCTCCATTTTCCATTTCCATCAGGTTAACATTGTTATGTCACTAAATCACTATATCACTAAAGACATGTATAATCAATATTTCAATTCCATTCATATGACTAAATTCAAGAGAAAGATGTCAAGAAATAAAAACCACTAAACAAAATGTATCCCCTCAACCATGTCCTGAATGAGGTACTGTACACATCATATCCTTTCCCAGTCTTATTTTAATCATGGCCTTGAAAATGCTAACACTGTGTAATCACACTGACTATAACACCCTTCCCTTTACCTTTCAGTAGTGACCCAAGCTTTTAACACAATGAGCAAATCTTACTGGTCATTGGTCATTGATTCACTTCTTTGTGAATCAATATTAATCGATATTAAAAAGAAAACACTCAGTCCCTTGTGTGTGCTTCACGATACGCAGAAGCAGAAAATTTCTCTCGAGTGCTTGATTGAATACATTTAGTATAAAAAATTAGCCATTCGTTCTGCCACAGAACAAACATTAGCACTAACATTAAACTTTGCATTCATATCACAGAAAATAGCCGTTTCTTAAACAAAGCCAATCATGAGAAGGCAATATTATAATGTTATATTGTTTCTGGTTCGTTTTTGTCACTTATCTCCAGCTTGGTTATACATTTCTTAAATCATCTTCACATAGAAATAGCTTATTTGTGAGCATTCACTATATGTGCTCACCACAAAGAGCATAATACAAAGGTTTTGTAAAAGTACGAAGTGCACTATAGAATACAATTTGAGATTTACACGGCAGGTGTGCACAAATATGGTCGACCTAAGAACCTCACCATTTTCTCTACTTTGACAAAATGTTAAAGTATTGGCACCCCAGGTCCTTTTGGATCGCTCACTATTACTTCTGCAGGCCAACAAACTTGATATGTCTCGTGTTCAATAGGAAGTCCTGTGAAGCAGACGAGCAGCAGCACTATGCCCAGGGTTCATATTGCTAGACATCTGTTTTTTTTTTTTGTTTCTTTTGCTTTGTTTTAATGCTTTGCACATTTGCAAATTTTGCGTAGTATTTTACTAATCCATGAAGTGATCAGTCTACTACTTGTGATTAGTCGAACACCTTTTTTAAATTGCATAATAGCAAAAATAAAGGTCCTTTGGGACAATTCTATTTGTCTCTTATATATGCTGTCATAACACAGGGATCATCATTTTGGCACGGTTGTAGAACCGGTGAAGCTTCTCGTGCCTGGTAAGTCGGTGAAGAGGTGTTGGCATAAATAATGCATACTGCAGCTGCCGGGGAGTTTTTCGATCTCTCTCAACTTCACAGCAGCTGCCACTGGAGAAGAGAGTCGAGCTTAGCGCCTGCTCTCGACACAGCTGCTTGTCGAGGGCACTTACTGAGATTTGCCAGCACAGACATCTTCCTTCTGTCTGCCGGAGTGAGGTGGGGTGGGGGGAGGCCATGCATGAGCGGATCGATACTCGCGTAAAAGGTGTTTACTGTAGCCGGTGCAATATTGCTCTATATTAACACACACACCCACACACACACACACACACAGTGCAGTAGAGCGAAGACTGACAAGATTTACTGAGAAAACCTTTTGTGATCCCTTTTCAAGAATGAAAGTGTAACTCCTCGGCCGGTAACTGCATCTTTTCAGGAAAACTGACCTCCAAATGTGAGACATGCAATTCGTTATGGCAAAGAGAAAAAGCTTGAGGTCAGTCTAACCACACACACACACACATACACACACACACACATACACACACACATACACACATTTTCATCAAGAACACATGCAGCAGCCTCCAGTAACTGAGTGGCAGAGACTTTGGAGGACCTCAGATGGAGTTTCCTGCTGTTAACCAAGTAGTATCCAAATATCACCATTAACCACATGCTGTTCAAGTGAGCTACAACATGCAAACATGCAAAGTAAACAAATAAGAAGATGCTTTCAATTGGAGATGATGGAAAATGTCCAAAAATCAACATCAGCTATGTCCAGGGTTATTATTTCTGACATCATTAACAGAGAACGCAATGAGAATCTGGATTTCATCTTAATTTCTAGGCATCACTGGTTGCAGATTTGCAAAATCACACCACAGACAGAGGACAGGGAACACTGACAAGGATTTTTCCCAGTTCCAGTTGATAATTTGAGCAAAAGTGCGTAAGAAGAATAATAAGTTCTAACATGTATATGCGTGCAGTTGGATATTGTGTGTTTTCACGGGTGCAATCAGCAATTCTGTTCTAAAGGAAGGAAGTTTCTTACCTCTTGCAGAAATATCGCAGTCTCCAGCTGGCAGTCTGTCGGAACGCCGCTGAAGCGCCGCCGTTAAACGCCGGTAAGCCGTTAAAGCGCAGGTGCGCCGGTGCCTCGGGCTGTGCGACGCCTGGACGCTTCTCTTCACCACAATACAAATAACTCACCTCAAAGAAATTACCTGAACACACACACACACACACACACACACACACACACGCACGCACACGTTTTCCGACACGCGCTCGGATGCCGTCCCTATTACCGGCGCTGAGAGAGAGAGAGAGAGAGAGAGAGAGAGAGCAGAGCGCAGATTTCCGGGGCTCTTCCACCGTTAGAGGCGCAGATCTCAAACAAAGAGGGGCTGCTGCTGACAGGAGGCACAAACCCCTCCCCCATTCGCACAAACCACGCCCCCACAACAGAGGCCACTCCTCCAAGCTGTCAGCGTTCAATAACGTCCATAAAGGAGATGTAATAAACCTTAATTACATATTATAACAAGATGTGTTGTTCGGATTTTATAATGTCTGCCACTCTAAACAGAAAGAATACTATCTTATTAAATCTTCTCATCATTCTGGCAGAATTTTACATACAGAAAAGCAGTGTTTGAATTGTGTCAAAGTTCTTGGGGAAGGGGGGGGGGCCCTGCCACCAGATGAAATTCACCAACCAGGGTATAGTGTATATATATTCAATATATAAAAAATAAAAAATATATATAAAATTACACCATAACCTGATTATATAAATCCATTCATTTTGGCTCATTTGGGAAATGAGGATCCACTCATCTGGCACACTTGAGCATCTTTAGAGTTTTCAGATGACAAAAAAAGTGATGTAATTCTATAATTAGTGCGTGATTGTGTGTGATTGCACACTGGTGGCTTGCAAGTGATTACAATTGGTTATATGCTGCAGTAAACAAACCAGCAAATTAGGCTTTATGCCTAGATGTTTTGTGTAAGAAAATGAACTCACTTCACTATTACAATTGTAATTAAAAAAAAAAGTATTTATTTAACATTTATTTGTTGTTGTTGTTGTTGTTGTTGTTGTTTTTTTACAATTTAAAAAAATGTGCTAATTTTTTATGGTACTTATTCTATTGTATTTATCTTAGTTTTTTGCATGGCACCTGAGGTTGTCACACCAGAATTTCATTGTACTGCATACAATTACAATAAAGGAATTCTATTCTATTCTGTTTGATCAAATATTTCATTTAGTTTTTTTCTTTTATAAATCTAAGAGAAAATTTCCAAAAATGACAAATATCCATTTTTGTATTGTGCCCAAGGTCCTAGATCAATCCTGTTTATTTTTACATAGCTCACTAACTTGTGTGTTTCATTCTCCAAGGAGAAACAGATAGTGGACAGATGGAAATTCAAGGACTCAGGCTCAAGTTTTTCAAAGATCCTGATGATGTAACATGATGCAAGAACTATGACCTCGTCCTTAAAGCCTCCAAAACTAAGGGACTAATGATAAGACTTGGGAATCGCACAATCGCAAATATCCGAGAACCAGACAATAACCATAACAGTCTCATTTAAATTCATGGCAACGCATATCACATAAACGGGACTTGAATACAAGCATCATCATTCAGACGATCCAGGATTCAAGCTTTATTCCCTCAGATAACTAAAGTTGTCTTAACTTTAAGTTAAGTAGATGCAATTTATGCGATTTTATTCATCAATCATTCTGATGCTGTCTATACAGTAAGTGTCTGATACACGTTCAATACACGTTCTCTCACTTAAAGGAATCTTCACTACATACACTGCAAAAAATATATATTTTAATTCTAAGTGAAAATATCTTGAATATAGGCAAATGTAGCTAATGTTTCTTCTTTAATATTTTAATATTTTAAATCAAATATAAGATTATTCAGTCCGTTTGTAGATGATTTGACTCATTTCAAGCTTTAAATGTTCTTATTCTATTGGCAGATAATTTTACTTCTTTCTATGAAAAATACTTAAAATTAGAAGAAATATCTGTCAATAGAACAAGATTACCTCAAGCTTGAAATTAGAAATTGAAATAAAAAATGTCTCATAACAGGAAATACTAGATAAATTTGACTACACTCAAGGTATTTTCAATCATTTCACTTTAAAAATTCCATTTTTCTCCCTAATATTGTCTTGGCCAATTCCCACCCACCAGTTAGATCTCTCTTATCATATGACTGCTACCAATTGTAGAACATGAAGGCTATCAAGTGGCACATGAAGACTATCACATGAAGCCAGCCCCCTGCATTTTTTTTTTCAAATCTGCTGCTCATGCTGCATCACAGGGCAGCGTATCACACTCGGATGAATGTGTTATCTGCCCTCTGCCACATGCGTGAGCTCAGAGGAGCCCACAATTGGCTAGTGTCATGGTGATTGATAGGGGGAGAGAGAGAGAGCACAGCCAATTTTGCTCTCTTGGACGCTCAGATTCAAACATCAGGATTCAAACTATTCATCTCCAGATGATACGGTGAACACTTTTCTTTTGTGCCACTCGCCAACCATTGCACTTTGAAAAACTTCATGGTGGTGCAGTGGATAGTATTGTTGCATCACAGGTACAAGGTTTATGGTTCGATCCTGAGCCTGGGTTACTGTCTGTTTGGAGTTTTGCATGTTCTCCCCGTTTCTACATTGGCTTCTTCCAAGTTCTCTAGTTTCCTCTAAATTGCCCCTAGTTGTGAATATGTGTGTGTGCAAGGTGCCCTGCATCTCGTCCAGGGTGTATTCCCACCTCACTACCAGTGTTCTAGAAGCTGCAGATCCACCTTGACCCTGAAATACATTATGAAAAGGATTACAAGAAATCACACTCTAGGGTTATTTTTTCTACCCAAACGCTGGGTTGAGCCTTTTGGGTCATTTAATTGGGTTATTTTCTCAGTCTTGGGTAGTTTTTGGGTAGTTTTGTGTAACTCAACCGCTGGGTTAGTGGCTGGGTCATTTTCACTGACAGTTGAATCAATGCACCCCTCCCCCACCCTGACGCATCAGCCCAGCTCCTTGGGTCAAATCAATTCAGCGCAGACTGTTTGAATTCGCCTCAGGTTGAGGTAGCGGTTTTCTCATGGACAGACTGTTAGATTTATTTGGAGATTTATCCATAAAACCATTACTGTACACTAGATAAAGCAAAAATGTGTAAACACTCCTGTTTACATGACATTAAATGCACCATTATCTTCGTTAGCTTTGGCTTACTTGTTTGTAATGCCCACTGGATCGTAAGTTGGTTACTCAGGTTTTTTTGGATGTTTTAAACGTCTCCTTTGATCAAAATCTGACATTTACATCTTAAATATATGACTAATTTGAGTCATTTACTTAATTTGAGTCATTTACTTCAAAGTCTATATATAAACACTACTTTAACAGCTCTAGCAGAGGGTAAAAATAACCCTGAAAATATTAACCCATTTATGAAATAACATTAACCCAGCATTTTTTCTAAAAATGAAACCAGCCGTTGGGTTAAAAAACAACCTATTTGCTGGGTTAAAATTAACAACCCAACTTGATGGGTTAGTTTAGCCAAAAATGTGTTCTGTCCTATATTTACCCAGCCGTTGGGCTAAAAATAACCGAATTTGGGTTTTCAACCCAGTAGAGTGCACCTTTGACATAATGTATTCCAACCCTTAACTTTGAAAACAGAAAGGTTTTCAAAGTTTTGTGGTACATTTTGTACCACATCATTTGGCTGCAATCCCCAGCAGTTTACTGTCATTAAAAATCTTTTTATCATTAATAATTTACATGGTGTCTCTGGTTTTATCCACTGTTCTGTACAATACACTCTTAGAAAAAACAACAACAACCCAATGATTTCCCAAGGGTTACTTGAATAGTTAGAGGATCTTATAGTACACTGCTTTCGAATTCTCAAATTGGTCAGAAAGTGTTGATTCATCATCTATAAGAGCATTTACAACAATAATGCCCTTTGCAACACAAATCGCAGGTTTAATGTAATGCCCTTGTTCTAATACATTATCATTTCTATGTATAATAACAATAAATTCACAGGGACTTGTATGATGGTTGTTGCACATAATCTAAACCTAATAATAAACATATTAAAAAAGATGTGCTGTTATTTAACAAAGAATAACAAAGAATAACAAAGTATATTATTAGCCAAGTTTCTATTCACTTTTCTGTTATCGGCAATGTGGAAGTACGTAAAAAAGCTTGCGAAATTTGTTGTCTCCCGCCTGTTTCCATCCAATTGGCCTTTTACCGATAAAATGGTGCGCGTCATAACGTCATCCTTAAAAAAACAAAACAAATTGTCTCATAAGTTTTGGTGTATCGCAAAAGAAATCTGCCCTTGTCCCGTTTCCATACATAATTATGTGTATATCGTAAATTATGTACCTTTTGCGTCCCACATGTCCTCAAATCTTTGTAAAATGATGAGAGTATTGAGACAATTAATTGAAATTGGCCAGCTTACTATCATTTTAATTTCACAAATAATTGCAGTTGCATGAAATATCAGAAGTTGATGTCAGAATGGAGCCGTTTCTTGACTGATAGTGCTCCAAGTAACTGCTCTTATGCGATGAAGCCCATGAGTCTGGGTGGTAGCGGTGAACAGACACTTCACAGAAAGTCTCTGCCTGCAAAATTTTTAGAATGTCACAGCCCATGTTTGAGATCCTCTGCCAGTTTATTGGTCCTGATGTTGCGCCAATCGCAGTTTGGCACTGTCCACCAGCTCCGACCCGAAAGTGGACTGCCATCACCCTGTTCAACCTGGCAACCTGCGCCTGGGCACAAAATACCGGGGAAAACTTTCACGGTTTGTAAAACGACCGTCCATCGAAGTGTATATGCGTGTGCACAGCTAATAAAGAAAAATTAATGTAGCGTTATATCAGGCTGCCGAATGTAGAGGAGGCCAATGAAACTGCATACTGTAATTCCTTGGCGCATCTTGTGCCGCAGGGTTACAGTGCACTGGATGGCACGCACATCCCTATTCTTCCCCTGACAGATGTCTAAATTCTATCATGTGACACTTTTTTTTTTGCGTGAATACCATTGTTTCCTAACAATTTTTTTGCAACATTGAAAGTAGCGACATAGAATTTATGCCCTAAAGTTAAACGAAAAAAGATTATGCCGACACTTTTTGACACGAACTTTTATCAATAATTTGCATTCCATTAGCTATATCAGTAATCATTTCAATGTACTAAACCTTTTTTTTTTTCTTGCAAAAAAAAAAATCCTTGGATGGAAAAGTAGCTATTGATATGATAAGTTGATAAGTTCTCTTTAATGAGACTTTTATTTAATATTTAGGGAAGGAGTCTCCAGTGTCAGCACTTTGTAACATAAGTAGGTTTTCCACTACAAGATAGTCTCCAGAAAGGGGGTGTTTCCAGTTTCTGAGTAACCAGAAAAGCTGTGTTTTTCTTAAGAGAGAAGAAAGAGAGGCTGGTGAAGGAACAACTGTTTATAGCTGATTATAAGAACTAACATTTGATGTCGAATCTTGACAATGTCAGTCACAGCAACACTATCCAAGTGCAGGTGTCTGTGAGCTCATGTATGCGGAAGAGGGCGGATAGCACTTTTTCTTTCAAGTGTGTTACGTTGCCCTGTGATGCAGCATCAGCAGCAGATTGAAAAGATGTAGCTTTATGTGTCTCAAAGGATGCACTTGTTAACGTTCACCCTCACCAGGTGGTAGCTGTCATATGATGGGTGGGAATTGGCAGGTGACCAATTTGGGGAGAAAAATGGGGACACAATGTAATTGCTTGGAAAATTGTTGTTGTATAAAAGAAATACAGTGTTTTGGGAAATTCATGCTGTCATAGGGAAATAATATATTTAACTTAATATATCTAACTGTGTTATTCTGCTTCCTAAAAGAGTTCTATTTGATACTCTTTCTGATAGGGAAACACTTAGTTGTAGGGTTCTACACAGAACATTTAAGTAGTCTTAATGGAAAAACATTGTTTTCTAAGAGTGTAGACAGACAGACAGACAGACAGACAGACAGACAGACAGACAGACAGACAGACAGATAGATAGATAGATAGATAGATAGATAGATAGATAGATAGATAGATAGATAGATAGAGGATGGACAGACGGTTCAGATGCTCTTATGTAGGCTGTCAGGAAGAATTTGGTGCATGTTGTTACATATTTCAATCCGGTCTTGAGAACTGGGTCTCAGGGGCCTGCATATATCCATCAGTCATGAGAAGCATAATGAGGGTAATGGCCTCCGAATTTAGTGGAAATGGCTTATGATAAGAGAGGCATTACTACTGGCTGGTGTGTGCTTACAGCTCTCTGAGTGCCCGTAAGGAGGGTTATTTAAACCAAATGTGTTTCATGTCTTGCAGAAGGCATTCTGCACTCCAGATGGTTCCGGCTTAAGCTTTTTGAAAGACTCCTTGATATCTCCAAGCAGGAGGATAAAATCCTAGTGGCCTGAAGGATGTTACTGCATTGATTCTGCTCTACGTGTCTGATTATTTTTGTGCTAACTACTGTGCTTGACTGTGCAGCCAGGTGAGTTGGAAGAGTGCAATATTAGAGCATTTTTTTCTAGCAGCCTCTTTCGTTAATTAGCGTAAGAAAAAAATCGCAGGATCAGATAGCATGTTTGAGTGTTATGCTGTACTGTGTGTGCGGTGCTAATTTTGCAGCATGTCTACACTGCTGAAAAATTCCACATGGTAATTCCTATCGACCAACCAGAGAACGCTAGAACAGGCCAATTAATAATAGCAGATTAACGCTTCCTGACATCATCCATTCATTTTAAAAGGATTTTAAATGGCCTCTAAAACCCTCACTCGCAATATCTGACACATCTCATTGCATATGCGGAGGAGTAAACACAATACATCTCTATCCAAGAACAACACTGGATTTGTCATCCAATTTAGTAGATATACCACTTTGTCTGGAGTGGTATTAACGTTTATTTAATAACTCCCAATAAAATAGACTGGGAACATTCTTTGGAAACAACATTACATGCCATAAAAACCACTCAAGATGAAATGCAGTGATGCCTCATGGCTTACTCCCACTGCGATCCTTCCTCAGCCTGATCTCCAACACAGTGTGCAGCTCCAAACAATAATCTCACACTGAGCCTGCCTGTGGTGTGTGTCCAGCTAAGACGATATTAGCTGAAATACACCGTATTCCTTTTCCTTGACTAGTTTCACAGGAAATGGTCAGTTGATGGTTTTTTTTTCCACAATGGAATGAAGTCTTGGTTCTGTTTTGAGGCTTATCATAAAGTTGGTGAAGTTATTGCAGGAAAGCTAGAAGTAGAGAACTGCTGACTGCTGGAAGACTTAAAACATAATCCTCCCACTGCTGCCCAATGCACACACACACATTCACACACTCACAGAGAGAGTGGTTGGGTGGGGGGTTTTTGGATATAAAAAAAAAAAAAAAAAAAAAAACTTGCATCCTAAGGGCAATCAATATTTACGCAAGGAAAGTTCTCAGTATTTGCAGTAAGTTGAATTTCTTTGTGGATTATTGAAATGACCTGCCCACAGTTCATGCATTCAAGCTTGCCGAATTATTTATTGTTTCGTGTTTTCTTGGCAGAAGATTTTCAGTAGCATGTAGACCACTCCTACGAAAGCAAACACCTCTTTGAATTGGGGGATAGAAAACGCGAACTGATTGCATTTGTTGCCTTCAACTGCAATATGATTTGCAATATGATGCAGCATTCAAGCAAGAGACAAATAAAAAATAGAGTTTAGTCTAATAAAATGATATACACATTTTAAATCATTCAAATAAACAGCTAATAATTCCTCTTAATTCAACATGCGTTTCATGCACAGTTGGCTGTGATCATATTTATTTGTTTGTTTGTTCGGTTGGTTATTTTATTTTTGCTCTATTTTAATTCATGCTCCAATTGTGTAATGTGATCATGATGTCCAGGTCACTCCAGACGTGTTTCTTAAGCATTTTTTTGGGACCATCACAAGTGGGAATTTTAACACGCTTATCATGCAGGCTTTGATTTACACATCATCTTTGTTTGTTTGTTTGCTTGCTTGTTTGGTTATATTTTATTTTCCAGAGGTCTAAATTGATCATGAAGTCCAATTCACATGGGATGTGTTTCTGAAATGTTTTTTGCTCGCATCACAATTGGGAATCAAATCATTTTTGATCCTCAAGAGCCTCAAAAAAGTCTTTCATAAATCTCTGAGCAGCGCTTAATTCTGCAGTTAATTCTAAGGTCTGAATATGATATGATATGCACAATTTAAGCATTAACTCCTCAATCTCTAAATATGGCCCTAAGCCAAAAAGCAGTCAGTCTGCTACAGCCACAGCTGCTTTACTGACAGCTCAATATGTTAGAATAACCAACTCATCTTCCATTAACAGCCTGGACTCAAGTGGCAGTAAAATAAGGTCTAGCCACTAAAATCCACTTTAATATACTGTATGACACTATATACACTCTGTGCTAGAGATATATAATAAGGCTTTGTGAATCCAGAAAATCATCCAATCCAGAGAAGTAGACAAGACCCGCTCGGTGAGAAGAATCTACATCAATGAAACGCTAGAGGAGGTACGATTTACAGCACCATCCCTCAGCCAAGTGGGCCGTGCACTAATTAATCTGTTAATGGATGTTATTAGTCTTTCTCCTGGACTCCCAACAGCTGTTTATTAATATGTACAGTGCATCTGGATGTTGCCCAGAAGAACCTGAGAGAAAGAGAAAGGTAAAAATCATACAAAGTCTGGAGTGTGAGAAAAGAGAGACAGATATTTATATCAGTGGCATGTTTATACAGTGGGGGAAAAAGTATTTGATCCCCTGCTGATTTTGTACATTTGCCCACTAACAAAGAAATGATCAGTCTATAATTTTAATGGTAGGTGTATTTTAACAGTGAGAGACAGAATAACAACAAAAAAATCCAGAAAAACACATTTCAAAAAAGATATAAATTGATTTGCATTTTAATGAGGGAAATAAGTATTTGACCCCTTCAACTTAGTACTTGGTGGCAAAACCCTTGTTGACAATCACAGAGGTCAGACGTTTCTTAAAGTTGGCCACCAGGTTTGCACACATCTCAGGAGGGATTTTGTCCCACTCCTCTTTGCAGATCCTCTCCAAGTCATTAAGGTCTCGAGGCTGACATTTGGCAACTCGAACCTTCAGCTCCCTCCACAGATTTTCTATGGGATTAGGGTCTGGAGACTGGCTAGGCCACTCCAGGACCTTAATATGCTTCATCTTGAGCCACTCCTTTGTTGCCTTGGCTGTGTGTTTTGGGTCATTGTCATGCTGGAATACCCATCCACGACCCATTTTCAATGCCCTGGCTGAGGGAAGGAGGTTCTCACCCAAGATTTGACGGTACATGGCCCTGTCCATCGTCCCTTTGATGCGGTGCAGTTGTCCTGTCCCCTTAGCAGAAAAACACAACCTCCAT
The DNA here is from genome assembly GCA_023630585.1 of Cranoglanis bouderius. Lineage (NCBI taxonomy): Eukaryota > Metazoa > Chordata > Actinopteri > Siluriformes > Cranoglanididae > Cranoglanis > Cranoglanis bouderius. The sequence goes on from CM042536.1 coordinate 27,625,792, forward strand.
GTTTGACGGTGGGGATGGTGTTATGACTTGGGGTCACAGGCAGCATTCCTCCTCCTCCAAACACGGCGAGTTGAGTTGATGCCAAAGAGCTCGATTTTGGTCTCATCTGCCCACAACACATTCAGATGTTCATTGGCAAACTTCAGACAGGCCTGTACATGTGCTTTCTTGAGCAGGGGGACCTTGCGGGCGCTGCAGGATTTCAGTCCTTCATGGCGTAGTGTGTTACCAATTGTTTTCTTGGTGACTATGGTCCCAGCTGCCTTGAGATCATTAACAAGATCCTCCCATGTAGTTCTGGGCTGATTCCTCACCGTTCTCATGATCATTGAAACTCCACGAGGTGAGATCTTGCATGGAGCCCCAGACCGAGGGAGACTGACAGTTTCTTCCATTTGCGAATAATCACACCAACTGTTGTCACCTTCTCACCAAGCTGCTTGGCGATGGTCTTGTAGCCCATTCCAGCCTTGTGTAGGTCTACAATCTTGTCCCTGATATCCTTGGACAGCTCTTTGGTCTTGGCCATGGTGGAAAGTTTGGAATCTGATTGATTGAATGCTTCTGTGGACAGGTGTCTTTTATACAGGTAACAAACTGAGATTAGGAGCACTCCCTTTAAGAGAGTGCTCCTAATCTCAGCTCGTTACATATATATAATTATATATATATAATTGATTGAAAATCAATTTATAACTTTTTTGAAATGCGTTTTTCTGGATTTTTTTGTTATTATTCTGTCTCTCACTGTTAAAATACACCTACCATTAAAATTATAGACTGATCATTTCTTTGTCAGTGGGCAAACGTACAAAATCAGCAGGGGATCAAATACTTTTTTCCCCCACTGTACCATGGTCTTATAAAGAGGACTGTAATTTTCAGGTCTGGAAAAAACTTAATTTCACTTCCACCTAACTAGCAATCAGCAGCTATGATTTTACACCAGTCAAATAATCCTCGGGCCTTAACATCCTGTTTCAAAATAACACAAAGTCTTAACCTAACAGTGTGAAATCGAACCAAATCCAACCACATGGCCCTCATTCGTTTAGAATTCATATGAATTTCTCATGAGGTTAGTTTTTCTCCATCAGTCAGCCCTCTGAAATGGTGCTCCAGTGACCCGAAAGTTCACTTTATGGATTTTTATTGGTGCTGTAGCTCACATATAATTTCATCTCTCTCACATACAGCCAGAGGACTGTTATTGTTGTCTGAGCTACCTGCTCTTAGCACTACATATTTCACCAACATGGAAGTAAAAGTCAGTATCGGTTTTTGGCTCTAACTATTTTGCTGGGAGGTATGAAGCAATAAGCCAGAGAGATTTCTATAGTACAATCAATAATTCTTTTGATGTTTAGGGGGGTAAGAATGCAATTTAGATTGTCAGTGTTTGCCAAATACAGCTATTTTCAAAAGACAAGTGAATAGGCTCATAAACAACAATAATTTGGTACACGTTACATTAATGCATTATGATTATATCGTTATTTAATCATTGATTTCTCATTCTTAGTTTTTTTGAGTCAACTATTTATTAAACAATATGTCAGGTCATGAATCTACACAAAATAGCCCAGTCATCATCCTGAGAACACTATCCCCACAGTGAAGCATGGTGGTGGTAGCATTATATTGAATGTAACTTTTGGTTGATTCTCTGAATAATGCTCTCCTTACCCAGATATTGACTTTTGTTGGACACCCTCCTGTAGGCAGAGTCACTGTTGTGCCAAATTATTAAAAATTTTAAATGATAGATTTAATGGTTTTCAATAGGACATTGAAAGTTTGGAATATTTTTATAACCAAACATGGACTGATACTATTCCAGATGTTTGTCCCGGACTTCTCTGATAGCTGCTTGGTCTTCATAATGTTTGTTTAGGTATGCTCTCTAACAAACTCTGGGGCCCTCCAGGTATATACTGAGATCACTTGACACATTAATTTCACACAGGTCGACTCCAGTCAACTTTTTTTTGCCAAATAAAAATGTTATGTTTTTTATTTGTAAATAATTTTACAGACTGTATAGATTTTTATAGGCTATTTTGTGTAGATTCATGACATATAATCCCAGCGAAGTCCATTTCAGTTCCAGGTTGTAACACTACAAAATGTGGAAAACTTCAAGGGGGTGAATATTTATGAAAGGCACTGTATATTATGTATACTGCATTAATAGTCCCTTTTCTGCCTTTTTTTTATTATTGTTTCTGCACCATCACACAGTGATTCTCCTAACACCGTGTGACTCCCCACCTTTTCAAAATGTCAAAATCTCTCTCCACCTACAATCGCAGAAACAATAGTAAGTGGACCCATAAGCTGGAGTAGGCAGCCAGTCACCCGAAACTGACCTGAGAGAGACGATAGTTTGAGACAAAAGAGCTGGAGAATGGTGAAAAATGAAGTCGAAACCAAATGTCAGAGAATAGCCTTTAAATGAATCATATAAAAATAATGAAAGCAAAGAGGTTTTATAATGTAAAGAATGATTTTTGAAACAGTGCACAATGGAATACATTAGGTATCTGGTTCAAGCTCTCAAATGCTGTCTAAAATGTTAATTAAGTCATATGCTTTTAGGTTTTTTTCTATCTTGACGTGTTGGGGCAAAGCTGACATCCCTGAACAAGTCTCTTTACTAACTCAGAGTTCAGAGTAAATGGCCTTTCTCAGACCAAATATGCTGTACAAGCTGCAGTTGTATATCTCGTTAGCATCAGGCTGAGTGTTTCAGTCATTAAATGTTCAACAACCTGTTGTTTGATTCCAGTTCTTGTCATTAAAATGAAAATGAATGCCTTATTTTTGCAATTATAGGACCAATAAGGTCTATCTGCAGAGGGCAGAGCACAGAAAGTGTGGCTTCGAGTCCACATACTGAAGTATAGGCATGTCTTAGAGTAATGGGAATATGGGTGTTTTCAGAGCCATGGTTCTCAAAGTATTCATTCTTAGCATACTAGCTACACTATATTGAGCTAGCTACGTAACTATTAGATGCAAGAACTTTGAGTCATGGTTAATATAGCACCCAGTAGACCGGCTAACACACTTTCTGCATCAAATTCCCTCTGAAATCTACAAAAGGAGATCAGGAAGGTGGAAGGAAATCGTTTGTGCACAATGAAACAGCATGTTCAGGCATTTACGCGTTATGTCTTTTCACCCAGCAGATTAAAAACAACAATGACGATGAATGTCTGGTTTATGTCACGTCGTTTCAGATTCGTTTGACTTTGCTCGGTTCATTTGTCAGCGACAGAGGAAACTTTTAGGAGACGAATGAGAACGGGTTTGAACCAGGGCTCTCCAGCATGCAATCCTGGCTGGGGCTTAAACAAATGGCAAATGTTAATTAGATTTTAATTTGGGCTTCATCTGCATGAGGTGTGGGCCTGCATGAGTAATAGCTCAGGGGAGAGAAGCCCAGCGCTGCTGCTTTTGCTGTGAGAAAATAGCTTTACTGTGAGAAACCACAAAAGGAGAAAGGACTCAAAAGACTGAAAGAAAAGTGCGAGGCTGTTTTGAAAACCCATTTGAAGTTTATCGATGTGTGAAGTCAGAGTTGTATACAGTAAATGTGTGAGCATTGTTTTGTTTGGGGTTTTTTTGGTGCTATTCAAATAATCCTGCTAGACTTGTGTGTTATTTTCTTATCTTTTTGTTTATTCAAAAGGTCGGTAAAAAAAAAACACATTTTAACAGAAAAGGTTTTACTGCCTGTGAGCAGTTGTGTATGCTCCTTTAACAGAATGTAACTGTCTGCAAATGTGTGTTAATGTCTGTAATGTATTTAACTATTCAAAGAATTTCAAGCACCAATCTACCATCTTTAATTGTTATTTTAAAAAAAGTTGCTGCATTTTGCTCTTAAATAAGTAACAGTTGAGTTGTTAGTATAGAATTAACAAATGGTTAACTAGCATCCATGGTAAAGGCATGAAGACATTAAAGACATACTGATCATTGAAAATGTATTTTTTAAGAAATAACATACTTTAAATCTATACTTTGAGCTACTTTCTGTCGATTTGTGGCCATATAGGGGTGTATGGGGTGAATGTTTTCAGGTAACAGTGTTGAATGAAACTAAAATGTCCATTTTTCATAACCTATAATAGACAACTCATGGAAAAGAATGTTTCAAGCAAGAGATGTTAAATAGATTTATACATTAATTAAAACATAATATGATTTTGAAGTATTTTAATGATTATAGCTCAATGTAAAGTGTAGTTATAGTGAGTTTGGAGAGTTTTCTAAGAGATTTTAAGAGGTTTCATTCATATTTCAAGTTGTTCTTTCTGAAATATGCACAGAGATATAGTGTACAAGAGCACTTGAATTAGCACTTTGTTAATCGATTTTAAAAAAATCATCTTTGTATTGTGTTTATTGTCAAAATGTACAGACTTTCAACTGTTTGCATTGAACAAATCAAACAAAAGCAATTGAAATAGTTCAACACAACAAATGCTTCAAGTGGTTTCCCCAAATTCAACTGAAAATGCAATTTATAATGACTTCTCCAGTCTCAAAATTATTCAACCCCTTCATTTTAAGCATCTTTAGTACTTAGTAGAGCACCTTTTTGCTAGTTATGTCCTGCTGCAACTGATATGCATAGCCAGACACCAGCTTCTGGCAGCGTTCCTGAGGAATTTTAGCCCATTCCTCATGAGCAATGGCCTCCAGTTCAGTAATATTCTTGGGTTTGTGTGTTGCAACCGCCTTCTTCAAATCCCACCAGAGATTTTCTATGGGGTTCAAGTCAGGTGACTGTGATGACCCTGTAGAATCTTTCAGGACTTCTTCTGCAACCAAGCCTTGATGGAATTTGAGGTATGTTTGGGATCATTGTCCTGTTGGAAGGTCCAATGACGCCCAAGCTTCAGCTTCCTCACAGATGGCATGACATTTTCTCCAAGTATTTCCTGATACTTCAATGAATCCATCTTGCCTTCCACACGCTGCAGGTTTCCAGTGCCAGAGGATGCAAAGCAGCCCCAGAGCATCGCTGAGCCACCACCATGTTTGAATGTGGACAGAGTGTTCTTTCCTCATTATTCTTTCTCCAGACATACCGCTGATCCATCGTGCCAAAAAGTTCCAGTTTTGTTTCATCGCTCCACAGAACAGAAACCCAAAACTTCTGTGGTTTATTTATATGATTTTGAGACGACTTTTCTTGTGCTTTTGGGTCAGTAGTGGTGTACGTTTTGGAGTTCTGGCATGGAAACCGTCTGCATTTAGTACACGCTGTTAGGACCCGTAGGGTGAAAGGGATGAGCAGGATGCAATTGCAGGGGAAAGTGTTCAGTTTATTAGGTACAGTAAAAAAAAAAAAAACATAAAGGACTTCGCTCAACATAATAATAAACATAAAGGTACTTAAACTCATCAACGATAGACTAACGCTCGAAAAGTGATCTGGAAATCACGGAACAAATCGCAAGGTTAAACTTTAATACACTGGAATCTACTTTCCTAACGCTCGGAGGGTGATCTGGAAATCACCGGAACAAAGTGCACGGAATCTAAGCCATAATAATACTCCGCCCCGAAGCGGAGACGGCGTGGCGTATTTAAGCACAGAGTTGATTAGAACAGAAACAAGATCACATCAGCGACACCTGGAAACGATAATTACACAAAATGAATGAGACGAACATAACCAATAAGAAATAAGGAGGCGGAGACATGACACAAAACAAAAACAAAAGCACATGGGGAAACACAGGAGGCGGAGACATGACGTGCCTATGACAACACCAAGCACATGGCAAACGTAAACAAAAACATGAGTCCATGAATGAATTGCGCTGGAATGCCGAAGCCCGCCACTCGTCACACTTTGCAGCGTAACGAGGGCTGGAGAAGAACCTAACACACGCCATACTGTGCTCACTGAAACCTCAGTGCCTGTTGCCACCAAGTATTGCTGCAGGTCTTTTGCAGTCAGCCATTGACAGCTTAATTTTTCTGCCCCGTCCAGGTATTTCATGAATTTTCTGCCCCTAGCCAGTTCAGGTATTTCATGTGTTCCATCTCACGCACACCTGGTGCAACTAATGAAGCCCTTGATTACACCTGTTTTGCATATTTGTGCTGTTGTGAGGGATTCTATTCAGGGGGTTGAATAATTTTGAGACTGGAGAAGTCATTATAAGTTGCATTTTCAGTTGAATTTAGGGAAACCACTTGAAGCAGTGCTGAACTATTTCAACTGCTTTTGTTTGATTTGTTCATTGCAAACAGCTGAAAGTCTGTAAATTTTGACAATAAACGTGATTGGCAATGGGGGTTGAATAATTTTGATTGCAACTGCATATGGCAAACCTTATGGTTTTTGAATGGATACAAAGGAAACATTTACTGCTATTTCACAATTTATGTACTGTACAAAAAAATGTTTAAAATGACATTTCTGTGTATAATGTCTGGTATAATTAGAACAGAAATGTCATATATTCACTATTAATATGTTGACATACAGTGCACTCTTGGGCCACATGTGTTGCTTGTGATAATGATGGATCATCTGTGAAACCCATCACATGAAATACTTCATTTCTATAAATTACATTTACCTGATACCTAATTTTTGTCCTAAGGGATGCAAACTTTTGCAATATATGTCTGTATATTAACATGTTTCGAATCTACATTTTAATATACAGACATAATTACCTCATTATGAATCTCCATGATCTGATAACACTGACATAGGGCACATCTGTGAAGCAAGTGTGTGTGCTTTAGAGGGTGGGGCTTAATGAAATTACAACCCAACACACACACACACACTTTACACACCACACACCAAAACCCCCAATTAGGCTCTGAGGTACAGGGTTGTTTAGTATTCACATCATGAGCAGCCCTGGTGAGAGTATGCTTCAGTTGAGTCACTATGTGTGTGAAGTTGCCCTCGATGGCAGCTGGGCCCTTTGATGCATGACCTATCTTTGTACAGTTGTAATACTCATCATCATCTGGGACTGCCTCTGCCTAGGTGATACACAAGCGGCCACTTATGTTCGCACACAAAATCCATGGTGGGAAAAATTCCAGATGGAGAGATGCTGAGAACTTAACTGCCTAATACATGGAACATAAGTCTACAGTTACTGTTGAGCTCAAGCAGAGAAGTTAGCAAGAGTACAGGACAGCAGTGTAGTAACCCAGACTTGACTCACTAAGAAATCAATGGTGGAGAAATCAGTGCTCAAGTCTGTAGCTCAAGTCAGAGATTCTCAAAGCACATGCAATAATAAAGTTAGAGAACATACAGTATGACTCAGTGTCTTCAGTACAGCTGTGTTTAAGTGACTGAGAAAGATCACATATGAGAGACTTACAGAACTGTTCAAAGGTTTTAGGCACCCTATTTTTGCTATAGATTTTTTATTTTATGACTTCTACATTATCAAGTCAGTACAAAAAACATTTTAGATTCCCAAACATTAGTTTTCTAGCACAAAATTAAATGTTACAGAAAAATGTTTGTATGTCATTAAAGAAAGCAGCATATTACATAAGAGACATTTTTCAGACATAAAACACAATGAAGGCTGCTGGGTTTTGCTGCAAAAATAAGAAGGAAGTGTGAAAGTCAAAGTCTCCAGAAGAACTGTGGCTGGTTCTGCAAGATACTCAATAAAACTTACCAGCTCATTTCCTTATAAAACTGCACAAATTTTACTGGAGACTACTATTTATTTATTTTTTTTTAATTTGTCACACCAAATATGGACTTTGTTTCATTTACTACAGTTTACTGCACTTTACGGTTGTTAGAGTCTCCCTCTCGCTACACTGCTAGCAGAGGCTAGCGAGTAGCGTACTTCCGCATTCCTGCATACTCTTCGTAGTAGCACGAGCTTCATTCACAAAAACCCGCTGGACTGTGCATTCATAGACTCTAGTTTTGTTTACTTCAACATGTGCTCGTTTGTTTTTGGTTTACGTCATGTCTCTGCCCCCGTTTGCTCATTGGTCCGTTTGTTTTGGTTCGTGTCATATATCTGCCCATGTTCATTCATTGGTTTTCCCTTTATTGTTTGATTATGAGTTTCAGGTGTTTTGTGTTTTATCTCGTTTGTTTTTGATTACCCTCTTTATTTAAACCTCTTTCCGTTTCCGCTTCCTCGCGGAGTATTAGATAGATTTAGATATAAGTAGATTTAAGTAAATAAAGATATGAACAAAGATTCTGTGCTTTTGCTCTCTGCTCCCGTTTCCTAAACCATGGACCCTTACCCGGATATTCGTGTGGATTTGCACCTCGCTAACTTTGGATTATAACCTTGCTTTTGTGGATTTACTTCCTCGTGACTCTTTGGATTTATGTTGTACTCTTCTGTGGATATATTACCAAGTGGATTATTGTTTGTTCCCCTTTTGCCTCCCTGGATTTTGTGTTCCCTGTCCATATACTTTTGGTTTTGTGACTGTTCCGTTTCTTTTGAATAAACCTCCTTATTTCCCCAGCGAATGCATCCTGTCTTCCCTGTGATTTCGTAACAACGGTATTTTCTTTTTAATGTAGAAACATTTAATTTCATTATACTGAAGGCATCTTTGCTCTACCACATTTCTATGCATGTGCCTAAAACTATTTCTGATATACATGTACACTGATCAGCCATAATATTAAATCCAGTGACAGGTGAAGTGAATAACATTGATTATCTCGTTACAATGGCAACTGTCATGGGGTAGGATATATCAGGCAGCAAGTGAACAGTCAGTTCTCAAAGTTGATGTGTTGGAAGCAGGAAAAATGGGCAAGTATAAGGATCTGAGTTACTCTGACAAGGGCCAAAAGTGGTCCAAGGAAGGACGACCGGTGAACTGGCGACAGTGTCAGGAGTGCTCAAGGCTCACTGATGAGCGTAAACATTCTTTGCAGCACTAATAAAGACTTACCAAAGACTAGCACCTTCTGGCTGTAAACAGCTTATTATTTAACAGCTTATTAGCATGACAGACAGGAAATCTAAAATGATTTCTTTATTGTTTATTCAATTCAATTTTATTTGTATAGCGCTTTTAACAATAGACATTGTCCCAAAGCAGTTTTTCAGTGGTTACTGAAGGATACTTAGTGTTAGGTACGGAATAAACCACATGGAGTGAGGTGTTATACGAAAATAATCATGGTGGCAAGTGGCTCAATGTGAAGCAGAGTTACTGTTACCACCCCAAAGTTGATTGTTTTCTAATAACGGTATATCTTATTATTTTAGTTTTATTTCTCTTGTATCGTAGCAATTCTCAAACTCTTTATTTTTATTACATTTATTACAGAACAACAAATACTTTTTGTTGCAAAAGAGATTTGTCAGAATATGAGTGACATGTCTGATGCTTCTCAGTTTCAGTGTTTTGCTGTGGTTGCTACGGTGACATAGACAACTTCATGAATGTCTAATCTGCACTCTGTGGTCCAGTTTAAACTAGGCTTGCTATCATCTTTGATAGTGCTGTATAGTTTATTTACATTTGGGGGATTTGTATTATATATTAAAAGATGTATTGATGTACAGTATTTCTGACTATGTCTGGCTATTTCTTTAACTGCTTTTTTTATTTTGTGTATGTGTGTGGAAGCTGGAACCCAAATAGGCAAAGATATTGTACTTTTGCCCTCAAATCCTTTTTTACATTTCCATTTTGTGAAAAATACTGCAAATATGCTGCAATACGTGTGTGTGTGTGTGTGTGCATGTGTTTATACTAGCCCAGGTATGTGTGTGATGCTCATCATAACTGAAGTTTCTGTCGTGTTGCATCACCTTTCCTTCAGCAGGAGTAAAGTATGAGCTCATTGCTTGGTTCTGTGGGAAACTCCACTTCTCCATCTGAAGCAGTGCGGACAGAATGGCGAGGGCTACACCCCCCCTACACACCTTTGATTAAAAACCTTGCTTGAGCCTGACAATGTGCTGAAAAGCTGGCAGCCTCGCGCTGGTTAAAGAGGCCAATTAATGCTTGTTTGATCCCTTTCATCTCCCTGGTCTCCATTTTCTCTCTTTAACAACATCTTGTCTCTCAGCCGCTCTCCAAAGCATGATGTCATGACGTCTGTTTCAATACACTCCTTGCTCACAACTGCATCATCTACATATGTTATTGTAGAGAAATGTTTTGAACTGAGCCTGCTGTATTATTCCTACGCCTGTCAGTCTCCAGGTGCAAACTGAATTACAAGGACCTATATTCACCACCCACTATGAAGGACTGATATTTTACCTTTATGTTTGGAATACATTTCATAACGTTTGTGTAGTATATCTGAAAATATTTTACTATAAAATCTGCTCCATTGTTATGTCTGTGCATATGGATGTCTTGTGTACATTTATATTTTAACCTATGTCTGTCATATTACAAACATAAGGCTTCACTACTGGAAAAAAATTATTTCCAGATGCCTGGCATCTGCAACCCATACAAATCATTTGTTCTTGCATCCTACACAAACAATAAATGCATATATAAAATTAATTATATAGTTCTTATACACTTCCCTCCAAAAGTATTGGAACAATAAAATCATCCATCCATCCATTTTCTGTACGCTTATCCTACTCAGGGCCATGGGCAGCCTGGAGCCTATCCTAGGGGACTTAGCATAAGGCTGGGGACACCCTGGACAGGGTGCCAACCCATCACAGGGCACAATCACCCACACACACACACTCACACCTGTTCACACACTACGGATGTTAAGTTCCCACAGAAAGTAAGGTCTAGGGTGAGTGTAAGAACAATAACAATTAAGATTGCGGGTTGATCGGATTATGGTGAATGAGAGATGATAGATCAGAATTTCAGCTTTCATTTCCTGATATTTACATCTAGATATGTTAAACAATTTAGAAAATGGCACCTTTTGTTCGAACCCACCCATTTTTCAAGTGATCATAAATATTGGAACATGTGACTGATAGGTGTTTCTTGTTGCCCAGATGTGCCCTGTTAGATTGTTTAAACAATTAATAGAAGAAGGCTTCAAGAGCAGAAATATTGATCACTCGTCAGCAGTAAGAATTGGAAGGCCAGAATGGAACAGATGTGCACTCAATTCTCCATCACTAAACAGTTGTTAACTTCAACAAAATAGACTTCATGTTAAAATATAATGAATTCAGAAATAACTCGGATGCTCATATTCATAAGTTGTTCATAAGCGCATAAGTTCCTGGTTACACAATTGCACTTTATGACTATATACAACAGTATACAGTTATAGGAGGGAAATTATTTACAATCACACTATCCAGTGTCATCCAGCTGAGGATGGGTTCCCTTTTGAGTTTGGTTCCTCTCAAGTTTTCTTCCTGATATTGTCTCATATCACTCTGGCTTATATTTCTGTAAAACTGCTTTGTAACAATGCCCATTGTTAAATGTATGCAAATAAAATTTAATTGAATTTAATTGAATTGAATTTGCAAAGAAATACAGAGATGAGCTGGAACCAAGATTAACCTCTACCAAAGTGATGGAAAGGCTAAAGTGTGGAGAAAGAAAGGATTTGCTCATGATCCAAGACATACAAGCTCATTGGTCAAGCATGGTGGAGGTAGTGTCATGGCTTGGGCTTGCATGGCTTCTTTCAGGAACTGACTTACTAATCTTTATTGATGATGGAACTCATGATGGTAGCAACATAATGAATTCATAAGTGTTTGCTGACCAATGCCACACCAAAACTGCAGGGGATTGAAAATGGCTCCCCACCAGAGACACTATAGCCTAAGGATTCATGCCAATTACCATAGGGTACCTGTTTGCTTTAAGTGTTGCTGGAGCCAGAGCAGAAAGTGAATGCTGAACCATTAAAGGAATGAAACCCTTTAATAGCTTTTGTTTATAGGCTATAACAAACTGGGAGAGAAAAGTAGGTCTTATGTTAGCTGAGACACAGGTGGCTGCCAAAAGAGACACAGCAATGGTGAGAAAAGCAAATGACACGATAACAGTCTTTTTGTCCTAATCAAAATACAGAATGGTCACTGACTGAAGCGACTGTTCATAATGAGTAGTATGATTTATATCAATCAGATGACTGGGTTACTAAACATTTTCCTCATAAATTGGCCAGATGGAAATGATACTTATGGAAGAGAAGTGGGCATCTTTCAAAAGCAGCTCAGCTATTCTGTGACTGAACTGCACTGATCTGGTCACCCTACCGATGCTACTTCTCCATTCCTTGTAGGTGTGTGTCAGTACAACTGAGTGATATATTTTTTCTTTCAGTCTGACTGGCTTAACTAAATACCATATGCAGTGCTCTGCTGGCGACACAGCATGAATCAGCAATGAATAACACCACACATATCTCCATTGTCTTCCATAGGACTAGAAAACGGAACCTACCCTAATAATATGGCACGCATTTGAAGACATTTCAAGTGAGATCTTGAAAATTGGCCCAATATATTTATATCCTCTATAAAAAATTTTTTTTAACCTAATTTAACAAATAAGCAAACTGTTCCCACACAGGATCATGTCGGTTGTCATCACTCAGGTTTTCCATTGGACAAGCAAGACTAAGGTATGATATATAATGTTAATCTGTATGTTACCAGGCTTGCTAGTGTCATCCTTTTCTTTCCTGATCATCCGACCCCCAGCAGCTATCCAAACAGCAATTTGGACAATAGCGCTAGTTTGAAAGCGAGATTTGACAAAAGAATGCCAATCACAGAGCTTTCAGAGTCTGCGCTACCCAACAGGGCCCCTTGGAATGTGCAAACATGCCTTCCGTAGGGAAAAAAAATATATATGAAGAAGCGATTTACATAAAGGGAAATTTTAAGAAGGATGAAGAACAAACGGCATTAAGGGGAAATCGAAATAAAGAACCATTAGGACCACACGTTCACTATGTCAGTTCTGTTTAGAAAGCCAATGAATAGCCACAAAACAGAGCTTTATATTCCAGGAAAACAGATGGTGTAGACGTTAATGTTTCATGGGACATGCGGCATCATTAGTATGCAATAGTGATGTGATTTATGGAGGAGTGCAACCGACCAGACTGTGACGCGCTAACGGAAAGCAAAGAAGCAAGAATAGTCTGTAAATGTGGTCTGTTTTTCTGCTGATATAAAGCACCGTATACCACTCAATGAAAAAAAAGAAATATGATTAGAAAATTATTTCCAAGCTGCAACAATAACAGCTGCAATAAAGAGATTTGTATTGCACACTGCTACACATTTCTCAAGAGAAAAAACATACAAATTTTCCTTTCCAAAAGCTATAAGTGCAATCATTTTCCCCAAGTTGAGTCATTACAAACTCATTACAAACGCTTTTTGTAAAACATTTCACAGGTACCATAACTTTAATCAGACAAAATACTATAACACTGACCATACCAGGATAAACACTATGGTAGCCATTTCATACAATAAAATGACTTTATTGATGAATGTGTGAATGTATTGATCCATGAAATCATTTAATTGATCTTTAAAAAATAATTAAGTAGTAAGCAAGAAAAATACAAAATTAAGTAAAAGTAAATAAGTCATCTGGTGAAAGACTTCCTGAGTAATTACATTTTTACATGTCTACAATTGTCCTCAACTAATCTGAAGATGTTTTTAGCTAACTATGTATCTTGTAACATGTATGAATTAACATGAGCTGGCTAGCTAGCTAAGGAACCTAGCAAGCTGTTGAGCCAGCTAGCATTACCTTTGTTTATATACTGTTGATAATCGAGGTGGTGTTCACGCCAGCATTTCCTATTTTCTATTCTATGTTAACTAACCTGTGAAGTGAACAACACCTCAATTATCAAAGGTACATAAAGAAACGTACGTAACATCAGCTGGTTAGCTAACTTAATCAAATGCTTTTGGGGATTTTGTATCTTGCTAGGTTCATTAGCTAGCTAACTAGATCATCATACATATTTCTAGGTACATATCTAGCAAATATGCCCCTTACACATTGTAACTGATAGTTCCAAATATATTTAACACAATAGGCAATTGTTACCAAACACTGAAGTGACATTGTAAGTTGGATACAGAGCTTTCATACTGTAAAGCTAGTCTAGCTCACTCAGGTAGCTAATAGTTTATCTGTACATGTTTCTGCAGGCTGGAGGACATGCTGATATCTCCACAGGTTTTATCATGCTGTTTCTTTTGAAGCTATTAAACCTGAAGATATGTACAGTGCCCTCCATTAACATTGGCAGCCTTGGTAAATACGAGCAAAGAAAGCTGTGAAAAATTGTCTTTATTGTTTAATCTTTTGATCTTTTGCTCACAAAATTCACAAAAATACTCTGCTCTCATGGATATCAAACAATTTGGTCACAAAAAAAAAATATATATATATAGGTGTGCAACAATTACTGGCACCCTTTTAGTCAATACTTGCTACCTAAAGATAACAGCTCTGAATCTTGCCTGATGAGTTTGGAGAATACATAGCAAGGGATCTGAGACCATTCCTCCATACAGAATCTCTCCAGAACCTTCAAATTTTGAGGTCCACGCTGGTGGACTCTCCTCTTCAGTTCATCCCACAGGTTTTCTATGGGTTTCAGGTCAGGGGACTGGGATGGCCATGGCAGGACCTTGATTTTGTGGTCAGTAAACCATTTTTGTGTTGATTTTGATGTATGTTTTGGATCATTGTCCTGCTGGAAGATCCAACCACAGCCCATTTTAAGCTTTCTGGCAGAGGCAGTCAGGTTTGCATTTAATATCTGTTGATATTTGATAGAGTCCATGATGCCATGTATCCTAACAAAATGTCCAGGTCCTCTGGCAGAAAAACAGCCCCAAAACATTAAAGAGCCACCACCATATTTAAGCGTGGGCATGAGGTACTTTTCCATATGGCTACCTCTCTGTGTGCGCCAAAACCACCTCTGGTGTTTATTGCCAAAAAGCTCTATTTTGGTTTCATCTAACCATAGAACCCGATCCCATTTGAAGTTCCAAGTTAGTGTCTGGCAAAGACGCTTGAGTTTGTTTTTGGAGGAGAGTAAAATGTCAATTTTATTTATGTATTTTTTTATGTAAATCTGAAAGCTGCTCCAAACTGATAATAGCACTTCTGAAGAGAACAAACACACACACTTGCTTGTGCATATGTACTCAGAAGGACTATAAGAGCAGATCTCTTCAATATTCCCAGGCTTTGTGTGTGTGTGTGTGTGTGTGTGTGTGTGTGTGTGTGTGTGTGTCTGCTCAGTGGGATATGTGAACTATTGAAAGTATTGTTCATCTTTATCCTGTGTGTGTTTGTGAGAGAGAGAAGCAGAGAGTAGATGTCTCAAGGGCATTCGTCGCTTTTATTATTATTTTATCTTTTTATTAATGCTGATGTGTGTGTTTGTGTGTGTGTGTGTGTATCCTGTGAAACAGAACAACTATTTGAAGTCCACGGCCAATACACAGGTGATGTAAAGATGATGCTACTCATTGTTGCACTTTTTGCCACTATGCACACTCAAAAACCTACAGTATATAAACACACACCATCCCTTCTGTATCTCTCCACACATATGGTGTCTTCTGCAGATTCTGAAGGGTAATCAATGTTCAGGGGAAAAGGTTACACAATTAAACCTTTTCTTCACAGAGTTTATACAATCTATACTGTCTATACAAGCTATAGACAATGCAGGCAAATCAAATTGTGGGCGTCTGTAAGCTCATGTATATGGAAGAGAGCAGTTACAATGCCCCCAATGTTCCAATGTTTTTCTGCGACTCTGTAATGTGCAATGAGCAACAGTTCAAAAAGACACAGTGGCAGGATTCATGTGTCTGGGAAACACGCATGTGCCCCATTTTTGGTAGCTACTGTATGTATGGGATTGGCAATAATGAAATTTGATAGAAAAAAAAACCATTGATTCACATTCACACTCATGATCCTGAAATGGTTGCTTATAAGTGCTGAGTTCCAACATAAACACACAAGCAAATCAATAATCACCAGCCAAACAAGCAAAGCAGGAAATACAAAAAAAGTGACTTGGACTAGGAACTGATAAACTACAAAGCTAGGGAGTTATATCTAGGATATACCTAGGATACCTCTTGACCATGATCTCTAATGACATATTAATTCTTTAAATGCATTCAGAAGAATCAGGGAGAAAGGAAGCTTCCAGAGACATTTTCAGTCTCCAATGCAGTTGGCTGTGATTCGGCTGTAGGCACGAGACTGCAGACCAGGTAATTACATCCATGCCAATATTCAGTATAACCGCATGATTGCAAATGCAATATTGTTTTTATTCAGTAGTTCTATAAACAAGAAAATTAATATAGAGTATGTGACATTTCAGACACAATATGACAACAAAAAATTTTTGTTTATTTTTGCTCTGCTAGTAACAATAGATCCCAAAGAAGCCACACTCACAACACTCACCTCGGCTAGCTGGCTAGCTAGCTCACACTGGTTTGTACATTCCCATTATAGATGCTTCTGGTGAAATGCCTTCCCTTTTCCCTTTTCCTTTAAGTCAAAAGTTATATTCAAGAAAAATGTATCATTTGTTGGGGGGCAACAAATTATCCTCCCCCAGTCCAAATACATGCGTTGTAGGCTGATTGGCATCTCTAAAATGTGTGTGTGTGTGTGTGAATGGGTGTGCAAGTGTGTGCGATTGTGCCCTGTGATGGGTTGGCACCCTGTCCAGGATTTCCCCCCGCCATGTGCCCCGAGTGCCCTGGGATAGGCTCCCGGCTCCCCTATGACCCTGTGTAGGATAAGCGGTACAGAAAATAAATGGATGGATGTATAATTTGCCACATCAGCCAAATATGTCGCTAATACTACTCTACTAACGGTTTCGACACTATCACTAGAATTGGAATTTTATGTAGTGATTACAGATGAGCGGAGTGATACAAACAGTGAAACGTCCCAGTGCTGTTATATATAATATAAGCACTCTTGGAATGCCGCTCAACCAATCAAATTTGTGGACCAGAACAAACGGTTGTATAAGACACAATAGTAATGATTATTACAGTTATGAGATTGCATGTCATGTACATAACAATAAAATATAAAGTCATCATGGTGGCAAATATGACCAAGAGGAGGCTTGTAGGCTTGTGAAAAGGAGAGGTCCAAGTGCAGAGGCCTGAGGGACACCCTGAGTAACCAGAGCAAAACATGCTTTGTGTTTGCTGATGGTAATGAGATGTTGCCTGTTGATGACAGAGCACAATCTTGTATAAGCCAAAACATCAATATATGATTTACACATGCAGGAATGTTCTGAAGTTAATACAGTGTGTAATCACTTGGTGTTGTGCAGATCGTATTTGTTCAGTGACAGGTGAAACAACTGTGCAACAAATCCTCAATAAGTGCAAAGTCTCATTTGGCAAATATGTTTGGTGTCAATTACTCCAGCAAGGAAATGAGGAACACTATGAAATGAGAAGCACTCTGTATGACATTCTATTTTTCTCTCTTTTGTTTTACAGGTGAATAATATAAAAGATAGCTCTAAGAAAGTTCTAATGTGGATATATTACTATATTTTATATAGTAATCCATCACAATTCAACTTAATTAATAATAATAAAATAATAACAATAATAATTATAATTATTAATAATAAATTAATAATTAAAATAATAAAATTAATTAAATTGGTTAAACTGTCTGTGCCACATTCTTATAAAATATTAAGTCTTCAGTTCCTTAATCTTAATGATTATACTGTGTGATCATGCTATGGTTTTCATCATTCATCATCTTGAGTAACCAAGTTATGATGGTCAGGGTTTTGGTGAATTCAAAGGCTATCCTGTGAACTCTGCAGGGCACTATGCGCACACACACACACACACACACACACACACACACACACACACACACACACACACACACACACACACACACACACACAAACTCATTCACATCTAGGGGCAATTTAGTAGCCAATCCACCTACTAGAATGATTTTGGACAGTGGGGGGAATCTGGGGAACCTGGAGGAAACCAACATGAAAACCTTCATGAAAAACTTCACACAGATATTAACCTGACCCCAGGTTGGAACTGGGGACCCTGAGCTGTGAGATGGTGATGTTACCCACTGATCCACTGTAAAAGTATAAATGTACATTGATTTTCAAGGATGAAATTAAACCAAAGACACAAAAAGACAAAATATTTCATAAGTTCCAGAGATTGTCAAGATACTAGACCTCTACACCAATGGCATAACTTTGCTCACAATAGGCCCCTGTGCAAACATTACATTGCATGTGCATACTCCTACACCATCAGTAACCCGTTAGACCTCAAAGTAAATTATATATTATAAAAATTTACATGCTGCAGAATTGGTAGAATTTTGGTGTTTTACTAAACTGAGGTTTTTACTAGCATATACACTTCACTTTAAAGAGGATCAGAGTCAAAAAGTAAATAGTAGCTAAAATAAAGGGCACTAAAATGATCCACTACTTTGCAAATAGACACAAAAGAGAACCTTTACCATTCTCACTCCCGCCTAAAACCGCCTAAAATATGTATCATATTTTTTGGTATTTTACTATAAGCCAAGGCGCTGCTCTAATTGCCCAGACACTTACAGTACAATCTTGTAAAATACTAACAAAACAAATTGCTGTATTAAAACAAATACTGTAAATACAGCAAGTTTTTTACCTGTAGCAAGTACTATCTACTTATCTAGACCTGCTTAACATGCCACAAAAGCATGCATTCACACAGATACAGATAACGCCATTTGCACCCAGTGCACTATTTTGGCACTGCTGCCTAAGTTAAAATCGTCAGCAGTATATACAAATCCTGACACAGCAGCCAGGACTAAATAACAGCAAAGCCAGATAGGTTACTTACTCATTTAATGACCATTTATCTAATCTTTGCCTTGTCCAATTCTTTCTCTTTCACCTCCACTTTTGGGCTCCACTTTTAAGTTTATAATTAAAAAGCATTCCTAATATCTCTGCCAAGTAGGCTGTTGGGCTGCTATGAAATGAATAACTTCAAATAAGAAAAACAATGTAATTGGCTTCTATATCACTTCATAATATTAGACGTATCCTATTAAATATAATCCGCCCTCCCCAAACCTCCCAGATCTCTACAACATTGGGGAAACTATTGATTACATTTCAAATGTAATTTCAAAGAGGCAAAGTCTCAGTTGAATATATAGTTATAATGCACTGGGTATAATTGATAAGTAAACTGTAAGCATGAAGTAGATTTATTTGGCTTTTTTTTTTTGTTTACTTTGTCTAAAAGGCGTAAGAAATGAGCTAAATGGTGTAATTTAGCTGTTGGATAGTGCTGTTGATCACGCTTCAGCAGTTTGGAGTAAATAATCAGCTACACAGTGGTGATCTTCTCTGATCTCTGATCTAAGTAAAGAGACAGCACAGTAAACTAAAAATTTCACCAAAGAAAGATATTTTTGGAGCTTAACACAGCTTGCATTGCCCTCCCCCCCTCCCCCTCCCCCGATAAAACATGAGATTTCTGTTTTTTTTTTTTAATTGCACATTTAATTTTGATGAGTGTGATAAATGTTTTGACAGTGATGCTATTAACTTGAGATGTGCTAAAATAAGGTGCCAAATAACTGCTCATTCTGGAGAAAAGGAACTATAAGGGAGGTGGGGTCGATTACTTAAACCCCTCTAAAACAGCCCTCAAGCAAACCATGCTCAGATCACCTCTAGACATACCCTGCATCCCAATTCATCTACTTATACTGTGTACTAAAGGTAAGTACTCTTTTTGTGAAGAAAAAGTACATACTTTGGAGTGTGTAGTAAAAGAGTACGCAAGTACTGGGACATACTAACATGTTGTGTATCAGAAGAGAACGTTGTCACCTGGAAGAGAACACTGTCACCATAAACAAACTCCTTGTTGCATTTCAGCTTTTCTGCATTCATTATTCCTTATATAATTTATACTATATAGTTTCATTTATCATTTCCTTGATTTATTTTTCCACATTTCATTTACACCTCTCTAGAGTAAAATGTGTGCTTGAATTCGGTGAAGCGAACCGAGAAACTAGAGTTGTGGGCAGTATTAGCTGAAAAAGTGTCCATGGATCCACACTTCGAAAATCTACTGGAAATAGTAGACCATCCGAGTACCTCTGGGATACTCATTTCAACATACTACGATTTGGGACACACTAATTCTGATCTTGGATGCTATTTAGTATGGATAGTATGCCAATTGTGATGCAGGGATGGACTCAGTGTGCTTTGTTTTTGTGGTTCATTTCATGGTCCACTTGATTCATGTCTTGTGAAAACAAAGTGGTCACAGTCTCCTTCATGTTTGTGTTAGGCCTAAAGAGCTTGCTCGTTCATACAGTTTTAAGTCACCTCATAGAAATCCAAGGCTGCAGCTGTGCATCCTGAGATGCTTTTCTGCTCAGAACGGTTGTAAAGAGCGGTTATTTGAGTTACCATAATCCTCCTGTCAGCTTGAACCAGTCTAGCCATTCTCCTCTGACTGTTTCTGTCCACAGAACTGCCACTTACTAGAATCTAGACTGTTCTGCATGAAAATCATCTTTCAACCATGCCAACCATGCCAAGTCACCGAGATCACATTTTCTCCATTCTGATGTTTAACCAAAGCTTTTGACCTGTATCTGCATGATTTTATGCATTGTACTGCTGCCACATGATTGGCTGATTGGATAATTGCATGAACGTGCAGGGGTATAGGTGTTCTCTGGGCTCTTGTAACAGCGTTGTGCTTTGGATTCTTTTAGAGTCTGGGAGTTTTGTAACTCACTTTGCATAAAAGCATCTACAAGAAGATAAGAAATGTAAACGTAATGGTACAGATGGATTGTGCAGAAATGGAGTGTCACATCCAACAAAATCATCCCTGCTCATTAAAACCCATTCTTCATGAGAAGAATGCACATGCAAAATTAAATTCAACATACTTCATTTCACGACAAAGACAAAACACGACACACCTGCGAGTGCTGTGAATGCATAAATTATCCACCCACTCATTACTGAGATGCTCAGGTAGCCTACTTTTTGAATGAGGATGATGTTTTCCTGAATGATGTAATTTCCTTCCTCTTCTGTATGTATAAGTGTGTTTGAGTAGAGTCGTGTATCGCACAAATATTCATCTGACTTCAGCTTTATGTCTTTTAATAAGTTATTTATCCCACTGTTTGTTGTTTTGATAAAGCTCTCAGAGTGAGAGTTCTGCTTCTCTCAACAGAGCAACACTGACATCTGCAGGATTATATCAGACGCAAGTCCTGTTTTCCGCTTGCCCCACCCAGGTGCTTTCTCTGGCTCCGCCCTAACCACGCCCCCAATGTTTTCACTACAGAGCCTTTATATCTTATTATGGCTCATTAGTATTTATATACTGATTTGTTTTTTCGTGTATATGTTATATTGTGATTTTTAATATTTAATTGCATGTTTAATAGTTTGGGGCAGTATGTTTGGTTGTTTGGGACAGTATATTTGGTAGTTTCAAGTTCAAGTGGTTTTATTGTCATTTCAACCATATACAGCTGGTACAGTACACAGTTCTAGTGTGAAAGTGTCAGATATAACAGGTAGTGCAAAAAAAATAGTGCAAAAGAATAACAATGTAATTTTAAAAAGTGCTATGAATCTAAACATAACATACCATGACATAGTATTCAGCAGATTAGCCTATACCATATGTGGACATAGCAGGTATTGTGGTAGCAGCCAGGTAAAAAGTGTATGATAGTGACAACAAATGAAACATAATATTTTTATATTACTCTTTCAGTAGCAGCAAGAGTACAGGTAGTCGTTATGAATTGTGCAAAAATTGCAAGGGGAATATTGAGGAGTCCGATGGCTTGGGGTAAGAAACTGTTACACAGTCTGGCTGCTCTTCTGAAGTCAACAAGCATCTCTTTTGTTTTGTCCACATTCAGAGACAGGTTGTTGGCTCTGCACCAGTCTGTTAGCCACTGCACCTCCTCTCTGTACGCTGACTCATCATTCTTGCTGATGAGACCCACCACGGTTGTGTCATCGGCGAACTTGATGATGTGACTGGAGATGTGCATTGCTGCACAGTTGCGAGTCAGCAGAGTGAACAGCAGTGGACTGAGCACACAGCCCTGGGGAGCACCAGTGCTCAGTGTGGTGGTGCTGGAGATGCTGTTCCCAATCCGGACTGACTGAGGTCTCCCAGTCAGTAAGTCCAGGATTTGGGATGGTATGTTTGGGAATTTGGACATTATGTCTGGGAATTTGGCACAGCATGTTTAATAGTTTGGGACAGTATGTTTTGTTGTTTGGGACAGTACGTTTGGGAATTTGGGACAGTATATTTGGTAGTTTAGGACATATATTTCAATGAGTTTCGGCTTTTACTTTTATCCTCAGTGACATGTTTAAAACATTATTTATTTTTAGCATACTTATTTGTAGCAACAATAAATTGCATTTCAGAAACAAGATAAAAATATCCAAATTCATCAAAAATATTCTAATATTGTATAATCACTGTAGACTAAGTAAAATTGACTGTATATTATATGTTGGCCAAAGTAACATTCTATAATTCTTTTCTTACAGCAACACAATAACAAGATTTAGAAAATATTTTCAAGATTTACACCCAATCTTTTCTCAAATTCAATATGAACTAGATTAGGTAAACATTTCTACATACTATTATTATTTATTACTCTGTTTATGCAGCTCTGAATCTCTGGCTGTCTCCTTGGTGCCATTTTACTATATTCTTTTATCCACTTATAAAAAATTAGTTGTACTGAGAAACTACAAGCGAGTATGTGTCTCCATCTTTAGGTGGTTGCTAAAATTACATCACAGCAATGATTCACTGTAACATAAATGATATCAGTCTTGAGTTTTGGACAACAAAGCCAAGGTCATCAAAAAGTTGAACAAGTTATACATGGGTCTTACATGTGATAATGAAATTGTCATGAGAATGTGGCTGGTAACAAGTAATGAAAATCTTAGACTTACTTAAAATGAACCGAAATGCATTCAACCGAAATGCGCTGCAGAGAGTACTACGCACATCTCAGCACATAGCTGGAGGTGAGCTTCCCTCCCTCCAGGACATCTAAACCAGGCGGTGTATGTGGAAAGCTCAGAGGAGCTTCATCAAAGACTCCAGCTATCCAAGCCATGCACTGTTCTCGTTGCTACCATCTGGTATACCGCAGCATCAGAACCCGCACCAGCAGATTGAGGAACAGCGTTTTCCCTCAGACCATCAGGTTGCTAAACTGTTAATAACCTCACACCCAATGACCTGAACACTTATTCACTGGAATTAAACGCACATGTCACACTTTCACTGAGATATATATATATATATATATATATATATATATATATATATATATATAATTGTATAGTCTGCTGTTATCTGTACTCTGTTACCATGTTGAGTGTACTTACTATGCTACATGTACAACTGCAATGCCTGGAACTTGCACCTAAGCTTTTCACACTCCAGTTTCACTGTGAAATGTTGTAGTGACAATAAAAGTGAGTTGAGTTGAGTTGAGTTGATATTGTCCAGCTACATACTCTCATTTTTAAATAAACAATTTGGTAACACTGCATTTTAAGAGTATATAGACTGGAACTACAAGACATTCATTAGGGGTGTCCTTGTAGCTCTTTACCATTTCATACAGACCTTCAAAGTCCAAAGGTACAAATCTCAAAGCTTCTGTCTTTTCCTTTTTATCAAATTAATATTTGTATGCATACTGCAGTCTTTACACAAGAGCTAGTTATTAGACTCACTCTCTAACAAACATGGGTAATATAGTTGTATTTCATTCAGGTTTTTTTTTTCTTCTAGTTTTTGAAATGTGTTTTATTGATGCTACGAATAAGTATTTTAGAAATAAATAATGTTTTAAACATGTCACTGAGGATAAAAGTAAAAGCTGAACCAATCCAAATATATGTCCCAAATTACCAAACATACTGTCCCAAATTTCAAGACTATTCTATAGAAGCATGACTTATCATTTTGTCAAGATAGACTGAAAGCCATTTTAAATGACCTATTTGTTAATTTGGGATGGCATGATTGAGAATCTGGGACAGTATGTTTGGGAATTTGGGACATTATGTTTGGGAATTTGGGACATTATGTCTGGGAATTTGGGACACTAAGTTTGGGAATTTGGAACAGTATGTTTGGTTGTTTCAGACAGTATGTTTGGGAATCCAGATTCCATCCCATCTTTACTTCTGAGAGACTCTGCCTCTCTAGGATATTCTTTTTATACCCAATCATGTTACTGACCTGTTGCCAATTAACCTAATTAGTTGCAAAAAGTTCCTCCAGCTGTTTCTTTTTAGTAACATTTACTTTTCCAGCCTTTTGTTGCCCCGTCCCAACTTTTCTGAGACGTGTTGCTGCCATCAAATTCAAAATTACCTTATTGTTTCCTTAAAATTATACATTTCCTCAGTTTAAACATTTGATATGTTTTCTATGTTCTATTGTAAATAACATATGGGTTTATGAGATTTGCAAATCATTGCATTCTGTTTTTATTTACATTTTACACAGCGTCCCAATTTTTTGGAATTGGGGTTGTAGATCATCTTTGCCAGCTGGTAAGTGTTGGTAGAAAGGAAACGATTTTGGAATTACTGCTACTGATGCTATCTTGGAGACAAGTTATTTTAAGAACATAATACAACAGCAAGGCAATTAGAAAATCTCAGGCATTATCGATCAGTTTATTCAAGCGTTAAAGAAGCTGGAAAATAACTTATCAGCTGGCACAAATGGTCTACCAGTTGGACCAGCCTTGCCTGTGTTTTGGCAGCTGGTAGCTGTTCATACCAAGCTGGATTTTTCAGTACGGATGAAAAGGACAGTCTCTAAGCCCATCCTGGTTCTTTTGTGACATGTTTTATGTCAAGTTTTTATGAACAGGGGTGGAAAAAAGTACTGAGAAATTGTCCTTAAGTAAAAGTTTAGATAATGTGTTAAAATCTTACTCAATTAAAAGCATTCAGGAAAAAAATATATCTGTGAAAGGTCAAATGGTCAAAAGGTTGCTATTCATGTATTAAACGTTAAAAAGTAAATGTTTTTAACTAATGAAATTAATTTAGTCATGTTTTCATGTCAAAATTAACTTTTATTATTTATCTAAAATGGTTTGATTGTAGTTTTAAAGCAACTATATCATTTTGCCTGAAAACACAGTTTAATCTCTGTAAGTGTTCATATGCAGGACTAACGCTACATAGTTTGCTAATGAATTAAACAGAAGTAAAATATCCTGTAACTAATCAGTATTTGCCATTAGCTAGAGTCTGACTTGCTGTCTAGCCAATCATGTTAGCTACTGGAATCGTTTCTAGTCTAACTGCATTAGCAACTAAAACAGGCTAACTTAGTTAAATATAACCATGGAAATTGGCTAAGCCTACCTCAACATGCTTTTTCAAATTAGTTCTTAACTTCTAGGGAGGCAAATTTATGTGAGTCTTTTCATTATACAGAATGAATACTTACAGTAAGTACAGAAACAAAGAATGTTTATTCAATAATTTTTTTTCTGACTTTTATTTTGAGTTAAATCTATGCATTTTCCCTGATGACTTATAATGAGGGACTTCATCCTTTAATTAAGTAAGATTCTGACCCCTTTACTTTCACTGAAGTATACTTTTCTGTGCTTTTTACAGGTTCAGAAAGTTCAGAGTTTATCCTAATAGTGGCACTTTTCATTCAGTAAAGCTATGAATAAAATAGACTACATTCCATGTGTTCACTGTAACAGAACCCCTGGAACAGACTGTTGAAGGCTACAGAAATTAATTTTATAATGTGATTGTATACAATTTATTTAGACCGTTACTTTTCAAGTAGTCATTACATATTATAACCACTAGAGGTCAGTTTCTTTCTAATGCTTCACTACATTTAGCCAATTTCTCTCATCCAGCCATGCTGCTGTCATTTCAAAATGTCTACCAAATCCACCAAAGCAAAACGCGAGTGCAGTATTTGATTATTATCACATACGTTTTAGTGAATACATTTACATTTAAACAATAGAAACAATAGACTACACATGTAATTAAAGGTGCAGCTCCCTATTACCTGTCACAATGTCACATTAACCTAAACAAGGCATAGTTATGACTGGAGTAAGGTGTTTATATTCATTAGACCTTTACTTGACCTTTTTATGATCTTTTTCAAGAATGTATATCTAAAGAACTTTCTTTCTTTCTTTAACTTCAAGTCATTAAAATGTTCCCTTACTGAAAAAATCGCATTGTTCACGTGTGAAATTTACACGTGTGAACATTTGACACATGCAAAGGACTTTTTACATGTAGTGGCTTCATTTTCTCATATGATTCTTTCATTCAATTCATTTATTTTCACATCTGATTTTTACACATTTTTTTTAGAAATGGCATTTATTTTTTACTTCTTCTTCTTTTTCTTTTTTTTTCATTCCATTCATTCCATTATTTTCACATGATTTTTACTGATGTGTTATTTATTTTCACGAGTGATTTTTTGCACAGGATTCAATTATTTTCACGTGATTGTTACATGATTGCACAATTAATGTTTTTTTTGTGGGCGTTTCACACACGATTCAATTATTTTCAAATGTTTCATTGATTAACATTATATATATATATATATATATATATATATATATATATATATATATATATATATATATATATATATATATATATATATATATATATATATATACATGATTCACTTATTTTCATGTTTCTTTGTACATGTAGTTTCATTTGTATTCATGTGATCATATTATTACATAATTATCTGTGAAAAGGGTTACTGAGGGAAGGGCAATGCTAGTTTTTGTTACAGTTGTATCCTTACCTGGCTATTTTTTTCCTTATCAGAAAAATATGTACGAATCTTAGTTGGAATTTATTCAATTTGATATAAATTAAGTCCACCCCTAATACTGACCTTACACTTGTATCTTTTCATTGGTTCAAATTTGAAAGTGTGAGATGGTGTTGATTTTAAACATTTTATTTTTGTTATGTAAATTTATTGTTGTTCATTTTCTACTGTTAAAGCTCCCAGGGTGCAGCGTCCAGCTTGGCTGTGTTGTAGCTCATCTCACCCACCGTCGGTCCTGGTTTCCCACCCAAATAAAAAATGGGTCAGTTGAACGGACGACTGTCTGGGCACCTCCCTGGGGACAGACCCTAAGTCTGGTGCCTAAAGTACACACACACACACACACACACACACACACACACACACTTATATCCCCATAGCAACACCCCAGGCTTCTGCAGGTCTTTACTTGGCCTCTGAATTCATGCTCATAATTATTGTCTTTACCGCTTCAGTCTGCTTCTCTCTCTCTCTCTCTCTCTCTCTCTCTCTCTCTCTCTCTCTCTCTCTCTCTCTCTCTCTCTCACACACACACACCCACACACACACACCCACACACACACACAGTCAAAAACTGTCACTCTGCTCTCTGTGTTGAACCATGACTGCCTCTTCTTTATGAGTGCACACACACACACACACACACACACACACACACACACACACACACACACACACACACACACACACACACACACACACACACACACACAAACAGTATGATTTTGTTTGCATTTCTTGACTTGCTATGCGTTTTTAAAAAAAATCCATCTTTGTAAATATTAGACAGAAACAAATACTTAGAAATGCATATGAAATGTTTAACACAAAGGGGGACATGGTGGCTTAGTGGTTAGCACGTTTTCCTCGCACCTCCGGGGTTGGGGGCTCGAGTCCCGCCTCCGTCCTGTGTGTGTGGAGTTTGCATGTGTACTCCGGGTACTCTGCTTTCTTCCCCCAGTCCAAAGACATGTGTTGTAGGATGATTGGCATTCCCAAATTGTTCGTAGTCTGTGAATGTGTGTATGATTGTGCCCTGCGATTGGTTGGCACCACATCCAGAGTGTCCCCCACCTTGTGCCGTGAGTTCCCTGGGATAGGCTTCAGGCTCCCCCATGACTGTAGTATAAGCGGACTGGAAAATAGATGGATGTTTAACACAAATGTTTTTTTAAACAATTTTTTTTGTAGTTTTCATTCATCTTCAGTAACCACTTTATCCTGGTCAGATAACACACACATTCATACTTATGGGAACTTTTATGTAGCTAATCCGCCTACATGCATGTTTTTGGGTGGTGGGAGGAAACCGAGATGGATACGGGGAGCACGCAGACTATAACAGTAACATGAGCTCAGTATCATAGCAGGGACCCTGGAGCAGTGAGGCAGCGATGCTACCTGCTGCACCACCATATCACCCATTTTGAGATATTTGTAACTGAAATTTTAAAAATCGTAAATCCAGAGTTTTATTAATCTGTAACTTTATGCATAATAGATTTAATAATGTTGCTTTTGTTTGTTTGTTGTAAGTTTTAGTGTGCATCTAGTTGATTACAAACTACAAAAAACTATCCTAAACAATAAAATAATCTTTTATAAACAATAAAAAACCATTGCTTGCATTGAAATGTATTACTTCTGTTCTTTCAATATTTACACTCTCAGTTTTGCCCAAAATGTATCTTCAATATGAAACCACACTACAATCAAGTGAAAAAAATAGTCTGAATGACCATGTAAACAAAGTAGAGATGGTACAATACCACCTTTTGGTTTTTTCTGATACCGATACTGATACTGAAATCTTGAGTATCAACTGATATCGATATTCATCTGTTTATTCATTTATATTTTTCTTTAAGAACTATTAAGCATACATTTTTTAACTCTTAAAAAATACAGGAAATAATACATAGCTAAAAAAATTATGACGCGTAAAACGACAGCTTTTTTAAATTCAGTTAAATTCTCAAACTATTTAATTGCAAATATAACAAATACAATAAAGAATAAATATAGTAAATCAATCCCCCCAAAAAGTACAATCAAGTCTACTTATATGTAAACATTTCCAGTTCCTAAAGCACCAAATTCCAGTCTTTTCCATTTGTTACAAGATCGGATCAAATTCATTCTTTTTTTCTCTGATATCCAGTCCACGATTTTTTAGCTAATATCAGCCCTTTATCCAATCCTGACTCCACAACAAAGTCTACGAAAAATATGAACACTATTAGAGAAAAACAGGGAATTCCTCTAGTGCATTCACCCCTTACAGAGGATAGAGGTCATCCTACACTTTAGCCAAGAGTTCATCAATAAGCACAGGTCCTGACCCCATAGGTTCAAAGTTCATCTGACCCTCCCGTAAGGACCTGGTCATTCCTGCTGAAAAGCTTTTCTTTGGCCACACTTCCCTCGGTCATTTCACTAATGAGACATGACTAAGCACTTTCCCCCCCACACCAAGTCTATAAAGACAACTTCATAAAGCTTCTACAGGCTCGAACAGGCCCCGAGTAAAAGTACTTTTAGTCAGAGCTGTTCTGCTTTACAGCTTTAAATGCTCGAACAGCGGGGACACGGCTCGGGGACAATAAGACACTTGTAAGCTAAGTCATAAACATGCGTCAGGCAAGTAATCCGACATTGAACACCGAATACTAAAAGTTGTAAAAGTTCGTATTAACATCATAATCAACTTTAATTTAAAAGAACTTCAATACAGTAAGTACCCAATATTTAATAGACATGTGGTAATTACAGGTGGTTATTAGAGGAGATATATATATATATATATATATATATATATATATATATATATATATATATATATATATATATATATATATGCTGTAGAGCAAAGATGCCTTCAAAATAATGAAATTAAATGTTTCTACATTTAAAAAAAAAACACCATAAAGAGCAGTAAACAGTGGTAAATGAAACAAAGTCAATATTTGGTGTGACAAAAAAATAAAAATAAAAATAATAGTCTTCGGTACAATTAGTGCAGTTTTATAAGGAAATTAGCTGGTAAGTTTTATTGAGCATCTTGCAGAACCAGACACAGTTCTTCTGGACACTTTGACTTTCACACTTGCTTTTTTGTAGCAAAACCCAGCAGCCTTCATTGTGTTTTCTGTCTGAAAAGTGTCTCTTACGTAATATGCTGCTTTCTTTAATGACATACAAACATTTTTCTGTAACATTTAATTTTGTGCTAGAAAACTAATGTTTGGGAATCTAAAATGTTTTTTTGTACTGACTCGATAATGTAGAAGTCATAAAATAAAAAATCTATAACAAAATGTGTACTAAAAAAAAAATAGCGTGCCTAAAACTTTTGCACAGTACTGTATATATATTTGTGTTTGGAGAAATTAATGTAAAATCAAGCAAACTCCGCAATATTTGGAGGTCATTTATTTGGGCCAAGACATGTCATTTGACGTGTCACAATGTGCATTCAGTCAAAGCCCTCTTTGATCATGTGTGTTGAACATGAGTGCAGTTAAAAGGTCTCATTTACCAACAAACATCACTGCAAAAGACTGCAAAAAACAATTTCCTGCAACTGCAAGTTCATCGATTCAAGTAATTTTCTGCAAAAAATAAAAAATAAGCACAAAAAACTCTAAACGATATACACACCCCAATCAACCATAACATTAAAACCACTGAACCACTGACAGGTGACATGAATAACATTGATTATCATGTTACAGTGGCACCTGTAAAGGGGTGGGATATATTAAGCAGCAAGTAAACAGTCAGTTCTCGAAGTTGATGTATTGGAAGCAGCAAAAATGGGCAAGCATAAGGATTTGAATGACTAGACAGAATTGTGATGGCTAGACGACTGGGTCAGAGCATCTCCAAAATGGCAGGTCTTGTGGAGTGTTCCTGATATGCAGTGGTTAGTACCTACCAAAAGTGGTCCAAGGAAGGACAACTGGTGAACCAGTGACAGGGTCATGGGTGCCCAAGGCTCACTGATGCACATGGGGATTGAAGGCTAGCCTGTCTAGATTTTAAAGTATATGGGAACGTGTATAGGATTGTAAGTCTGCGCAATGCAATAATTACTCATTGTTTCAATAAGGAATAAAACACAACAGAGCATGCTGTTATAGGAAAATAATCAACAGTAGGGTGGTGTGATGTCGTTGCCAACCTAAAGTTGTTAACTTTCCTATAAGCAAATGAACAAGAGTGTTTTATTCCTCCTTTATACCTACTACAGCAATTTGCCAACGATTACAATTTTTTATTTATTAATGATTGACACATCATGCTTTTTAAACTCACACTTGTAAATCCAATTTGAGAAATTTATACAAATTTAAAATGATGCGGTTTGAATTCTCTGAATATCATATGAATAAAGTCATAAAAAGAGGAATGAATGCAAACCCCAGCCCAAACCCGAACCCTATCCCTAATCTAAGTAACGTTTCATAAAATTTTGTTATGCTAGTCGTCTTGGTTAGCAGTTTTACCTCTTCTTATGATTTCATTCATAGGAAATTTAGTTCTCAGTTGTGTATAATATCAGATTGAATCCTGGACCTAGGATTGAACACTAGTTTTACCATTTTAGCTACAGGATCCAGCTGTTTAAAATTTTGCCATTTTGCCCAGAGAATGCCTGACATAGGAACAACATGGAGGTCCTTTTTTTCCCAAAATTTTCCCATATATTGTCCGGCTAATTAAACATATATTCAGTGAAAAGGTAGTAAGGTCACAGAGCCAGACACCATTTGGAGAGGGATCAGGCTGGATGAGAAGACAACAGAAGGGGGGGGGGGGGTCTGAACACGCCAATTATAGTCTGGCTAGACAAGAGCTCTGACATACGTGTGTATCTCTTTCCCACGATTGAGCAGACTTGAACCAGGATTTCCCAAAGTTCTACAAACTGCAGAATATCTGTGATATCAGTTAATGTTCTGCATCAACAAATTTCTGATGAAAATTGATGGCTTGGGTTATTTCCTTCTATATGTTTGGGACTGCATGAAGATTTTGAAAAGACACTATATACAATATAATATCGGTCAGTGTTTTATACACGGCTCTATAATAACGTATGATCATTAACAACACTAATCATTTTGTATTTAGTCTGGTCTGTTTCCCTCTTGCACTCTCTCTTACACACACACCTCACACACACGCTCATGGACAGACATGTCTGGGAAACATCCTCAGTGTGTACCAGTCATCTGTCTAATGTGTGCATGTTCGTTCTCTATCCCACATTTTAATACATGCAAATGAGCCTGAGAGTGTGTGAAAGAATCCCCCCACCACACACACACACACACACACACACACACACACATATATATACACGCACATACATAAAAAATCTCACACCCTTCAGACACACAAACACAATTCACACACACCAGGAATATATATGAGGGCTGATGGAAACCCAGACATTCTCACAGACAAAGTGAGACTATGGGTGTGATTCTTAATCTAGACATTAATTAGCAAAAATCTGTCAATGTTCACGGGTGTAAATTTGAGGAGGTGTAAAAATTAAATGAAATTATAGTAAAGAATTACGTTGTATATATATATAAAATGACAGATTTCCACAAACCAGGATGCTTGAGAGATTAAATTGTTAGACATAAGCTATGATGGACTGAAGTCCATGATTTAAACCTCATGGACTTCAGCTCTGGATTTTTTTTTATTTTAATAGCCATTTTGATTTTCTATTGAGAATCAGTTACATGCGTCTAGCTATATTGTCCAACCTGCTTCCAAAATGTAATATGTTGTGTCTGTGGATAATCACATATAACACATATACTGTATAATCACATATATTTAAAAAAAAATAATAAAAAAATTTAAAAAACCTCAAAACACTCAACATAGCTCAAGACTAAAACATCTCAATCTGTATATACAAAATCATTCTGCTGCTAAGATTTTAGATTAGATTTTAGATTAGATTAGCCTGACACTAGACCTTATCCTTAACAAAATTAAGGAAACCAGTATGCTACCGAATACATCTCTGAAGAATTTAGTCTGGAAGATGATGAAGAATGAAGCCATGTGTAAGCACTGATCATAAAATTCATCATTTGAATCTGCTCAAGTCTGTTTTCTCATATACATTTGAACATCTAAACAAAACTGATCAATCATATTTCTAATATTTAATAAAAAAAAAAAATAAATAAAATAAAAAAAGATTTCCTGCATATGACCACCGCTCCATT
The DNA here is from genome assembly GCA_023630585.1 of Cranoglanis bouderius. Taxonomy (NCBI): domain Eukaryota; kingdom Metazoa; phylum Chordata; class Actinopteri; order Siluriformes; family Cranoglanididae; genus Cranoglanis; species Cranoglanis bouderius. Next base: position 27,659,051 of record CM042536.1, read on the forward strand.
TCAGGACATCTGTTCTTACCTATAGAGCTTCATTTTGCATCATTAGCACCAGTTGCATGGTTGTTGCAGCTATAGTACATTTAAAATTCACTAAAGGCTGACTCGGATACATTGTAGGAATCCATCCACACACACACACACACACACACACACACACACACACACACACACACACACACACACACACACACACACACACACACACACACACACACACACACATCCTTTAGCTTAGACACATGTATCTTGTACAGGGAAACATGTTGATAATATTCTATGTGGAATATAGATTTTTGACAAATAGAAAGTGTGTGGAACTCACATTTATACATAATTGGAGTTTTATATTGGAAATTGAATTTATTATTATTATTATTATTATTATTATTATTATTATTATTATTATTATCATTATTATTATTATTAGTAGTAGTATTATTATTATTATTAGTAGTAGTAGTAGTAGTAGTAGATTTTGTCCTTTTTTCACTCTGACACTTGAATATCCTAAGATCCTAAATAACTTACAAAATTTGTAAAACTATTAACATATAGACTAGATGTTGGTATGCAATTTAAAAGAAAAATATATATATAATGAATAGAATTAACAAAATTATTCATACAGAACATAAGCACAATAAATAAATGGGGAAAAAACATAAACAAAAAAGTTCAACACTGCACTGCTGTCATGTTGAATTTGGATCTGTTTCTCCATTCATAAAGATAAATAAATAAATACATACATAAATAATCAAGTAAATAAATAAATGCATAAATAAACACACTTGTGTCAATGCAAATTATGTTGAATTTGTATTTCTGCACAATAATATTTCTTTTATAACGAATGATTAAAATAAACTGATTGATTTCATTTATTTATTTATTTAGTTTTACACATTTCTATTTGTAATAAGCTACATCTAACGTGTTAACGTGGTATAAATGTAAACTGCTTAATTTAGTTCTGCATGCACAATATTTATTTTATCAAAATTATTAAATGTGTTGTTGTGTTTTTTTTTTTGTTTTTTTTTTAATTTTATGCTACATCTATAAGCCTATTTCTAAAAAGCTCTAAAACAGTAAAAAACAAAAAAACAACAAAAAGTGCAATTATGTGTGGTTGGGGGGGGGGGGGTGGTTCGTTCTTTTTTTTTCATTCTTAAGGCCATTAAATCATCCTACAGCACAGTGAGAGATTTCAGCTTTAGCATTCAGGAAAGTCTCGCGCTGAATGGGGGCCGCCGCTCTGGGGCGTGTTCGGGGCGCGAGCTTGAACTTGACCGTCGGGCTTTGCGTGCGCGTGGGAACGGAGGCGCGAGCGTCGCCCCCCACCACCCGCCGCTATTCACACGCGCCACTTCGGGTCGCCGCTCATTTGCATAAACTCCCGCCTGGCTTCAGTTAAAAAGCGGGAGAGGAGGGAAACTTTCTCTTTTTCTCCCACAGGCCCGAAGATCACCCCCAACTCCTCTGTGTAAGTTTATTTCACTCATTTCATTACTGCTGAGTTTCACTAGAAAACCAGTTACACTTGGACAAGCAAATTTAACTTTTAAAAATATTAAGATTAAAATCTGGACAAACAAATTGAACTTTTAAAAATATTAAAATGAAAATTTAACAAGAACTTAGTTTTCCCCTAGATTTCTCTTTTTGAATATGCAATTCAAAATAAGTTTTAAAAAGGGAAGTGTAAACTTTTTTACATGGCCGTGTGTGCTGTTCGGGCGGAATAATTTGTTGTGCATCTGTGAATTACTTGCAAGCTTGTTTTTTTTTTTTTGTTTTGTTTGTTTTTTGTTTGTTTTTTTTTTTTGTTTTTGTTTTTAAGCATTGTGCATGCATGTGTATGCTACTTAAATGTCACTTTAAAGTCTAAAAATTAGGCTTTAGCACGTTAATTGTGTCTAAGGTTTTGTGCATAATTTTCGTTTTATATTATAAAACACAATGTGAATTTTTTAAAAATAATTCCTCATTAGCATTTCAGTGTGTTGGCTGTGAGGTTTGGCATAAAGGAGCACGTGCATGTGGCAGGCTTGCTGAGCAACACGTCACGTGATGTTTAAATAACCAACATATTTGGGAATCTAAAATGTTTTTTGTACTGACATGATAATGTAGAAGTCATAAAATAAAAAATCTATAACAAAGTTTGTACTACAAAAAATAGGGTGTCTAAAACTTTTGCACAGTACTGTATATATTTAGAGTAGTAGTCTATGACACTGTTCATACTATGAAACTGAAAACTTTACTTCATACCAAGTGACATGCAATAGCTAGAGCCCTATCTGTAGGCTATCTGATTTATGGACAATAATAAGATTATGTTTTAATGCATTAAAAACCAAATGACATGACAAAAACAACAAATGTTGCTTATGGAGGAGTTATTGTAATCTGGACATTTTCCCTTCTTCTGAACAGCTCACCTTTGTGCAGTCCAAATGTTTTAGCTGATTCAGCTAATTAGTGTTTTCATTAGCTCATTAGCTGAATCATGTGGGTTGGAATTAGATATACTTTGCAGAAAAGAAGCACTTTTTGAGCTCCTCATGCCAAATTGATATTCAGGTTCATAATTCTGTTGGACTCACCCAGGCCTTTTATCCTTTTACAAATTGTTTATGATTGTGGATTGTTTTATTATTTGTCTAACTTTTTTAATCTATTATGTAAAGCACTTTGAGACTTTGGACATGTAGTATTATTTTAAAATTATTATAACATGATTGGACCGACTATATACCAACTGTGTGATTGCACATTTGCATGTGCTCCTTTAGTCACCTAAAATATCCTTTGGTCATCTAGGACATCCTTTATTTGTTTAGGATATCCATTATTCACTTAGGATATTATTTGGTCATCTAGGATATCCTTTAGTCATAGGACATCCTTAAGTAATCTAGGATATCCTTTAGTAATCTAGGACATCCTTAAGTAATCTAGGACATCCTTTAGTAATCTAGGACATCCTTAAGTAATCTAGGACATCCTTTAATAATCTAGGACATCCTTAAGTAATCTAGGACATCCTTAAGTAATCTAGGACATCCTTTAATAATCTACGACATCCTTTAATAATCTAGGACATCCTTAAGTAATCTAGGACATCCTTTAATAATCTAGGACATCCTTAAGTAATCTAGGACATCCTTTAATAATCTAGGACATCCTTAAGTAATCTAGGACATCCTTTAATAATCTAGGACATCCTTAAGTAATCTAGGACATCCTTAAGTAATCTAGGACATCCTTTAATAATCTACGACATCCTTTAATAATCTAGGACATCCTTAAGTAATCTAGGACATCATTTAGTAATCTAGGATATCCTTTAGTCATCTAGGACATCATTTAGTCATCTAGGATATATTTTAGTAATCTAGGATATCCTTTAGTAATCTAGGACATCCTTTAGTCATCTAGAATATCCTTTGGTTATCTAGGACATCCTTTAGTCATCTAGAATATCCTTTGGTTATCTAGGACATCCTTTAGTCATCTAGGATATCCTTTAGACATCTAGGATATCCTTTAGTAATCAGCAATATCCTTTAGTAATCTAGGACATCATTTAGTCATATAGTATATCTTTTATTAATCTAGGACATAATTTACTCATCTAGGATATCTTTTAGTAATCTGGGATATCCTTCAGTCATAGGACATCCTTTAGTGATCTAGAATGTCCTTTACAGATTTAGGACATTCTTTAGTTATCTAGGATATCCTGTAGTCATCTAAGACATCCTTTTGTCATTTGAGATATCCTTTAGTCATTTTGGATATCTTTTAGTAATCTAGGACATCCTTTAGTCGTTTGGGAAATCCTTTAGTCATCTAGGTAATCTTTTAGTCATCTAGGGAATACTTTATTCATCTAGTAAATCCTTTTGTTCATAACACTTATTGCTCATCTGAGCGATGCACCACATTTCTCTGACATTAGGCTTGCAGTAATGTCATTGTGTGATAGACTGCATATGACTTGTGTGGATTAGCGGCTGCAACAACTGAGCTACCAAATTCAAATTTCTATTACATGTATCATGAGCAGTGATTTATCTAACCACTACAATTCCACATCAACATGTTTTCTAAGACAAACACAACTATCAATGTGAGTAATTTATATACATGTTGTACATGATAGACAAAATGCAAATATAACTATATATAAAAGTCTAACAATATAGTAATGTATTATAATTACATAGTTATTACTATGTAATAGCTCATGAACAAGAGTAACTGCAGCACCGACATACTGCTCAATGATGACTTGATTTCTGGGAATTAAATAATGTTAAAGTAGTCAGTGTTAGACTGTAGAGCTAATGTAATTTCTGGATGTAAGTGAATGCAGTGTGAACGAGCGTGAGCACACAGCTGCAGAGTGTACAGGCTGGAGGTCTGAATCATCAGCTAAAGAAGAGAAGGACCTACACCATGGCCGCATGCTTAACACAATGTGTGTGTGTGCAGGTGCTGTGGTGGAGGCCTGCTTCTCTTTCACATGATTAATATGTACATTAATAAAAATGGGTGGTAAATAAACCACACAGAGAGCAGCACCACAGGTAAAGGAAAAATAAAATATATCTGTGGGTAAGTTTTACCAATAAAATCTGTGCTGTAGTGTAGTGTTCAATGCACTTGAACACTATACTACTTGCACATGGCATTTTCATGTGGCCTGATTAATAAAAGAGCATGCACTTACACCAACCTTAGAATAAAGATGTAAAAAAAAGGCAAACATAATGTTTCAATCATTAGATTTAAAATGTAATCTTAACATAAACAGGAGAGACTGCAGCCCATCATTAGTTTTTATTCATGCTTTTCATAATGTCTTAATCTCTTACCCTTCATCTTTACAATCTGCAAAAAAAAAAAACTTGCCCTTTCCTTTTTGCAAGGGTGGTACCCTCAAGGAAGGACACACCTTTTGCACCTTTAATATGTATCTTTTACATGGAAATGCAGATATATAAATAGCATATCTTTAAAAATCATTTAGAATACATGAATGGATTTTTAGATTAAAGCTTTAAACATACACTACACACACCTTTTTAGGTATGCAACCCATAATACACATATTACAAGGTACAGACGTGTAATGTGTACATGTGTAACTTTGAGGATACCGCACCAGTGACAAGGAAAGGTTTTGTTTAGACCCTTTGTTTAGATGATATAGTAAAGCCAAAATGGTAAAAATTGCAAGTGTATAAGCCGAATTTTTAGATGATACATAAATTATCAGCTAAGAGAGATTTTTAATACTTTAATCATTTGTAATAATATTTTCTATGTTTTAAAAATTTTTCATAACCATTTTTGTTTATGTTCAGAACATAGAAAAATAGAAATAAACATGCTGAAATGGAAAAACAAAAATACAATACTATGTTACTGTATTGTATAGGCTATGGTTAATTTAATTGTACTTGTATATATTTTTAAAAAATCATATATACTCTATATACACATAAACAACATTTCTTTAACATTTCTTTTTATTCTACTGAATTATAGTATAACATAGAAAAGAAGTGGCAACAGCTACAGTGTGGGTCTGTGTGTTATATTCACTTATACTATTATCTTCTACATGTATAGCATTATATTAAAACACATTTATATTCCACTCAAGTTCAAATAATGTTCATCAGCTTTTAATTAACATTGAGTGTCTGAACACAATTTTGATTCTTATTACGCTTTTTATTTACTGTAACATTCTCGCTGTTCATACATCCTCATATATACCGCTTACTATGCCTTATTATGATTTACTCGAAGAAACATAATCACTGAACAGTTTATGGTTCCTGTGACACAGCTGGCAACAAATCTATTTTATGTACAAGTACTTTTGTTATAATAGTTTTATAATTTATTTAGAAATATATACATATTTTGTATGTAAATATATTTAAATACACCACCACTATCACTACATGGCAGTGTAATATAGCATAAAGATATTTAAGCTGCTGTACACTGCACACAAACCACAATAAAATGTCATTAAGTTAAAGTGTTATTGAATGTAACATTGCTTTTTTAAAACTGCATAATTGCACTGCTTTAGATTCTTTGTATGGCTTAATCTTGCTTTAACTATTAAATGTATAATTATTATTTATGGCTTATTTATTTGCAGTTTAGTAAGTGCATGTGAGCTGAATGTGAGCACACAGGTACTCTGATCAGCTGAACAAAAGTAGGGTTTCATTTAACAAACAAACAAAACAAGGATTTGAACAAAATAAGAAATTTGAACATCAAGCTAAATCAACTTGCTAGATTGATATCATTATCAATAGACCAGTGAATATCATTGATTATTGATCAAGGTTATTGATTAGAATGATAACAAGCATGCACAGATATTAAGAATAGGACCCAGCTTTTCACATGTTTACTTGAACATTGCAGTTTAAAATGTTAAAATAAAATTGACTTTGTTGTACGTGAATGTACAGTATAAGCAGTATAGGCTCTTCAGGACTCTCTTGTGTCATACAGAAAAACAGAAAATAAAAAATTAAGTTTAATCTCTTATTAACATAGCTCAGCAAAACATAACCCTAGATGCATTTTCATGTTTCTTATGTACATTATTTTGTACAATTTCTCATCAAGTCGACATTTTGAAATTGGGAGAATTTGTAAACTGATCATTGTATTTCATGTGTATTTATTTGCATTGCAATCTATAATAGCATTTTCTTTCATCTGCTTAGCCTACAATTTACCTTATTGTTAAAGAAAATATAAGAAGGCTACAAAACAATAAAGTAATAAGCACTTACTAAACTCAGAATTCATGATAGAGTTCAAGCAAAAGCGTTCAAAGTGTAAAAATCCTTACATATAAAACTATCTGCTCACGATATATCCCACGCATAGAAATAGCTGTGTAAATTGTCCTTTTGTAGACTGGATGGAGCCCAATAATAAAGGTATTTTAAACACTGCTTTTCAGATCAATTCAATATACAGTAATCTTAAATATAATGAGGTTCTTTTGTAGCTTCATTTTACTTTATCCAAGGTTTATTGGATAATTAAGGGTTCCTAAAAGGTTCCACTTGGAGCCCATTCTGATAGGGACACTCTTTTTGCAGGGTTCTGTGTAGAGCCTCTAAGGTTCCTCGAGGGGACAAATGAAGAAGGGTTTTAGTAGAATTCCTGAGATTGCTAACTGCAAAAACATCAAGTAAATCTTAAAGATAGCCTCCATCTTCAGTAATGGTAACGTTTATTCTTGTAGATGCTCTCTCTCTCTCTCTCTCTCTCTCTCTCTCTGTTCTGTTATGTTCATTTGAGTTTCATTATATCTGTGCTGAATAAAAATAACGTTTACTGATCATCATTAAAAATACAAATCACATTTTATAATGCGTGATTGCTGTGAAAATAACAAAAACGGTCGTAGAAAAAAAAAACGCTACTTCATTCCGTTTAACTCATTTATATCATTTATATGATATATGCAACGTGTGATTTCTTTACAGTAAAAAGGAAGAAAAGAAAATGCAATTTCTTTACAGTAGTAATTATAATAACTGCTGCAGTGTTGAGAATTCCAGCTGTACGAGATCATTAATTCTGCACTGGGAATTTGCTGGGAATTGTCTTCGGTATAATATTTTCTAACCTCCTTATTATTTGAATTAGTTTACATCTACAAAGGTTTGTTAGGGCAGAGATAAGACTAATGAACACATGAACACAGTCCCAAAATAAATACGATAAATAAATAGAAAGAAATCCAAAATACAGCAAACTCATATAGAACTGAATATGTGTTTATTAGTTTTAAACGCTCTGATAAGCCTTTTGTTTTCCAGCTAGAGAAATATGAACAAATATTTACTTATTTATTCATTCATTCATTCATTGTATTCACACATAGTATATAGATATGCATGCCTATATCATCTTACTATTTGGTGACAAAAAATGCAATTCTATCTTCATAAGTAACCTTAAAGCACCAAACTTATCGTCAAAATAAACAGAACGTCAAATTAGTCGTCCCAAAAATCACACGTTGTTGCATAAACACGACAGAAACCTAAATCTATTCAGTGAGATAGCCTGGGGTGCTCGGATTTGGACGTAGCCTTGCATTGCGTCTGAAATGGCACCCTGTTTTCCATTCCTTGAAAATTAAATAAATAAACAAACATGCAATGTGCACTATATGTGCTTTACATCCTCTAAATGACAGGGTTTAGAAACAGTATCTACAGCAGTGTACTCTGTGCTTGTGGAAGCTCTGTAGGCTACATCATGCTTTCATACCAGATTTATAGTCTAAATAAAAAAAAAGAACACTAACTAGTGCAATATTTATTGAATTCGGTTTGGTGTCGGTGAGATGCGACTGGTATTAGATCATCAATACACCTTTGCACAGCACAGCTGCGCGAGATTTCGCACGTGCTTGCAAACGTGTGTTGATGACAGGCCTAGTTCACTCATTTCACTCGTTTATTTGGCATATCAGATGAGTTTTTGGGAATCAAGCCGATATTTTTATCGGTTTGCGTGGAAAAGGAATTAAAGTGTTAGTGACAGAGCTCTGGGTGAAACTTGCTATTTAAAAGAAAAGCAGAAAAGGGATGAAAATTCGTTAAAAGATTGATTATTGGTAATTAGATTCAATTAATAGTCTCCATTTTGTCCTCCCAGATGAAAATCGAGAGTATTGTGGATTTAACGAACATTTTGTCCCCACCCCCACATCTCTCTCTCTCTCTCTCTCGCTCTCGCGTTCTTTCTCATCCATCCCTCGCGCTCCTACGTCATTCTCTCGCGCTCCCTCCCCTCTCTCATGTCTCGCGCTCACCCTCACGCGCATCTTTCCCTCGTCGCCTTCGGTTGCTGTTTTCTCCTTTGAAGAGAAAATAAAGCACGTTAATTAACCGAAAGGGAATAGGTACAGTCTAATTAGCAGACAACTAATTAGCAGACAAGGTGTTTAGCAAATAATAGTAATAATAATAATAATAATAATAATAATAATTCAAAATAATATCAACCGTCGTGTTCACTCGGTCGCCATGGATACGTCCGAACTAAACCCACATACCTCTGTACTAATTGGTATAAAAGAAAGAAACCGAATACGCCTAGTGATATTATGCTAAGCTACAGAATAGTATTTAGTGCGGTAGTATGCGGGGTTTAGATGTAGCCTCTCTGAGGACTCAGCTAACTTCTTTCCACTCGACTCGAGGTCACGGTGAGCAGTGTTTCTCTCTTTCCCTACGTTAATAATGTCGTATAGCCCATGTCAGTGCTGTGGTGTAGGTTTATTTTATTTATTTCTTCTTTTTTCTTTCTTTCTTTCTTTCTTTTCTTTTTTTTTTTTTTTTTTTTTTACTTTTAGCTAGCCTTGTTTTTCAGCGTTTGGGGTACATTATTAAAATCTTTATTAAATCATTATTAAAAATAGCATGCATACAGCCTACTATATCATCTTATAGGCCGTTTTATGAGGACTTATGTGAGGTCTTGTATTCAGTTTCAAAGTTTAATTCGAGTACTTAAAACGGTTTATTTCCTGTAGCTAAATCTAGTGAATACAACACGGTTTAGTCCTGGTCCTAAAAGTGTGCGTCTCAGATAGTTCCATATTAAATAGGGATGTACAGTAGTACACTACATAGGGTGCAGGAAATACTGGAAATAATGTGTAATAGTAGGCTACAGAAATTATCAGCCTAATATTTCAAAATTAGCAAGAAGAAAAAAATTGTGGGAAACGCAGAATTCATTCCTGGACAGAACTGGAGAATTTGAAGCTCAGATGAGGGGGAAAAAATACGAAGCTTTTTCCCCCCTGCATAAAGGGGAACCATGCAAGGAGCCATTTGGGATGCAGTCATATTTGTTTCAGTTCTATAGGACAAATGAGTGATGTGCAATGTAAATGGGCTTCACAGGCTGTAATAGGCGGTGAGGAGCGCGCGGGCCTGGGAAAATGGGGCGGGGCCAGACTCTCTCGTGCAGACAGTATTCATATGCTAATGAGGAAACAGCGCGCGCTGTTGAACTTGATGTTGACTTCTTTCTTTGCGGGGTTAATGTTTTTTTTTTTTTTTCTCGGTCACTTGTTTGTGGGAAGATTTTTTTTCTCAGGCTTTTCTTTTTTGAGGGCGAGATTTTTTTTCAGAGGGGAGAAAATTAATGGAGACTGCAGAGATTTTTTTTTTTTTTAAAGAGGCCTCTTTTATTGCTTAAAGAAGACTTTAAAAAAATCATTAGGTCTAGAATAATTATATTTTTTTCTTAGCCTATATAATTCTGTAGACATGCAAACTGATCATATTATATTTTTGTCACTGTTATATTGAATGCATTATTATGCTTTGTATGTAAGGAAATATATCATTGGTAACTGATGTCTGTATTATTTACAAATTGCAAAAAGACTTGACCTTGACCACTGTAAGGATATTGTTGCTCCGTTTCCACTTTATTTTATGGGCCTTAGAAATTTAATGGGTCTACAAAGCAACAAGTGCTGTAAGCACTAAAACCTGTGCACTCTAACCATATTATCATTACAAATAAATAAAAAGAAAATCCTCAGAAAAAAAATATTTCTAGCGATAAATATTTAAGGTCGTTTTAGGAAAATTGAAGGACGTTTATTGTTTGGAGTGACCTTGTTGGTATAATTACTGCGTTCCTGTCTTAATAATTCCACCTATTTATTCAATATAAATATATGTTTTTTTCTACGTCTACTTATATTTTAATTATGTAAAACGGTTATAAATGATAAAACTAAAAAATAAAGGTAGAACAAACTAGTAGAAAACAACCTAACCTAACCTAAGAAACTAATAATGATAATGGGAAAATATGACCTATGGGAAATGGAAATGTAGATATAGTTGTTAATTTAAAAAAAAAAAAAAAAAAAGGTATGCTAACAACGAAAATAGGAGATAGTGTAATGTCAGACATTTTAATGTATACACACACACACACACATACACACACACACACACACACACACACACACACACACACACACTGAGAAAGAGAGAGAGTTTCAGCACCGAGGACAGAGAGACAGTGAGACAGAGGGACAGAGGGACAGAGAGACGGGTCTCCGCTCCTTTAGTTCAACAACAGCATTACACACAACGTCTTTTTACTCTTTTTTTTTTTTTTTAACATACGTGAATTTAGAGCTTTACAAACATCCAGTGACAAAAATTTATTTAAAAAGAAAATTTTTTTTTTTTTTTTAAATGCCTGCATTTTATAAACATCAACAGGTGGTATAGGGAATAGATTTTTAAAATCTATTATTATTATTATTATTATTATTATTATTATTATTATTATTATTATTATTATTATTATTATTATTAAAAAATAATCTAAGGGTTTCACACAGGCCTATTCTTAGCAGTTTCAACAAATAAAAAGATAACACATTTTGGCAGCTATAAAAATAAAAATTACAATTATATAAAGTGAATTGACACATTTTCTGATTAACTAAATCCATTTGCTTTAATCTTCTAGTATAATTTAAAATGTAAACTTCTATAATTAAAATGTTAAAATCAATCAAGTATATAAAAATCTATAAAATCGATAGCTATAAAACATCTAAAATGTGCAGTTTCATGAGGCCCACAAAATTATCATTCATATTAATGTTTGTGTCATTTTGTGATGTACAGTAGTAATACAGTAATGACTGTAATGATTGACTTCGTAAAAAAAAAAAAAAAAAAAAAAAAAAAAACTTGTCTATTGTAGTGAATTAAAATTGAAGACAAAACAAAAAAATGTTCGAGGATGTGGGGAAAAAAATATTTGTTTAATTAAAATGCGAAATTTAAGAAAAAATCTCGACACCAAAATGCCGAAGTAAATTATTAAGCGGTTCACTGTATAATAAGATGTGTAGTATACACACACACACACACACACACACACACACACACACACACACACACACACACACACACACACACACACCAAAATTAAAAGTATATGATATATATTCATAAATGTAGCTCTCAGCGTCACAGAAAATCTCACAAAATGTACAATTAAAATCTTTTCTATATAACCTAGAGATTGTAGTGCATATCTTTGCAGACACGACCAACAAGGTTTTAAAATGTACCAAGAACGAAAGAACGAAAGAAAGAATTTCGCCTGCGTCATTCTGCGACGTTGTGCTAGTATTTTTCAGCACTATATTTTTAAAAGGAAAGGCTCTGCAACATAACAAATTGTGAATATTTATTTAACCAACATTAGTCTATATATTCTGGAAATGTTTACTAAGGCCTGAGCAGGATTGTGTCTGAAGCCATACAGGACTGATGGATGACTGCATGTCGTTTTTCCTGAATTAATACTCCTGAATCCCCTCCTACAGTATTCAGAGACATCCGGTTGTACAAAAATGTAGCGCTAATTCAACGCTGTAGATTTGTATATGTGCTCCTGAGTGAGCACCCCCGTTTTCTGTGTCCTGTGGTACATTCCATACTGTAAATTATAGGCATGCAGCCATGGGGAATGCCATTACGGAGGCAAGCATCCGGACTGTGTGCATGCTTGTGTGAGATAAAGTAGGCCTGCAGATTTAAAGAGGCATTGAGTTTAGGATTGTGACTTTTCTAGTGGAAATACAAGATTTGTTTATACAAGGAAGAATCATCTAGAAATTTTGTCTATACATGATAGATTATAATAGGATATAAGAGATGTGAAAACAAATAAAGCAAATAAGTGGGAATTTCTTTAATAGTGATTTGACTCTTACATTGTCTGAGACAGAGACATTGGAGCTAGGTGGTGTTAATTCAGCTCTGTAGATTCTGCACTGAGTTTAGACTTATGCTTTTTGTGTTTATAGCGTCATATATCCAGCTCAGAATCATTGTGTAGTTATTTTACTGTCATGATGATGACCACCATTCGTGCTGATTTTTTATGTGCGATCCCAGAGAGTTTAGAGAGCCTAGACACTGAAAATCTATAAGTGACTATCATTTTTTACTTGTTTATTTCTTTTTCTTTTCTTTTTTTTAACGTGAAGCAGGATTTGTGGATGAAAGTAATGTAGAAAGCGGTGCATTTTCAATTTAGTGTCATGGTAAATGATATGCTTTGTTGTGTGTGTGTGTGTGTGTGTGTGTGTGTGTGTGTGTGTGGAGAGAGAGAGAGAAAGAGAGAGAGAGAGAGAGAGAGAGAGAGAGAGAGAGAGAGAGAGAGAGAGAGAGAGAGAGAGGCGGGGACACAGGGACCAAGGACAGCAGTGGTGAGAGCGCTCGCTCTGCTTCCTCCACTCGAGCTCGATAGTGTGTGTGTGTGTGTGTGTGTGTGTGTGTGTGTGTGTGTGTGTGTGTGTGTGTGTGTTTTCTTTCTCACGCATAACGGCATCATTTGTTACTGAGCCGAGAGCGAATACAGCGACATTCTGCTTTTGCCGGCATGTGGATCAGGATAAGGCGTATTTTGCGCATTTGGCGCTACTGAGAAGTGCGTAAGTAATCGGAGCGATCGCACTGTTTGCGTTACTAAAGTATGACTCATTGATGGTTGAATGCAATGCAGGTGGTTTAATTTATCCCCTTTTACTGTGTCATGTTTCAAAGTATAATATTGATCATACGTGTAATGCGGATGACAGTAGCTGTAGCTTTACCAACTTTGTGTGTGTGTGTGTGTGTGTGTGTGTGTGTGTGTGCGTGCGTGCGTGCGTGTGTGTGTGTGTGTGCGTGTGTAGGCTTGGCTCCATGATTAGATTAGTGCACGACTTTTTGGAGTCGTGTAGCATTTTATATGAAATTGATTCTGATCTGATCCTAGAGATGGTTAGGACTGTGTGTGTGTGTGTGTGTGTGTGTTTGTGTGTGTGTGTGTGTGTGTGTGTGTGTGTGTGTGTGTGTGTGTTAATACGACACCGAATGTGTGCGTGCCATCGTTCTAGCACTGTCTTAATAAAAAAAAAAAAAAGTTTTGTGGTGCAAGTCTGCAAATATTAAATTCAATTATATGTAGGCTATGTATATATAGAAGGCTGGGTCCTAAATCACAGTTTCTCAGTGAGGGTGCGCTAGTGTGTGTAGAACCCTTTCCTCACATACACAAACCGACAAACCGCACACACTCAGACCGAGTGCAATGGCACCATGTGACCACGGCATAGGCGGCCTCGGGAGCGCGGCGGCCCCTTTAAGACGCACGGATTAGTTTTTCTCTTTGGTTATCTAGCTGTATGAGTTTATGAAATATCATAAAGCTAGAGAACCGAATGTAGAAACTAATTCCACCTACTTCGAGACCTGCCGACGGAGGGGCCGCGCACAAACCGTGGAGACTTACCGGGGGAGGGAGGGGGGGGAGCGCCGAACAGACATGCTGCGCGAGCTTCGCCCGTGCTCGTTAAGGTGCTCGCTAGAGGAGTGAATTCTGCTTTTAGCGATATTTATGAGTAGGTGAATATGTTAATATGTGAAATATGTGATCGCGTGGGTTTTTTTGCTAAGATGTACAACCAGAGAACGAAGGAAGAAGGCATGTATGTAAAAACGGTGGCGCGGAGCCTGCATGGTTGATGCTGCTCCGTTAAATCACGCGCGCTTATGAAGGGCAGTTGATCGTCCCAGAGAGTACGGTTTGTTTTGTTGTGTCGTGTTTCATCTCGCTTTTGTTTTATGGTCGATTTTCTTATGTATGGTGTTGACTCTGTTACGTGGTGAGATGGTCGCGAGGCGCACGGCGTCGCCGGATTGGTCTGCGCCTGAGAGTCACGTGGGTTTCGAAGAGCAGCGCGTTTGTTTGGCGTGTTGTTGATCGAAAGGATGATCAGAGCCTGACCGTGAGCAAAGGAAAGAGGGAAATGCCCATGAGGTCGTGTCTCATTTAGGTGTGTAGTGCTGAATGGACAGCAACCCACCTTGGTTGTATTATTATTTTTAATATTCTTGTTTTAATGCTTCCATGGGACTCATTTTGGTTCATTGTTATTGGTGGTTGTAATTATTACGGCACAGTATTATTCTGACTAGTGACTGTTTTAAAGTATCAAACAAGGAGCAGTGTGCATTTATTTCACAACATTAAGATCATATTCCATATTATCCAAGATTATAAATTTTGCTATATTAGTCTGTTCAACTAATTGGAAAATATGAAATATACAGTAGGGGAAAACATAGTGCTTGTTGTGTGACAGAGCTTAACTGTCTGCTAGATTTTGGCCAGTCAAATTCTTATTCTCTATTCCTTCTTCAAAATAGAGCCTAGAGCCTTGAGATAACTTGGGAAAAATTTTAA
Source organism: Cranoglanis bouderius (assembly GCA_023630585.1). NCBI lineage: Eukaryota > Metazoa > Chordata > Actinopteri > Siluriformes > Cranoglanididae > Cranoglanis > Cranoglanis bouderius. Next base: position 27,674,423 of record CM042536.1, read on the forward strand.
AGATGTACTCTACTGCATTATTATATACAGCTACACAAGTACAACATCTTGCTCTGTATAGTGCCTGCATGACATCATCCTCATTTAGCCAAACATTACGCTTTATATTCTATGCATTAAATGCACGACTGTGTATATACAGGGTGTCCCAAAAGTCTCCATACATAGGGCACTGTGTATAGCAGCACCACGTCGGTTGTGTCCACGTCAGTGGATGTTCATGAAAGTCCACTTCTCAGTTGGTGCACAACACTTCCAGTCTCTTTGAATTTGATAAAAAGTTTGGGAATGTGCTTGCCATTTTTCCTGTTAAAGTCCCTCACAACCTTGCGACGGCTTCCTGATCCAGTCGTGAGAATGATTTTAATACATTCGTCTTTTGTCAAAGGCATTCTTAAAGGCTATCTGACAAAAATAAATAACATAAACTAAGTATGAAAAAGTTTGGAAGACATTTTGCTAAAAGGTGTTAATTTCCCCTCTGTATGGGGACTTTTGAGACACCCTGTATTTGTGCGAGGTCATCCTCTCGGCTAGTACAAACACTCTTGTACTCCAGACATTCTCTCTCATTGCCTGCATTCACCTGCCTTTCAATAGTAATCAAAGAAGTTACACAAAAGCAGTGCGACAATGCTGTATGAAGGAGATTGTGTACTTTTAGCTACAAAAGATAATATGGGTTGTTATGTGAATATGTAAAATTGTGAAGCAGCTTTTGTGTGAAGTCAGCTACATTTAGTAAGATTTATAATAGCAGGATCATTATGCTTGAACAACATTCAGAGCATATTGGAAAAGTGTGCGATGGTGGCATACTGAAAACTGTAATAATATACTGTAGGGGAAAATGTAGCTTGTTGTGTGATAGGGTTTAATTGTTTAAGGGTTTTATAAGCCTTAATATAACCTTCATATATTCCTGAAGTGCAAAAATGCCAACTTGTTTGGACACCTTAAAATTACAAACTTTTTACTGAGGGTCACGTGTTCTTTATGTGTATTTTTGTGGATGTTTTTGGGATGACATAATGTGAACAGCATGTGGGTGTGTAAAATCAATGCAGAACTCAAAACTATCTTTGCTTCCTCAAAATAATATATATGCATTTTATATATAGGATGAAGTCCAGTATCAGCATCAGTATGGATTATTATGCATTATTCAGGAACATAATCTAAGAAAAGAGCATGCAGGACATTTCACTATTTATTAAAAAGGTTTTACAGAAACATAGTCTCAATCATCCAAATAAATCCTGCTAAGCTTTAATTACATCATATCTATATTAATGCATTTATTCTTTCTGTGATTTTAGTTTTGTTACCAAGTCAAGAAGATCATTCATCAGCTGCTTGACTGGGCTCAACATTACATTACAAGGTAAAAACAATCTACATCATAATGACTGGGTTACTTTGGGTAATATGAGTGTTGTGGTTCATTAGAACTATCTACATCTAACTGACATTTAGTGGTAAACCTATTTTATAAAGGCAATGAGCCTTTTAGTCATTAGTCCATTTACTGTATCATGTTTTAAACGTGTTTATAATTTCATTAACAAAATTCACAGTAAATGTCTCTGTTTACAGTTTGTAACAACAGTTCAAGCTTGTTCATGAGGTCTTATGATTGTGAATTTGTAAGACTAACTAACTAACTAACTAACTAACTAACTAGCTAACTAAATAATTAAAAGTGCACAAAACTATTTGTATGAAAAGTTAGTATGGGAGGTTGAGTTAGCTCTTGTAGCTTTGCTTATGGACATCATTAATATGAAGTCCAACGACATCACTCTTTAGAGAATTTGTACAAACTTTGTATGAGATTGGTTAGTCAAAGTTGAAAAAAATCCCATTAGTGATGAAAATGTTACATTGCAAATTAGGTGCTTTAATTATTTCCAAAGGCGATTATAAAATATTTGCAATGCTCTACATTGTCTCGGCATTTTTACATCAGATGATTGAATTTTGGTTTTTCAGCGTGCACAATCAAAATTGATAAGCAGCATCATTTTTGGTCTATACTCCTTTTATTTTTTCCTATTCTTTATCCTTATTGATCTTAAATTATGTTCATACTGCTACAGTTTTTTGTATGAGTCCAGTTTCAGAGGGTGTTACAATCACAACTTGTAGAAAGATAACACAAATATTTGTTCTGTCACTTGCTTTGGGAAGAAGTTCTTTGTTGTAGCTCTCTCTCTCTCTCTCTCTCTCTCTCTCTCTCTCTCTCTCTCTCTCTCTCTCTCTCTCTCTCTCTCCATAATAATATTATAATATTATTAATATAATATTATATAATATACACTAATATTCAAGCAAATTGTACCATAAACAGATTAAACGGTTCTACATGAATGTTTTTAAGAGATTACTTGGTGTTTAGATCTGAGCCTGTATGAATTTGCAGTGTCTAGACATTTCCTAGACCTGGGCTTCAGTACTGTAGCTCCAATGGTTCAAACATTTGCAGATTTGTACACTGGTTACGTTTAGGACTAGGTGTGAGCTTATCAGTTGTAGCTTTTCCTATAAGAGAATCGCAGCACAATGATTATTATTATATCTTTGTTGTTATTATTATTATCACAATGAATGCTCTCTCTACCAGTTACATGATCTGAACTGTACTGTGTTTTTTGGGAAAATTTTCCCAGGTAACTGTAACAATTCTACACTACATTTCTGCACTGACACATTGTCATAGAGCAGAAATGTCCTATAACACAATGTGGACTTGTGTTACACTTGTGCTCAGACGGTAAAATATAAATATTACAGGTTTTACATTCACACAGTTCTTGTTCCACATACTCTGTTCCAAACCTTTCTGTGTTTCTATGCAACTTTAAATTGAAAAATAAAGTATCAGCCCCAAAGCAGTCATACTCCTCATTAATAACTCTTTTCTTCAGAAATATTGCTCTAGAGATGATTAGGTCAACGCTGTAACCAACATGCAAGCCAACATCGTCTCATGTACGAAAGGTTAAAGTTTAAGGTTAAGTACATGGACAGGGTTAGTGTTTGTATATTTTCTTACAAGTATGAAATGATTTTAGTATGAAATCAAACCACATGACTCTCATCGGATGCTAAATCTGAACACACTGTGGCGGTTAAATCTGTCTAGAAGCAAACTGTGCATTTCTTATAACTACACCCATGATTACATCCCTTTATGATCTACTGTAGAACCAGAGTTTAGAAGTAATAAAATATTTTGTAGTGAAACGGAGAGTTTAACAAGCTTGGAGGCACTCTATAAATTCAGTTTACAAACAGGCATTCAACAGGCCACACAATATCCATAAAGTTTTAGCTGGTTTTGAATTAATGGCTTATAAAAAATACAGTGGGTCTATTTTAGAGCAGGATATGCTGAATATAAACACCAAATCTCACTCTAAAGCATGGTCATATTTTACACTTGTGAAGTAATTCGAAATAGGAGAGGAAGCTGTCTGACTGGTCGAGAGGTTTTTCTCCCCCAAGCTTTGTATGCATATGATGCTCTGCAGCTCTGCTCTCATAAGTTGATTTAAATTATGCCCTCTACATTATGAGGTGTGAGAGGAAATAAATCTCTCTAAATGAATTTGGTGAATGGGGAAGTGCGGGTGTGGGAGGGTGTACAGCAGGGTGCCTACTGTGGAACAGAAGAGGGCTAATTTCACCTCACACCCACTACTCCTCTGGGCAAAGATGCTACAATTTATTTTTTGTTTATCCCTTAGTAATTTCACACTTCTTTTCAAGTATATGAAAACGCGCACAGAGTAAAAATGAAGTTCTGAAAGTGACATTCCGGATAGAAAACAAAGCTGAAATTGAAAACAAAATAAAAGTGTCTGGCTTGTAAGTGAAGGGGGAAAAAAAAAAAAGAAAAAGTAAAGTAGCCTATTTAAAGTGCAGTGTTGTTTAGCAGTGGCAGGCTTAGCTGGAGGAAGCTGGCCTCTTTAACATTTCTATGCAAACTAGAGCTTGAATAATGAGATGTATTTATGAAGGCCGATGAGCGAAGGAGGGAAGGGGGGGGGGGGGGGCTTTTTGAAAAGGAGCAGACTGGAGGCTGAATGGAAAAGATGGGGGTGAAGGTTGGGGGGGTGGGGGGTCGGGGGATGGAGACGGGAGACGGGGGGTGAGGGTGCATTTGGGCCTCTGCTGGTGGGGTGCAGAGGGAGAAGCAGCTGTGAAAAGAGTGGAGCTCTTTTTCCCACGCCCAGCGAGACGTGAAACAGTCGCACAGCCTGTAAGGGTCACATCACAATTCTAATATATACATGGAGCGAAAGAGAATATTGAAGCCGTGCGAATTAACGAGCTGTCTGAGGGACGGAGGGTGAGACAGAAAGCACGGTTAGTGACAGACACCTGCCTCTGTCAGACAGCTAGTACACATGCAAGGTCTGAAGTATAAAACTGATCATACATGATGAAATTATTCATACTCTATTCTAAATATTGGGTATAATACATGTTTGCCGATAGGGAAAAAAGACTGTAAATAAATGACTCTTTTATTCATATGCATGCTTTTCTCAGTAGTCCAGTCTGCAGCTAAACTTGGCCTTGTACACGGACCGTGTGTGTGTTGGGTGGTGGAGGGGTGAGACAGACTGATCTAGTGAGACCGAAAACTCAAACTAGCACAAGGGGACTGGCTCTGTTAGTGGAACACATAGCAACTTAGCTGGAATGTCTTTCTGAGGAACACTGAATAAGATCTGTGACCTATGTGCATAATCTGCGGCCAATAGAGGGTGTGTGCGTGTGTGAAAGACAGAGATGGGGGTCAGGTGGGGAGTAGTTTCCAAATTTTGGTATTTGAATTTAGCCATCGTTAAATGTGGAAGAGATGTAGGACTGACAGCATGACAATGCACTTAGAATAATGATCTCATTCAGTCCTACATGGGAACTTGAAAGAGGTTTTAAAAAAAAAGCATTATGAAAATTAAACCCTTATGCATTATTAAGGATGAAATAATTTCCACAATCCATAAACCAATTTCACCCATTGCTGCTTTTGTTTTATGTCCCTGGCTAAAATAAGAATATCTAATGTCTAGATAGTGATGCCAAAACATTTAGCTTTCAAAATAGATTTTTAAGAAGCAGTTAGGATTACCATTAATACATTTTTCACGCCATAAATTAAGACTTATGTTGGAATCATCTCCTAGAAATAGTCAATTTAGACATAAAGCATCAGTATTTAGAAGGTCAGAGTGTGTTTTGAGTTTGTAATTTCATGAAGACATACCTGTAATGTGTGGCTGTTGCTAAAACATATGAATATGAATTCCAATCATTGGAATCAGTTTTTCTTTAAAATCAAATAAGCACAATATGGTGTAAAGTAAATGCTGCAAGCTAATGTGAAGTATATTCAGTAAAACAATTTTTGTCCTAAGTAACATCCTAATCTAGAACAACATTGAGTGTGGAGAACTTCCTGTTTAGATGTTATAATATGATGCTCGGTCTATGCACCATATTGTTGGCACAGTGTATACTTGAAAACACACACCATATCATAAGAGGTTGTAAGAAGTTGTGTACTGAATCCTAATATGTGTCTTCTAGTCAACATTACTAGATCGTCCTCACTTTTGTATCCACCGGGAACACATCAGCACCTGTATAAAACATCAGTAACTTCCTCTCAGTCTTTATCTGGCACTTTTATTGCTTCGTACTGTCAACCTGCTGAATTAGAAGTACATCCACAATGCATTCTATCAAGGGTGCCTCGTAAACGTGCTGCTGAAAGCTTAAAAAGCTTTTTGGTCCTTTTTCATTCACTGACGCTTCCGAATTAGCATAATGCAGTCGTCATTAGCGTTAAAGCAAGGCCTCGGGCAGCGTTTGTGCTCAGAGCTTTTCACCACAGTTCCCCCTGTAGAACGCACTCACAGCCATGTCACGCTCAATTAGCTCCCCCATGCCTTGTTTACCCTTCTTCATGTTCCTGGAAAACTCAAAGACACAAGCCTGTCTTTTGAGTTAATACGAGCCAGCGTGTTGTGTCTGCCTCACCCCGCCTCCTCTCTAGCTTTTCTCTCCAAATTCAAATGGAAATGAAGAACAGGAGGACTCCTTCTAATTAGTTCAATGCGAGGATGCTTAGTGCGAATCAGTGCGTGCTTTGTGCAGGAATGTATAGAATGTTAAAGCAGCGAGTGGATCGAGCGTACAGCCTCCAGATTGAATAGCCCTTCTCTCTAGGCTTTTGAGAGAAAATGAGGCGTAGAGGAGATACTGGTAACGATTTCACAGGCGCAGGTGATTCCCATGCTCTGGGAGCTTTTGTCTATACAGAGCTAGATAAACAAAGCAGTGGCATACATTAATGTGTTTGTTTTTGAGAGACTTGTGCTGGGAAAAGTACAGAGAACTACACTGTAGAACCACCTTACAGCTAACACTGTAATGTACTGTATGTTAAAGCAGCTGTACATATAGTATAGCTGTGTTTAGGTTTATTGTGGGAACTTTCCTTTATTCAAATTGGTAGCTAAAATCTGAAAACACGTTGTTAGATATGAAGGTTTTTTTTTTCAGAATTGGATTTCAGGATTGGATTTGGATTTCAGTCTAATCGGCAATGTGTAATTTGATGCGTCTCTTGACGTTAGAAATTTGAACAAGAAAAACAACACGAAGGTATTTCACGGTGGGACCTTGTCTAACTGTAGTAGCTAAAAAACATGGTGTACACCAACCCCTTTGTGAGTGAACATTGCTCTTATGTATAACATAATAAGATAATCCACGTTGGCCCGTACTATTCAGCATACACACTCCCGCATTGTTACTGTAACAGCCAAGGCGGATATTTTAGCAAATGCGACTACAGTCCAAAAAACTCACATGTAATATGCAACATGGACACTCAGACTAAAAATCTGATTTCGGAAATAAATCCTGCTGTGTGAAAAAACTGATACGTTTCTGGTTATATTCCTTCCCAAAACCTTCTTTGGTTTTTAACCAAGAGTCAAGGCTAGATATTGTTACTTTGGTTCCACCTCAGATAAAAATATTTACAGATCTAAATTCATGAATACAATAATTCATCAAATGCATCAAGTCTGCACTTAAGCATTCACAATTCATACATAAAAGTAAACATACAAAACAACAACCAGTAATAATCATCAGGTTTTTGGAACAAAGTATCTGCTGTACTGGTTCTTTTTGGCTTCTCTAAAACATACAGATACCTGTTCTCTCAGATGAGCTGCATGTCTCTGATCAAGCTGTAGTGTTGCGAGTGTGAAGCGTTAGGCCATATTCGGGGTGAGTAGAGAACACTGCTGCTGCTGCTGGCTCTAAACGCTCAGCTGTAGATGAGCTCTTCTGATCAATAGTGTTTGTAGTGAAGCTCCGCATTTCAGTCTGCCAGATCAGCGCTGTAGAGAACAGAGACATACAGGATTGATTGGCTCTGATTAATCTGTTTATCTCTCAAGTTTATTACTATTTCTGACTCCACGAATATCCGTCTTTCTCACCATTTTAAAAAGCATTAAACAACGTAAAGCTAAGAAGCTTCCAATAATTACAAATGAGCAGATCTAAGAGTTGGAACAACAGGCAAAATGGCAAAAAATATCATAGCGCTCTGCTCGAAGACATCTTCATGATACATTATCTATCAAGATATTTTGCTTTTCTGAGGAACATAATAAAGGAGCTCTATTACAAAAACTTTTATGCTATATATTCAAATACAAACAACATATACATATATGTTTTGCTTAACCAGCAAAAGAAGTGAAATTTCAAGTGAGGTTTGTACAAAAATAGCTTTATAGTCCAGTCAGTTACTTGTTACTTGTTATAGTTAATTACAGTTCAGTTGTAGAAGCCCTGACACCTGAATCAGTGAAACAATGAATCAGTGAATCTCAGTGTTATTATATATCGGAATATCATGTACAGGTGTAGACCTCAGGCTTGCATGTGATACGATACAATATGAGTTTGATTCTTAAGGCAACGGTTCAATATTTGGCAATACCACTGATTCTGCTATGTTAAATCTGGAGAAGGCCTATTATTAATTTGAAAATGATGACGACGTAGAGAAGGACTAGTTACAGGCAAATCACCTTGCTAGCCTATTAAATTATTACACATCAGTTTAAAAATATTAGTTTATTTACACACGTTTTCTGTCCATTTTTAATAGTACTCGATTTATAACCAATTATAATCGATTCATTAGCCTTGATTCATTTCACTTGTTGCCTTTTAAATCGATCCAAATAATCTGATTGTCACATCCCTATAGCTATATTGATTTCTCTGTATTCTGAAATAACTCTAAAATAAATAATTAAAATGAAATAATTCCTAAAATAAAACAAATAGCATATTAATTTTTACAAAAATTGTTCCGATTCATACATCAGATAGTGAGAGTGGCGTGGTTGGATTTCTTTCAATTGCATATGAGTAAAATTGGAAGAAAAGGTACAAACACTAATTGCAGCCCTAACATTAACCTTAATAATCCTTGTAAACCTTTTTTATAAAAATTTAGTTAAGCCAATAATTATGAATTGGCAAGTGGGAAAACGTTGAAATTTTTATGAAATCGTGCAGTTATACTTTCTGCTTACAGGTACTTGATTCGCCACACTATGAAATATGCTGAGATAAACCACTTAACACACACACACACACACACACACACACACACACACACACACACACACACACACACACACACACACACACACACACACACACACACACACACATACATCCCACCTTTTGCTTTGTCCATTCATTTCTGTCTTCCTCTTTATCTCCGTCTCTCTCTCCCTCACTCTCTTGCTCACTCGCCCCCTGAGGTGAGTTTCACCCCAGGCCTGGTATGAGGGATGCAGAGAAGAGGAGGGGAGGTTGCTATGGTGACAAATTGTCAGAGTTAACCATAGGGGAAACAAATAAAGAGCAGTTAGAGTGAAGAGCGGTGCGTGCATGTTCGTGTGTGTGAGAGAGAGAGAGAGAGAGAGAGAGACAGAGAGAGAGACAGAGAGAGAGACAGAGAGAGAGAGAGAAAATGTGTGCACTGGGACTGACTCAGCCACCTCTGAGGTGCTCATATTGTTCATCTCAGTTGAGGCAATGAAGATGCTGAAATGTTAATGTACTCGCAGCTTCCTGAACGTATCAGAACTGTAGCATCGGGAGCACTACTTTGTGCCATGAAGCTTTCCGTTTGATTTACTTAAACTCTTGAACCCTTAGGGTTTTTTTTCGTTATCATGTATACTGTGATCTCCCCTTACTAACACCCCGACTCTGCTCTCCACCTTTGTCTCTCTCTCATGCTATCGGCCCTCGCTGTAGCCTCTAGATGCTATCAGAGATAGATGTCTCGCACTAGTCACTCATTTCATTTCAGTTCCAGATGAAACAGAAAGCCAAAGGCCCAGCAGGACTCCTGTGATTCACACCCCATCCTTGTGTCTGAAACTGCTCGCATTCATTCTCTCTCTCTCTCTCTCTCTCTCTCTCTCTCTCTCTCTCTCTCTCTCTCTCTCTACTTTGTCTCCACCTCTTTATCTATGCTTCTTGTGCTTAGTGTGTAGTGGCTTATGCGGATGTGTGCATAATGCAGGCCATAACAACATCACAGGTACTATTATCGTAGCCAAGGTTGTAATACACACTGTTAGTCCATATGCCAGTTTTACTGCTGACACTGTAAAGTACTTTTTCCCACTGCTCCACTACTAAAGGTTCCAGCAGTGTGTTTTTTGGTGTCTGTTTAAGATTGGTATAGCGGCTAGCACCGCTGGTTGTAACTGAAACAATGTTGAAACAATATTAATTGAAGCATGTTGTCCATGCTTAACAGTCACTTTGACTAATGTTCCATTCGTCTCTCACGTCAGTGGAAAATGAACTACATGAACACCCCTATATTCCTCAAACCATAATATCTCCATCTTTCTTTCACCCCTTGCTCCTAAGTCAAGTCCAAATCCAAAAGCAAAAAACTGCCCCCTTATTGACTGACAAACACATAAACGCCCCCCCCACCTGTCCCAAGACACGCACACACTTTCGGCTACTTTGTCTTTTACCTCCAGAGCCTCCATCTCTTCGTCCATCTACCCATCCATCCACACTAAACACAATACCCGAGGCTTGGACTGAGCCAACAGTGGGGTGAGGAAAGTGTAAATGTTAGCCAGGCTCCATTGTCCCAAACGGACAGGGAGTTAACACCCATGTCTGTGCCTCATGAATGGAGGTACTGTGTCTGAAAGACCCAGATCGCCCCACAACACCCCTCCACCCCCTCCACCTCCATACTGCTGCATACTCCCACAAACTGACCACAAAGTAACAGACACACACAGACAACCTGCAAGCCTTAAGCATGTGAAAAGTGCGTACAATGTATAAATTACAGGTGACTGTAGATTTAACCACAAATGAGGAATGATCATTTTCATGAAGCCCTTTGAGACAAAATGCTGATTTCTGAATCCTCTCTTCTTTGTTTTCCATTTTGTTCTGTAGAGAGGATGAGAAGAAAAAAAGAGAGTGGGAGGCAGAGATGAAGTCCAACATCGCCATCGGCTCTCTTCCTCCTCTGCAAGTCCGTCTCTCCATCGCGGGGAAGGGTGGGAGTGCACCGAGGCCAGCCAGGGTGAAGCGTCATGGGCTTGAGAAGCATCCTGAACCCCGCTTGGTCAACAGCACCTCTGGAGCTCAGAGCTCAGAGAGAAATCAATACAGGGAAAGAGAGACTGATGCTGGATCACCCAACCTAGCCCTGAGCCTGCAGGCCAGATGAACTCCCACACACACGGTCATACACACTGACACACATACAAATACATACTGACATACAGCTATGCTATCTTTCGCACAATCACACACCTACACATGCATGTGTTTGTGTGTCTGGTTTTCCTTGAGGCCATGTTATTTTGGAGAAACCTCTACAATCCAAACAGGCCTCAATTATTTTTTCTTGAAGACGGCAAAGGCTTTGTGTTTCCCTCACTTTTGTGCCATTTCTCTACTTGTGTCCATCCATGTCACCTTCCACCTCTGTGTGGCAAGAAAAATCATTCAGATATATCAAATATCTACAAGGATGGACTTCCTCCCCCGAGCAACACATTGCTTATTCAGTGGCAAGACTTGAACAAGGAAAGCAGCTGTATCACGTTCTGCTATGCTCCACACCTCTGCACCAGAAACTCACTCTGCCTCTTCCGTAATAGCCACTTCTTTCACAACCAACCAGCTCACAAGATAGTCAGCAAAAAGGACACGTTCTGGTTCCTGAACATAGTGTGGACTTAACAAGAGACTGAGCGTAAGAGACTGAGGAGCAGCCAGAAGAACAGTGATGGCTGCTCAAAAAGTGAATTAAAACTTCAGCTAAGGTGAGTCTGTTCAGTATCTTCACAGTTTAGAGTAGGAACAAACCTAAAGTATTGGCATTAACATATTTTTAACACATTTCCCAATTCCAATTACATGAATGTGTGTGATGTTGACTCACACTACCCAGTTCTTGCACACAAACACAGCACACAAGTAAGGGATGACACCTAACTAAACTCATTCATTCATGTGCAGTAACTGTATTATCCTGGGCGTGAGATGGGAATACACCCTGGATGGCATGCTAATCCGTCACAGGGTGCCATGTACACACATATCGACATACTCATTCACACCCAGCGGTAATTTAGTGTAGCATTTTAGTGTTGTCCTAGGCTCGAACACACGCATTTCAACTCAGGAAGGACTGTTAATTAGCTGATTAGTTGAATCAGGTGTGTTGAGAGTAGGGAAAACATAATGTTTGAACTACGTCTAATATAAGGAATTAATGCATACCTGCCAGCCAACAGGCATCAGAAAGCAGTATTTTTCATGACCATCTGCTAATGCCCACCACTTTAAAAAAAAATAATTAATATCAGATTGGTGTTGCATATCAGTCAGTACTCAGAGTTCTGATATCAGAATCATACTGAAAATGATCAAATATGGATTGATGCATGAGTAGTTAATTCTAGTTTAATAACAAACAATGGTTTTAAGATTGCATGATGTTTATTGTTATTATATATTTTATAAATGGAAGAATAGTAACTGAGAAATAAGCTTTAATATAATTCCTGGTACAGTGCGTTATGTACTTTGGCTGCTATTGCTTGTGAAGCCAATTAAGCATTAGTTAACGAACCCACTCTCATACAAATGCATCTGATTACTTGCATGATTTCAGATTCTGTCTGCTGGACCTTGTGTTAGTGCCTTTGTTAATTTAAGAGAGCGTTATGGGGCGGTGATGCCAATCTGCCCAACGTTTGTCATACTGCTGGCGCCAGGAGCATCTGGCTGGCACAGCCACAGACAAAATGGCTGCCACCGCTGCCGCCTGGCTGTTTCCCTCCAAAAAGATGGCGGCGCCTTTTTTTTTTTACTGTTGGCCATCTGTGTGACCGTTAGCCATATGCAAATCCAACCTAATTGCATTTGCATATCCTTCATTTAGTTGGCGGGGCTTGAGAACGCAGCTAATCGTTTGCGAGCATGAAGGCTAAGCATGAAAATCACTCGATGGGAGCATGTTGAGAACAGAACGCTGTCTTCCCCACCTTTCCTCCCTCCCTCTATCTATCTGTCTATCTCTTCATGTTTCCTGCTTTTTTTCCTCTAATCTTATGCCCTGTATTAACCATATTTTATAGCTGTCAGTAGTACTGGGAGGGTGCTGTGCTAATGCTGCCATATGGGAGCTAGATGTCTCCTCCGACAACCGACAACACCCCCCCGCCCCCCAGTATGCAAATCGCTCACTGTAAAGACAAGGGGAGAGTCGAGGAGGGCAGACAGACCATAATTACCTCATCACTATGCACACAGCTCACTAGATTTGCTCAGCGAGTGTGTCGTCAGACCCATCTGTGTGAGTGGCGTGCTCATTGTGGGGAACATGTGCCATGCGGCAGAGGGTTTGTTTCGCTTCAGACCTCCTATTGTTAGGACAGATCAGTGCCATCATGTGGGCACTATAAATAATTTATAATGCCTTTGATGCCAGCATTGGCATCTGCCGTAATTGGTAAAGCAGATATACAGTAAGTGATCATCTGCCTCTTTGGCGAAGGAAAGATAACACTCAGATCAGATTTGTCATGCAAAACTGAGTGCTTCACACTGAAGATAGATTTTTAATTCTGATCACAACACACACATCTGTGCTTTGCTTTGATGAGGCAGTAGCACTCTGCATTGTCTATGCTAGTGTGTGTATATGAATATGACTAGCAGTGTCAAAGCACTTCCTGCATCGAGGTGTAAATGTATTCATTGTGAGTTCCTTTACCAACACTATGTTAAGACTGTTATTCCAGGTGGCAAACTCATTTTCTACGCTTTGGAAATGGTGTCTAATTCTGACACGAAAGCCCTATTTTTAGTTCAAGAGCTGTCAGAAATCTGGGACATAATCTTGCTCATTTTAGCGTACCCTAAAATACAGCATTAGTTCTGAATTCTGTATTTGAAAAATGGAGTTGACACCTCCCCTGGATATCAAACGTTACATAAGATTAAAGCAAAATTCTTCTAAACCTCAATTTTGTCAGCCAGCTGCCTGCTGTCTTTTCTATGTGTTGTCTGCCATAGCAGAAATGAGACAGCTTAGACTGAAGACGGTTGATATAACTACATTTAGCTTCTTATATTTAAATGAGCACCGTCATTAGGTACACGCTAACACACAGATCTACCTTTGTTTCTGTTTGATATGGCAGCAGCAATGAGTAGACTAGACAGGGTCTGCCTGGGTTGGAGGGGCACAGTATAGACACACAACAGCGATAAAATGGAGCTCCCGCATTGCTCGTCTACTCTCGACTGAGTGTGTTGGTGGCAGTAGAATGGGGCGGAGGGATTCAGTGGGGTCTACAGTGAATGTGCGGTGGGTTTGCACTTGAACATGGGGGTTTTTCGGGTTCGTCTTTGGGGGATGGGGGTGCTCAGGGAGGTCTGTCTGTCTCTGACAGAAGGGAACCCATTATTTTGTGTGTAGTGCCTGAATCAAGTCTGGGTGTGCGTTTATTTAGGGCGGGGTTAAACGAGTGAATAGTGTCTGGCTCGGCGTATATGTCTGTGTGAGAAAGTGATTTGCATATGCAGCCTCTGCCTGACTGCACATATGTCATCCAGCCTAAACAGATGCGAAGACATGTTGACACGGCATCCCTCCCATCTCAAATAAGACCACTACTGAATAAACCCGATCCATCACGCCGATATCAGAGCCCCCTTTAAATTTTGGGGTTTCCCTCTTAGAAACAAACATGGATCAGTTTCTCAGATGCTCAGTCTTAGAATAAGGTGACACAAAGCCACTGGGTCTGCACAATAAGAGAAGCAAGGATCTGCCCACAGCCAATCACCTCTGAATAAGAACAGGAAGTCAAGGAATAGAGCGGCAGTGTTGACCCTTTACGTGCCAGGAGTGATTTGTCTGCCATCTACTGAATGTTGAGAACATGGAGAAGAACACACAGCAGCAAACATGGCTGAGCATATATAGTGCTCCCTCTGAAAAATGCTTGTGAATTGTAACATTTTAACTCATCAGTTCTAAGAAGTGTGATTGTGAGAAATAAATTTTTTTTAAAAGACTAGGACCAGTCAAACACAGATACAACAAAGAAGCAAATGCCCAATTTTAGGCATATAATACACATATAATATAACACTTAAAGTGTTGAAAAACTAAAAGAAAACAAATAATCAACATACATGCAGAACTAGGTGCCCATCTTACAAGGACATTTCTCAGTTCAGGGGGTGTAGTATGGTTCCGAAGCTGGGATTTATTGTATTTTGAGGCGGCCCATTGTGTAGATTTCTCCACACTGAGTTTAAGACCATACCATGAATTTACGCACGTTCAAACATCATGAAAATCTCCTCTGGACCTGATATAGAGATGCCAATAACCACACACCAGCTCTGTATAATTTCCCCCTGAATATTTTCATGCACTCTCAGCCCAAAAATCAAACAACTGACCTTCTGTCTAGTGGTATACATATATGATATTTGAACCAATCAAGAAAAGGAGATGTCTCAGGATAAACAGTGGTTAGGAGTTCTTTGTGATCCTGCACCGTAAGAATTCAAACAAGCCTACTTTTAATAGATACACTTACCTGAATATTAACATTTGTATTTTTGTTTTTGGTGGTGGTTTATATCAGTACACAGTAAGAGGGCTAGTGAGTTTTGCTCTGTATCATAATGACTCTCTTTGCTCACTGAACTGAGAGTTGCAAGTGTGGATGGTGCAAAGTATACACACACACACACACACACACACACACACACACACACACACACACACACACACACACACACACACACACACACAAAATAAAAAAATAAATATTGTTTTCTCCCACTCGTTGTCTCAAAATTAAGGATCCATTTCTGGCAATGATCTCTTGCCATACTTCATTGCAGACATTAACGGTCCATAAAGCAGCCATGTATGAGTTTAGTGGTGTTGCCTAAGTTGAGAATATTAATCTTAAATTGAAAGAGGGGCTGATAGACCATAGACCAACAGAACCAGACAATAGCAGTCTGACAAAATGCAAACATAAATATTAAGTTCAAGACCATTCTCAGTCTTCATGAGTGCTTTTGGGGCCGTGGGAACGCATGGGAAGTGTATGGGCTGCTTGTGGTGGCCTGAATGCCTCTGCAGCAGGTGAAGAATGACCCCAAAGGTCAAGGTCAAAGGAGAGGGGGGTCCTTGTCTGCTTGTCTCCTCGTCTGCATGGCTGGCCTAGGCTCTGCCTGTCTGGGACCAAATGTAAATGAGCCTGGCTGTTTAATAATCAGTCTGAGGCTATATTTGCTTAAGTTCTTGCTTCTTTTATGATGCTGCTCTCAGACAGACAGAGCACATGGTTGGGGGACCCCTCATTTCACATTCCCTACTAGAAATATCACAGAGGTATAATATCATGAAAGCAAGATATTTAATCCATCCCCTGCTCATAGTGCAAACATTTCCCACTGGCTGCCATAATTTGTCAGCCGGTCCTCCTGTCTTTGCCTTCTCACAATTGATCGCAACCTGATTGACACCCTTGCTCTCTTTTGTGTCTGGCGTTAGTTCCACAAATATTTATTAGAATCATCTAGTGATGAGAATGAACACACAAACATGGAACAGAACCACTGACATTGTTCCTGACTGAGGCAGAAATTTCCATGAACAAAAAACAATGGGTATTTCTTCAGAAACAATGGGATGTGCAACAGCGATTTCACTGCACTATGTGGTCACTTATTGTGTGATATCTTCAGCAGTCTGGATTCTCCAGTGCTTATTCTTTTTGTATTGAACTGTCCCTCTCAGCAACTTTTTGACAGCCCACTGTCCCTGCAGTCCTTTTGACTCAGATATGAAAGTAACGATTTGATAACGGTTTTGACAGGACACTCCAAAAGAGCATAGGACTATTTCGCCCACCCTTGAGAAGCTAACATCAAATTCGGCATCAGTAAAGCTCAATGTGTGGCATTTTTTGGAGGTATTAATGGATTAACTGATATATTTTTTTCTTAAATATTTGCTATCAATAGTAAGTAGTTATTTCTTTGTCTGGACCAAATTTAAACAAGATGCACAGGCATGGTTAGTCCACTTACAACAAAGAAATACAAACCCAAGTGGGGTACCAAATTAATGGCTGTCTAGAAATAATCCACGCTGCTATTGAAACATGAGAAGACCCTTAACTGTAA
Organism: Cranoglanis bouderius; assembly: GCA_023630585.1. NCBI lineage: Eukaryota > Metazoa > Chordata > Actinopteri > Siluriformes > Cranoglanididae > Cranoglanis > Cranoglanis bouderius. The sequence goes on from CM042536.1 coordinate 27,691,271, forward strand.
CTGCACTTGATATTAAACAGCATGGCTGCCATTACCCCTTTAAGAGGAGAGGCCATTACCTCACCGAACGCCGGCTGAGGAAGGATGAGCATGAATGGGGCGAGTGGTCTGCTTGAACTTTCTGGCTTAGATTCCTTTATACCCACCACTTTAAGCTTCATTTACTCAGCAGAAAAAAGATCCCTCCTCCACCAACATCGCTTCAATAGACCTGTCCCTGCATCAAACCCCCTTTCTCCTATCCCTCCCCACCACCACCACCACACACCCCGTCGTTCTCCCTCTCGCTGTAGGTTTAATCATCTCAGCGCTCAGTGAAATCAAGCTTAGTAATGACACTTTTGTGGGCCTCTCACTTTCTCCCCCTCCTCAAACTTCTCCCCCTGCTTCTCCTTTTCTCCCACCCACTGCTTAAAACCTTATCCCATGTCAACAAAATGTCCGCTCAGCTGGGGCGCCACAAAAGCGGGCACGGTTTAACCTCCTACCTCCTGTCACTCATGTGCTCTGTCCATCTCTGTTTTTCTCTGTCTTCACATGCTTTATTCCTATATCACTATTCCTAAAATTTCCCAAATTCCCAAATATGTAATTGGAATACATGAATAAACTACAGGTATATACTGTGACTAAATAATATAACGTTAAAAAACGCTTCCTTGTCCAGAGCTCAGTTTAATCTGTGCCCACAAATGACTATATATTTGCACACTACTATTCTTCTTTCCGTGCAAACCAAAGGGAAATCGTGTCATCTTAACATTTTAAAATACGAGAACATTCGGCACCAGAAAACCCCAACTTTTTAACAAACATTGTCATTAGGCATAATATTGGAATTGGCCAATTCTGACCCACCAGCCAACTGTCCCCATTTTACTCTCTTGGACTCCCAGCCATTGTCGGCTGTGGCATCATCAGGATTCAAACTTGCGAACATTGCGATGATAGGGCGAATGTGTTTCTGTTGTGCCACTCAGGAGCCTCTGAAGAACCCTTTAAGGTGCTACATGGAATCTTTCTTTCTAATAGTCTACTAGATATTCCCGTTATGTAGTCCAGTTGGACTTAATGGTCCTCACGGGTGAAGCTAGCAGCACCACATACAGTGCCACTAATGCATTACACTTATAAAAAAAAATGTTCTTCAGTTTGTTCCACTGGGAGAACCCTTATAGTTTTTATGTAAAACCCTACAACAGAGAACTGTGATAATTAAGAACACACAGAATAGTCTGGTTTGTTGTTGCTGTTTGTGTTGTCAAATTTCTACAACCCCAATTCCAAAAAAGTTGGGACAGAAGGTAAAATGTAAATAAAAACAGAATGCAATGATTTGCAAATCTCATAAACTCATATGTTATTCACAATAGAACATAGAAAACATATCAAACGTTTAAACTGAGGAAATAAAGTAATTTTGAATTTGTTGGCCGCAACACGTCTCAGAAAAGTTGGGACAGGGGCAACAAAAGGCTGGTAAAGTAAGTGTTACTAAAAAGAAACAGCTGGAGGAACATTTTGCAACTAAGTAGGTTAATTGGCAACAGGTCAGTAACATGATTCGGTATAAAAAGAGTATCTTAGAGAGGCAGAGCCTCTCAGAAGTAAAGATGGGATGGAATCTGGATGGAAGCATATGTTGCTCTAAAACCTGTATATACCTTTCAGCATTGATGGTGCCTTTCCAGATGTGCAAGCAGCCCATTCCATAGGCACTAATGTACACCCCTCAGAGAGGGGTGAACTGCGTGCTTTTGAACTGAGTGCTGATAAAAAGCCGGATGGTCCCGCTCCTCTTTAGTCCTCTTTCGTTTAGAGGACGCTGAGTCCATGGTTTCCAAAAAGAATTTCAAATCTCGATTTGTCTGACCATAGAATCGTTTTCCACTTTGCTTCAGTCCGTTTTAAATGAGCTTTGGCCCAGAGAAGACGGCAGCATTTCTGGATCATGTTCACATATGGCTTCTTCTTTGCGTGATAGAGCTTTAACCCGCATTTGTGGATGGCACGGTGAACTGTGTTCACAGACAATGAGTTCTGGAGGTGTTTCTGAGCCCACGCAATGATTTCCATTACAGAATAATGCCTGTTTTTAATGCAGTGCAGCCTGAGGGCCCGAAGACCACGGGAATGCAATATTGATTTTCACCCTTGTTCCTTGTGCACAGAGATTTCTCCAGATTCCCTGAATCTTTTGATGATATTATGTACTGTAGATGATGAAATATTCATAGTCTTCGCAATTTTACGTTGAGGAACATTATTCTGAAATTGTTCCACAAATTGTAGAAGCAGTTTTTCGCAGATTGGTGAACCTCTGCCCATCTTTACTTCTGAAAGACTCTGCCTCTCTAAGATACTCTTTTTATACCCAATCATGTTACTGACCTGTTGCCAATTAACCTCCAGCTGTTTCTTTTTAGTAACACTTACTGTACGTTTCCAGCCTTTTGTTGCCCCGTCCCAACTTTTTTGAGACGTGTTGCGGCCATCAAATTCAAAATTACCTTATTTTTTCTTAAAATGGTACATTTACTTTACTTTAAACATTTGATATGTTTTCTATGTTGTATTGTGAACAACATATGGGTTTATGAGATTTGCAAATCATTGCATTCTGGTTTTATTTACATTTTACACAACGTCCCAACTTTTTTGGAATTGGGGTTGTATACCTGAACAAATGTTTTTGTTTAATTTCTTCAAAAAAGTTAATTGTTTACGATATGGAAGCTAAATATTTTATCCTGTTAATAAAGTCTTTAATGTGCAATTTTAAATATGCTTTATTTTTGTCAACCATGGATTGAAATGAAAATCATTTAATGCTGCCATAGTATGGATTTTTCATCTTTTTCTTGGATGAAAAAAAAAAAAACTATTTAACAAGACATTTTGTCAGTAATTTTGTTGTCACTTATATAAAATAGTGACACAAAGATCAATAAGATAAGAGAACAATGCTAATCCAAGGGTGGACCAAGGTGCGATTTAACACCCATTTTGGTGCACGTGATTATGATAATGCAGACTAGCTATACTCTGAAATTGACTGAACTAAACTAAAACCAATGTTCCATTGGCTTGTGTTTTGATTGCTACTTGTTTAGAGTGTGCAGTGTAAAAAACACTCTTGTTCAGCGCATTATGCCAAAATCAAAGCAGTTAGTTATATTTTGAGTGTTTTTCAGCCCAAATTTAGCTTTTCACTCCTTACCAGTTTCAGCACAGCTCTGCTTGGTTACATCTGACTAATAAGGTCCAGTGGTTTGTTCGCTCATCATCCATTTATTTTGGGAAGCAGAGGGCAACCAGGTGAGGAGCAGTGCATCTGTGCCACCTGCCTTTTCTGTTAGGCATGCAGACTGGACAGCTATGGAGGGGGACCCAGGGGTCCTAATTTCAGGAGTGGGAAGAGTCAGAGCGAGTTCCTTTACTGAGCAAAGATCAGTACAGGAACACAAGCATATGTGTACGAATAATGATCTACAGACTTTTTTGCTCTATAGATCTTATATGAACAAAGATCTACAAAAGATGTTCAGAATCACCTGCAAGTGTGTGTGTAGTGGTGTACGCAGTGCACCATTGTACCATCTCTCATATTTGCCCTGTGGGTCTCATTTCAAGGCTTAGAAAAAAGATAATGAAAAGGCGTGTGAAAAACGCTCTATTAAAGCTGGGCTTCAGATCAGAGCGAGTGCTTATTATAGGCGTACAGGAAAGAGGACGGAGCACAGAGTTCAGAGCGTGGCCTCTTTCCTCCATCTCTGGGGTTTTCCACAGTCCTTCTGGGGCTCGGCTAGCCGGCTCACTAAGATGGCCACCGTCAGCAGAATCCCACCGGCCCACTTCACACCTACTGTACGGTCCAGTTCTGAATTTAGAAAAGATCTCACTTAGCTGCAGTGTGCAAGTACAGACTGCAAGGTTTTAAATGTTGTGTGGAGATAAAAATTAATTAAGAGAATAGGAATTTGCTAGTGTGTTGTTTTGTTCATGGATTTTTTTAAAACCATTTCTCAATTGTTAGCTTGTTACAGTTATTCCACTAAATTAATATACAGTTTCGGTGAAATTTACGGAATCAGGTTTGTGTAAAAAAAAAAGAGTGAAAAAAAAAATGGTTGAAAAAGGATTTTTAAAAACTTTGCTGGGTTTAATAAAGACCCTTTTGATTGGAGGATCTTTAAGCCTTTTTTTGGCGCCACAATGAAAAAAATGATTATTATTATTGTCGCAACAACAACAACAAAAAAAAAAAGCTAAAAATTAATGGACCAAAAAAAAGCTCTTTTGGGAACTAAATATGTCTTCTTTGGCATCACTATAAAGAACCTTTTCTGGCACCTTTATTTTTACGAATGTATCAAACATATTTTAAGGCTTCCAAGTTGTGCGACAGAAAAGTGTCCAGAGATTGTCAGCTTGAATCCCGACAACGCTACATCCATCTGTGGTCAGGAATCCAAGAGAGCAAAATTGGCTGTGTTCAGTGATATTAAAAAATTCCAGAGAGCCTTGTTCATTTGCACAATTTGTTTTTCGCTTTTGGTTTTGCTGATCAGGACTTTTTTGTCACTTTATGATTGTTCACTGCTAACTACTTTTTCTTATGTTTTCAGGAGTTTTCAGTTACAATTCGTGTACAATAGCTAGCTTAGGGTAATGTCACCATAACCCTCATTAGCCAATGGGGACTTATCTTCGTAAAACCCACCCACTCCAGAGGTTGTGGCTTAAAATTTAAGTAGCATGAGTAAAAACAAGCAACACCAACAGTGATTAACCAAACCTGGAACTGGATTTTTTTTTTTTTTTTTTTTTTTTTTTTTAAGAAAAACCACAAATAAATGATCAGTGAATAATCATCAAAACCAGAAGGCAGGTCATTATTTTCTATACTTTCTTTAAACTCGTTTAGACAATTTCAATTATTTCTTTTTAAATATAGTTCATTTCTTTCTGTCTTGACACAAATCTAGTTCTACAGAAATGTAGCTAAGCATCTGTTGGTAAATAAATTTATCTATTAGTAGTAGTGATATTTACTGTGAAATTGAAACCACCTTGCAGCAAATTAATCACGTATGTCAAACTACACACTGACGTCATGCCTCAGCCTGGCTTTTTCAAGCAGCATCCCCAAATCCTTTCCAGCGAGTGTTAACTTTCTTTGTGCAGAGTTTTGGGAAGAAAAGATTTCTGGGGTGTAACAGACAGGCAGTGACCCTTAGCCCTGGCTCTCCACGGGTTCCTGCTTCCCATAGGCCTGGCCGCCATTTCTGTCCTCTGGCACCCATTCACAGCTCAGTCACGGCCTCTTAAAGCTGCCCACAATCTCCTGATTCAGCCGAGGCGTGATCCAATGACATGGATTTTTAATGAGAGGCTACGTCTTTGTTGGAAACACACAATTTCCAGGCGGAGGAGGGGGTTCAGGAGAGGAACGGGACCGCAGACTAACACCCTCCCACATACACTGAACTTTCTCACTTTGTCCTCGTTTTTCTAACACTTTTTCTCTCTGCTTCTCTTGGCTTCATCAGTTGGCTGTGACTGGAGAACTAGAGAAAAAAAAAATCATACAATCCCAGAATAGAAAAAAAAAAGTCCACAGTCAAATTCTCTCCACTTTCTGCACTTCCATGCTTCCCCTCACTTAGCATGATAATGTCATCAGAAATCTGGGCCTCAACGCGGTTGCCTTTGAACATGCATAATATGCAGAATAGTTCTTATGCTGAACATTTGTGTATTTTTAAACCAATCAGCATCGCGTGGAGTGTTAAACACAGAGCACTCATCAGACTCCTGAGATCTGCTTAGCGATCACATCGCCATTTACACAGCGTTTAGTGCAGACGCAGACTAAATTCAGTCTAGACATTCATTTCCAAATCACACACACACTCACACAACCACCACCACCACTGACCCATGTGTCTGTCTTACCCTCACACACATAATTAAACACTTGCACCGAGACACCCTTCCTCCCCCATCACTAGTTCAAATTTTATTCCCCCACTTGGACCTAGGCACCCTGGTACTTCTGCTAAATCCAATGTCCCCCCCCATATACACACACACACACACACACACACACACACGTTCTCAACTAGACACCCCTCTGTCTCCCATCTTACTACATACTGCTGACTAGACACTCTTTAACCCCCAACACACACACACACACACACACACACACACACACACACACACACACACACACACACACACACACACACACACACACACACATCTTAATTGGAAATATACTATAACAAACGGCACCCCCTCCTGTCTGGCCTAGTTGTGGATCCAGTACATTGTAATGTAAAGATTTTAAAATACTTTATTATGTAAAAGTAGTAGGTTTTTTTTAAGTTTGTACATACACACAATAGTGGACTTTTTAGTTGCCTTCACTTTGGTGTAGTCTCTAAAATTTTCATAAGAAACGACTCGACTTGTCACAAACATCATTACACAGTCCACAAGCAACTTTATGTAACAAATTATATGTATGTGTGTGTGTGTTTTTGGGGGTAATAATGCAGCATTATTTAACACCCACCGAAACACACTGCATACTAAGACAAATGAAGGCACTCAAGTCATTTGCATTCATTTCACAGACTCCAAAAAGCGCACCATTTTTCTTAGGTCAGTGTCAGAAAAGTGATT
>CM042536.1:27700463-27750463 GCA_023630585.1 Cranoglanis bouderius
ATCTCGTTATGCACTGAGTGCCTTCGTTATTCTTACAGACTGAATGAGCACAAATGGTTCTACAAATGTTCATCTGTAGGTCCCCCATATTACACACACACACACACACACACACACACACACACTTACTTTGTGGGGTTCTTCCATAATTATTAATGCAGTAAGTATACAGTAATTTCACTATGCCTAAAGCCCAGCTCTAACCTTAACCTTAGTAATGAAAAAGATTCCTAGAGTTAATAGTAAATAATCCAGTATATGCTAGAATCCAAAATTATATATACACGCTATTCTGATAAAAATAATCCACCGTCCACCCAGTATGACACCGGTAATGTCATCGGCACAGGGAAAACTGTGTTAATATGTAATAGTCGGATATATGAGGGTTTTTTTGTTTGTTTGTTTGTTTTTCCACCCAGATCGTTGGCTTGTATTATAGAATTTTTTTTTTAAACATCGCCCGGTTTTTAGCTTGTTGACGGGCGATTTAAGCTACTAATTAATTAGGAAAACCGAAAACAAGCTAAAACAGACATTAACACGTTTAGTGTAATTTGCGGAGAAATTAACAAAAACAATTAATGGAAAAATATGAAACGCTGTTTATGAATACGATATCTGAAATAACAAAAGAAAAAAACATCCTTGTAGAAGTAAATATTTCAAATATGATAAAGTGGAGCAACGACGGCCATTACAGGACATTTTATAGGACTGATATCAGCCTAGGTTTTTTTCCCCCCCAAATCACTTAAAATAAGTCTATAAAACATGATTAACCCATCACCCCGTATACCTTACGTTCAGCAATGGTAAATGTAAAATTAATTTAGATTTTTTTTAAATAATCATTTTCAAATTCATATAAAATAAACATCAAGAATCAGTATACTGAGTGTGTTTTATTGGGCCTATTTATATTTCATTAAATATTTTTTGTCCCCGCAAAAATTGCCCTTTGCTCTTTTTTTCTTATAGGCCTAATAACATAAAAATGTTATCTAAATAAAGTGCAATACTACTACTACTACTACTACTAATAATAATAATAATAATAATAATAATAATAATAATTCTTACAGTCTAATTTGTCCACGCCTATTAGGTTCACTACAAGACAACACAGTGGGCAATATTATTTAGCTTGTCTCGTTCACTGATGACATCACATCCTGTGCAATGGAATAAACCAAGAAGATCAGATGTTACTGAAGAATGAATAAAGTGCAGCACTGCTGTATGAAAATCCGATTAGTGAACGAATTTTAGTGAACGAAGTTTAGACAGACAGACAGACAGACAGACAGATTTTTAATTTATTTTTCTTCTCTAAACAGCGTCCTGCGGAGCACTTACACACTCAGGTGCATTTCCGGTGTCAGAGTACAGCTCACAGATCTGAATATGTTGAACTCCCCCCTTAACCTGTTAATGGTATAATCCCAGATCTAGTTTTTTTTTCAAAGCTCTCAAATTATCTTTAAATTCCTTTAAATAGCCACCAGATGGTTAATAATGTCAGCATCCTCCAACTGATTTTATTTTTTAAAATTCATATAAATAATAAATGTAGCTAATAAGATCAGTAAATAAATTTACCAAATCCTTATGTATTATATAACAAAACAAAATGAATAATAATAATAATAATAATAATAATAATAATAATAATAATAATAATAATAAAATAGGACATAGCTACCTTTGACTTGTTTCCGTGCAAGGTTCGTTTGGGAGTGGCCAAGATGGAGAAGGTGTGTGTGTGTGTGTGTGTGTGTGTGTACACAGCGTCCTCTGTCCGCAGTGCCGCGATGCGGTCCTGAATTATTCATGATCTATTTGAATACATGCAAATAAATCAGGCACCGCGCCACGTACTCATCCCTCTGGCCCCGCCCACATGGCCCCGCCCTCAGCACTACAGTATCCTCTCCTGTTTACAGCCTTTGTTCATTCTCGGAATTTAAGTCTAAAAATAAAAAGCGGCCTATTAAATTGCAAGTATATTTGAAGCTGGTAGCAGGAAATTGAACAGGAAATGTACTTTGGAGATGTTATAGTGTAAAATGAACTTTGAAAATGTACTTTGGAGATTAATAATAGTGTAAGTGGTGTAAAAACAAAATGAGAAAGCACCTCGGCGAAGCAGATACACACGTTACATTTTGTTCTTCACAATATTATAATAGATGCGGCCCAGAAAAGCAGATAGAAGCCACCCAGCTGTAAATCTGACATATTTATAATAAAGTGATGTTTATCAAGGTGTATTTGCTATATATATGCTATGTATATGCTACATTTTCGGGAATACATTGAAAAAAACATTGAAAATACAATACAATACCTATAGTGAAAGTGTCGTTACGTGAAGGTCAAGTTCAGGTCACAGTCAGAAACAAGGGTTTTGCTATTAATTACTATTATTGCGCGCCATCTTGTGGCCCATTAAGGCACTGCACAACGGAATAGCAGAGGGGATGCTGAAGCTCTTAGTTAATGTACTTTTACTTCACTACATCCAGTGGCGTTCCTCCATTACTGTAAAATGTTAATGAATATATGCAGTTTTAATAATTTGTTTATATGACGTATAATGAGGTTGCGAGTCTTGCGATACGTTGCAGTGGTCTGAATGTGGACACAACAACCGCTCACTTTTTTAGCGGCTCAGTCCTGGAGAGGGGAAAGAAGCGACCATGTCAAGGGAGGCAGGACACACACACACACACACACACACACACACACACACACACACACACACACACACACACACACACACACACACACACACACATTCTAACACACACAAACACTCTCTCTCTCTCTCTCTACACACACTTTCTCTTCTGTTCTGTTCCATAGTCTGTTCTTTTGTTCTCTGTGTCTTGTTTAAATGCAGATGCGGACAAGTTTGTGTTGTTAACTTCTTGTGAAAATAAAGACAGTCAACCGTTGGGAAAATGTTTGTTTTTTGGGGTGTATGTGTGAGATTTTGTGTTGAAAATGACAGGTTGTGTGTTATTGTACCCATCACAGGACTAAGATATGCTGCTTCATCTTGAACCCAGGTTTTATATCATATAAACAGAACAGACAGACTTTCAAGGAGAGGTGTGACTTACAGTTCTCCATGTAGTCCGAGATTCAGGATTTTTTTCTTCACTTTAATCAGATCCGAAGGAACTAGTTCTTCTCACTGGATACTTTATTACTCTTACTCAAGTAATTATTAACATTATTGCTTTTACTGTTACTTAAGTAATTATTTTTATAAGTAGTTTTACTTGCACTTGTACCCACCTCTGCCTGGAGGAAACACCATTACACAGAAAACAAATACTTCTCAAAAAAAAAAAAAAGAGAGAGAGAGAGAGAATTTTCGCTTTTACTTTTCATAGCTGACAGTTTGCTCTTCACCTTTCTAACAATAAAAAATGTTTAATAAAAGCACAAATGTAGCCTGACTGGTTATAATCTAACCTTTTACCTATGATCTATTATCATTCATAATCAAACCGAACATGGCTGATATTTGCGATAAATAAATAAATAAATAAATAAATAACCCATTGATCCTATAAACGAACTGCAGGAACAACGTATGTTATCAAATGGCGCTATCTAGTGGACAATGCAATTACGACTGCAATCATTTCTAGAGTATTTATAAGCTTAAGGTTCTCCTGAACTCATTTGAATATGTTTGAGTCAGTGATTATAAGAAATAATTATGAAATGTGAATAATTATGAATGCGCTAGTTCGGTGGTCTCTAAACTAGTGACCAGATGGTTGTGAGTTTAAATCCCAGTACCGCCCAAGAGCCGCATTTGGACCCTTGAGCAAAACTCCTAATCCTACCTCTGTGTGTTTTGTATTCTGTTTTAACTGTCTTCAGGATTACTTGAAAATTACAGGCGGGTGAGTTTGGAGGTTTGATCTAAACTCTGCAGATTTGAAGAAATAGATCTGTGATAGATTGTGCTTCACTGTTGCCAACATCAAATGTCAACATCACTGACAATCATAACCTATTGTATATCAATCATAAACATAATAAAACAGCCACCCCACAAATAAAAATAAATTGAATATCTGGTCCCCCACAAGAGATATACAACCCAAAAGTGAGGGTAATTTTTTATTTTTATTTTTTTAAAAATTGCACTCTCTCACCCCATTACCTTGTAATGTGCTCTAGAGGTCAGTCTTTGTTTCAAGGAGCTAGGACCATCCTGAGCCGAGATATCGAGGTCTCTGTAAACAGTTGTATAACCAAAATTTGTTGTGTGCCATGACACAAAGATGGCCGTTGTAGTTAAACCAATTAAGTAAAAAAAAATATATATATATATATATAACTGGTCATTTTGCAATGTCAGTACATTAAATCACTGAAAAAGAGAAAAAGAGGAAAATTAAAAATGGTCAAGCAACCTGTATTGGCCCACATGGACCAGATGGACTGACCCTAATTACAATTATTCGGGTAGGTTTAGAAATTATTTAGATCACATTCAGAAAGGGAGATGTAACCCTAGCGTTTGAACTACATACAGAGCCCTCCACTAATATTGGCACCCTTGCTAAATATGAGCAAAGAAGGCTGTGAATAATTGTCTTTATTGTTTAACCTTTTGATCAAAAAATTCACAAAAATAATCTGCTCTCATTGATATCAAACAAATGCAAACACAACACAGGTTAATCTAAAATTAATTTTATATATGTGTGTATATATATATATATATATAGCTGTGATGTGTGGCAAAAGGTTCTCAATTTTCCATTACTTTGACGAACACCATTTGTCTGTTCTTTTTATTTCTGATAATAAAAGACGTGTGAAACCCAACACACTAAATGTCTTGTTGCCAAGTGTTCCTTATTGAGTTCTAAGGGGGTGCAAACTTTTGCACTCAGCTATAAACTTTAGCACAAAGAAAAACCCAACACAGACTGACTGATCTTATTAGTTTAATGTACATTCATTGGCACAATACACTAAAATTATTTACGAAACTTGAGGTTAGATGCCACAAAATGAGCCATTTTAATGGGATTAAACCAGTTTGCACTGACAAAAATCATTAACACTGGAAACAGCAGAACTTTCATCACACTGATGAACATCATCGAGTGAGTTTAATCTTCACTGAGGCAAAATTAGATTTCATTTACAGCTTGTAAGGTAAGTTATATTCTGCAGTTAGTTCAAATTTAACAAGACATGTTTGGGTTTAGAGTACCTGCTACGTGTAAGGAAACCATGTGGTTAATTAGTTTTGATAACATAATGACCATTTTCAAACAGTGTCAATGTTACTAGGCCTCACTGGGTTGCAAGTTAAGAGAAAAAAACAAAACATAAAATGCCAAATAAAACAGATTCACTCACAAACTGCTTTGGCATAGAGTGATTGTCTGTTAGTAAACTCTTATGCTGAAGGAATAAGGTTTTAGAAAAGAGACAGAGACAGAGAGAGAGAGAACAAAACCAGATTTTGAAAACAGTTTTGCCATTTTGTTCGCTTTCATCTGACCTTGTTTGACATTTTTGTGCGAATAAGAAAATGGTCACAGCTCATACAGCACAGTCCTATTACACCATTTCATCAAAACACTCACCACCACTGAATAACAGCGCAGAACATCTGACTGTCAGACTTTAGGAAGCAAATGCAGATATTTACATGTCAATCCATCAAAAAGCTTTGACGATCGTCGATAATATTAAAGGAATACTTCACTGCGTTTAAAGTCAGTCTATATTCATTGTAGCAAATGTGCAGTTATACCAGACTAGAGATGCATCGACGGTCTTGCCAAGTATGAGTACACCGATACTGAAATGAGGAACCTACTTCACGACATTATGGGATATTTTTTTAGCTGGTTTATGTTGGTTGCTGCTAGGAATGAGCTCCTCGTGCTGAGTTTTATGTTTTAGATGTTATGAAATTTAAACAGGATCTTTAATACAGAGTTTAACCTGAGTGCGATGAGCAGTATCAGCGAGCATGGTCATTAAATATGAGCAAGCAAAGCATAAAGCCTAAGCATGAAAGTCGCAGTGCTCAGTGCTCGCTGAACTTAAGTGCTCTCTCACACACACACACACACTACAATTTCTCTGCTCAGTCAATATTTTTGTGTGTGTGTGTTTATGTGCGCAATTCACAGCGCCTTTCGCTCCCTGGTACAGGCTTTCGTGGAGTTTTTCTGTGATCGCTGCAGCAAAAAATGCTTGATTTTGCTGCGGCGTTTTTCAAAAACTGTGATGCAATTTTTGTGCTTTATTGTGGAAAGCTGCTTGAATTGGCGAAATTGTTTTTCTGTCTTTCGCAGTGATGTTTGTTGGTAAACGAGACCTTTTAGCTGTACTCATGTTCGACGCACATGAATTGAAGAGGACTTTTTGGCTGAATGCGTGTTGTGATTTAGTCACATGACGCGTCTTGGCCCAAATCTGCAGAAAATCTGCAATAATTTTTAAAAATTGCAAGTTCCTCCGAATACTGCAGAGTTTCCCTGATTTTGCATTAATTTCTGCAATCATAAAATCACGAGATCCTGGAGGAACTGATTGTAGTGTGTCCTCTTGATATATTTTGCAGAGAACAGTTTGTGGTCTGCTTTACTTTGCCATCATCAATCATGAAATACATCCAGATCACTGGCATCTCATGTCCTCTGTTCATGAGTGCGACAACGTACACTAGACTTACTTCACATAAAAATATGCGGTATTCGATGTTGGTATCAGAGCATTTTTACAAGTATGAGGAAATGAGCATCAAATCGACGGGCACGGAATCAACGCATCTCTACTGCAGAATGGAAATCAAAAAAAAAAAAAAAAAAAAACAGAAAATCTGTTCGGTCAAAACTCAATTATAATACAAGTGTACAACGCAAATTCAACACAACTGTGTTAAGATGAGGAAGACATGTTACCAAAAGCTGTTCTTGTGAAGAGTCATCGAAATTTCCAACAATACAGAACAATGAAATGTCATTTTTGTGCGATACACAGCACCATCACATCAAATGATAAAGCAGTCCCATCTGAAAGCACTTAAAAATATTTCTGACTGAAGAATTCATTAAAATGTTTTGCATAAACTGTCCTGTCAACATAAATGATATTGAGAACAGGTTTTTGTTCTTTTTTCAGGTAAAGGTGCTGAAATTCTAGTTCAGTGTAATCATACACACACACACACACAGCAAAGCGCTGGAGTATTCCTTTAAGTTTCCTCAGGACATCAAACACCAAACTGCTGAAACGTGGACGATAATAAATCATGCAGTTACTCGGAATGAGCTCTTACCTATTGCACTTTTATCACACATGAACTGTGAGAAGAATCAGAAACAAGGAAACTCAACTGTACTGTTCCTTATCGATGGGATGGTACCCTGAAGCATAGACACTTTGTACCGTTACCATGTATCTTTTACATGTATCGAGAACTGTGCATGTAGTGCACTTTACTTTAAGCTTTACTCTATATAGGTCAAGTTGTGTACCTTAATTCATTTGTAAAGCTGCACTATATCCACATTTCCAGGTGCAAGATCCATAATAAAGGTACAAAAAAAAGGTATGACAAAGAAAGGTTCCCTTTTTTCTGATGGTATGCATCAGTTATAGTACATCTGTCTACTCTCTCTGCAGGCACTTAGTATATCCTCATCCAAAGCTTATCATCATTTACACACCCAACCTGAACACACACACGTCTTAATATGCACCACGGCATACCTACTAAAGCACGGAGATGTGTAGGACAATAGAGAAACAACAATAACACACACATACAGTGCTCACAATAAGAGCCAAACTGCGTATACTGCCCACAGCTTGTCAGCCCTCCCTCACACATACACACACACACACACACACACACATACACACCACCTGCTCTTCGAGACACTCGAAACCTCCCCATAACACCTCTCTTTTCTGCTCCATAACATCCTTATTGCTGTTTCCCTATAAAAAAAAAAAATTATAGATTCACTACTAAGTGATCATCCCAAATTCATACGGCTGAAATGAAATAATAAAACATATCTTTTGGGTTGATATATTATTATATATTAGTGATCAAGGCAGCTCAGACACTTTAGACATCAGGCAGAAGGGCGGAGAAAAGAAATTCAGAAGAGAGAAATATCTATAAAAATATAGAAGGACTGTTTCATGTTCAAGCATAAAGTAGAGCTGAGCGATATATGAGTAGATGATGTTTTTTTCTTCCTGGTAGCTGCTTACATAGTTACATTTTTAAATGCACGCAAATGTATTAAACAGCAGCAGGCAGTTTAGTCTTTTTCAATTCATTGTTTTTAGAACACTACACAAGATGCCATTTAAGACCTAAACCCTAAGCCCTGCCTCATGTCTATCAGTTATTAGTTGCCATACTTAACCAAGCAAGATATTACCCCTATCATTTCCATCTCCTGGTTGGCTGCTGGCAACCAAGAGGGTTTAACTGAATGATACTGTAGAAAATAAGAATTTTTCATAAACATGTATGTAGAGTGATGTGAAAAAGTATTTGCTTTCTTCTGATTTCTTCTGTTTTTGTGCATATCTCATACTAAATAGTTTTAAACGAAATACAACATAAAACAAAGGCAACCTGAGAACTCAAACTTAAAATCTGGCTGTGCCACCTTTAGCAGAAATAACTGCAACCAAACGCTTCAGATAACTGGAGATCAGACTTTCTCTTACTTCTAGGACTAGGACTTACTCCTATGCTTTGGATCATTGTCTTGCTGCATAATCCAGTTGCTCTTGAGTTTCAACTTATGGACTGAAGACCGGATATTCTCCTTTAGGATTTTCTGGTAGAGCACAGAAGTCATGTTCCCCTCATTTACTGCAAGTTGCTCAGGCCCTGAAGCAGCAAAGCATCCGCACACCATCACACCATTCGGTGTTTGGTTTACACCAGATGTAACAGGACCCGTCTTCCAAACAGTTCCACTTTCGACTCATCAGTCCACAGAACATCCTCCAAAAAGGTTTGAGCATCAACAAGGTGTGTTTTGGCAAAATTCAGATGAGCCTTAATGTTCTTCTGGGTTAGCAGTGGTTTTCGCCTCACCACTCCTCCATGGAAGCCATTTTTGCCCAGTATCTTTCTGATAGTGGAGTTATGAACAGTGACCTTTATTGATGCAAGAGAGGCCTGTAGGTCCTTTGATGTTGTCCTTGGCTCTTTTGTGACTTGCACCTTCTTCCTCACTATTTCTGGAATTTATTTCAACTTTGGCATAGGGTGTTTTAACCAACTTCATACTGCTGAAAAAGTTCTATTTAAGTGTTGATTTGATTGAACAGGGTTTGCAGTAATCAGGTCTGGTTGTGTCTAGTCCAGCTGAAGCCCATTATGAATGTAGTTTCATAGATTTGATGAATTAGTAACTACAGGGCCAAATACATTTTCACACAGGCCCAGTTGGTACTGGATAACTTTTTTGCTTCAATAAATAACTTTATCATTTAAAAACTGTATTTTGTGTTTACTCAGGTTGCCTTTGTTTTATCTTAGATTTTGTTTTAATTTCTGAAACAATTTAGTATGAGATGTACACAAAAACAGAAGAAATAAGGATGGGGAAAATACTTTTTCACAGCACTGTATGTATGTCATACACATAACAAATGTAAAAAATTTGAATATCACCCAGCTCTAGCTTGAACATAATGCACTTTTACTGGACATTCTGGATGTTGCCAGACTTGGACACATGTGAGACAGGAGTATAAATGGAGAGATAATACAGGATGTACATTCATTCTGTCTCTGCCTATAACTCTTATTTCTCTATTTCACACACACTCACACACACAGTGTGCACCAAGAGATTCTCCAACTCAGAAAACAAAAATCACTAAAATGTCATTTCACATTCCTGCAAAATGTGGAAACACAAACTTCCACAAAAGTCCCATCTCTGTGCGTGTCAGTTGGTAAACTTCCCGTTTTCTCTGGCAGCATGTGAGCTGGTTTCCACTCTTCCTCCTCCCTGGGTCCGATACGAGCAGCAAGAAGACCCTGTTTATTCCTTTCCAGGCTGCCTCGGATATAGGGATACAGGCAGACATCTTGCTTACAGTGTTGCCCCGCAAAGTCTTAACAACGTGATGGGTTATCGTGCACCCACTTTGCGCAGCAGGATCTGGGTGAGGTCAAAGGTCATGAAGCTGATGCCCACAGCAATAGGCCCTTTGACCCAGTTCATGCTCAGGCCTTTGTACAGGCCACGGATGACGCCCTCCTCTGACACGATCTCCCGCATGGTGCCCAGGATGGTGCTATACGAGTGGCCTGTCACACCTGCCGTCTGCATGCGCCGTCGCACCACGTCCAGTGGGTATGAAGCTGACTGACCGATGAGGCCTGCACATGCACCAAACACCAGCCGCTCGTATGAGTAAGGCTGAGGTCGTCCTGTCTCCTCTGAAACATGCACACAAAAGCAAGGGCTTATTTAAGGAGAAAAAGTCACAGGTGAATAAACACCTTCATTTCCTAGGTTCTGAGACATTACTATGCAGCTTTTTAGCATTTCAAATATCAAACTTCAAAGGCTTATCACTGTTGGGTGTGAAATGGTGCAAACTGAAACCTAATGTTTGCTGTTACGGAAATTAACAGGAAGGGGAAGACTAGAAAAGCCAGTATGAATAGGTCAGTCACCGAGTGACACTGATATGAATGGTATTTCAAACATTTTAAGCTTTCTTCAAATTTAGAAGCATTCCAGGAAATTTCCACAAACCACACAAAACAAGCTAAACAATACTATGATTGCAAATATAGCTGACAAACATCATCTACTTTAACATTTTCTCTCCCTTTCCCACGTACACACACATTCACGCAGCGGCATGTACCTGCATGGAGTTTCTTAAGCGTCTCATAAGTGAAGAAGCTGAGACCTGCGTAAGGAACCACACCCAGTATAGTTGGAGTGAATCCACTGTAGAGCGTCTTCAGTCCTTCCTCACGGGAGATCCGCACAAACACATGCATAATATTACTGTACCTGGGGAAGAAAGACCAAAGACAAACAAACCTTCAGGTAATTCAATCAACACTTGCTCTATTGTGTTTACAAAAATCTCTGTTTAATGCACTCCAAATATCCTTCTGAAGATGATGTCATTTAAAGAGCACTGTCTCTTACATTTCTTTCGGCGTGACTGCCATGCGGGCGCGCACCATGTCGAGCGGGTACGTGAGCATGGTGGCTGTGGTGCCAGCCAGTGAGCCAGCCAGGAGTCTCGGCACGGGAGGCAGAGCCCTGCAACAGAGAGGAGAGGAATACAAAATTGAGATTCTCAAAAATATGCTAGTACACATTATGCAGCAAGGAGGAGTGCTGTTGGTTGCTATTTATACTTTAACATACATTGCTCTCCAAGTATAACATTCACTCACTCATACTGATTCAGAAAATCACCTTACAATCACTCCCATATACACTAATGTTTGTTTTTTTTAATGTTTTTTAGTTGGTTCTATTTCCCCAAATACAATTAAACTATCCTAATTTAACCCGCCATGACCCTGAACAGGCAGTCACTAATTATGAATGAATGAACACTGTAAATGCGCTGCGTTCATGTTAATGAACATGGTCTTCTTTTGTCCTCTGAGCTTCAGATCTTATCACTCACTCACGCACACCCAACCTCAATTTTTGTCACATTCTGCAGGATCCCAGCACCAATGCGCACAACTCAACCAATCTCAACCAAGTGCTCTGTGCAAGTTTTAATAAAGATAGTGTCCTCAATTTGTCTGTTTATTATGAATAATGTGTTCAGTTACATTCCTAATACACACAAATCATAAATCTGCCAGCACTGTGTATATCATAATGCTGTTAATAATTTCACTAATAAATGTTTTTATATATGAGCCAGCACTTAAAGCTCTTGAAACAGACAGAAATAGGGCCTGCTGTTGGCATGCAGCTCCTAACCAGTGCACTTTACCTCTCTGGATGTATGAAACTGTGAAGCAATGTCCCATAGTCGTATCTCACATCTAGCGCTATAATCCTAAAAAAGGTTTCTCACTCTGAAAGTTGGTTAACATAAGCAAAGATTTGCTTACAACTTTGGCAACTTCTATAATGATCAAATTACACATGCTGTTCAAGTCATTTCTGAAAGCTACACCAAATATCTTGGACTGTATGGAAGGTACTCACTTGCCCTGAAAGCCGTAATAGCCTCCTAGAAGCCTCTTGTATTGTTCGTGGGCACAAAACTGGATGGCAGCATAGGGGATGACCCTCACCATGGTGGCAGAGTTGCCCCTCCATAAGCTCAGGAAGCCTTCTTTCAGATAGGTGCGATAAATCAACCGGTACGCCTCCTGTTCATCAAAAAGACAGAGTCATCTGCATGGGTTTGGCTTTATTTTCGCACCATTATGCACCATAATCATCTTCACAAGGATGAATGCTTATGGCCATTATGCTGACATTTTTTGGAAAGGTTTTATGTCTCTAGAAAGAAAAAACACCTGCTTGTTAAGCTTTATTTAGTGTCAATACACACCTCTAATGTTTACACCATAACAGTGCTGCTGTCTATCTGGCCTTTCTTTTTCTTATATTCTCATTGACTTCATGTATAATATTTTTTATTTTCAGCTACTTGTGCCTCAAACAGTTAACCACGCCCCTAGAACTGATTCTCAACAGCAGAAATACTCACCTTGGCAGAAAATCTGTTTGAAGACACTAAAAAGAAAAGAAAAAAAAAAAAAAAAAAAAAAGATATAAATGTTAGAATATTTCCTTAAGATGGTAATGCCTGTATAGACTGAGTATTGGATTGGGCAATATTCTTTGGCTAGTAAGACAATTTACTAGATTATGTTACAAATTAAGATACTGCACGGACACTCTCCTCAGCCCCATAATCATATGTGCAACGCATAACTTTTAAAAGCA
Source organism: Cranoglanis bouderius (assembly GCA_023630585.1). Classification (NCBI taxonomy): domain Eukaryota; kingdom Metazoa; phylum Chordata; class Actinopteri; order Siluriformes; family Cranoglanididae; genus Cranoglanis; species Cranoglanis bouderius. The sequence continues at coordinate 27,713,465 of CM042536.1, forward strand.
AATACAGCAGTTTATTCATCTTTGGTAACTGCGGGGGATTCGGACCCTATCCCGGGAACACTGAGCATGAGAATAGACAGTTACTGTAATACTGTAGCGTCTCATTTATATACTTGTATACAAAAAACTGATTATACACAGAGATTTCACTTTGAGGTGCATAGTAAATCACACAGAATCAGTAACAGTTTCAGTCTTTTGTATCATCCCTATGACCCATTTTTATTTTACGTGTTTATATTTACTTAATGAACAACTAGTGAGGCTTTCACCTGCCAAAACCGATCCAATTTCTGTGCACAGCTTGAAAGAACATTTCATACTGCTTGTGCTGCTTTGTATAAATGTGTCTTGCCTTGGAAGATGATCTTGGTCCTGTCCAGCGGAGCTACAGCTGTTTTAGCCACAGCTCCTGCGAAGGCTCCAGAGAGCAACGAGTTCAGCACACTCCGGCCCTGCTTAAAACCCTGCACACACCAACACAGTTATGTTACAAAATCCCCAGAGAAGTAAAATCATCTGGGCTACTTCAACCATTTTATCTTTTGAGTACATAATTAATTGTTTAGATAAGTGCAGTGTTAAATACTTGTGACGCAAACATTTGTATCCTTAGTATGGGAAAGGCATGCTAAATATGACAGATATGCCAACAGCGGCAATCATTAAATCCATTACACACTCCTAAAATTTTAGATCTCGCAATGATGAGCATTTTCTGTAACAGGAAAAAAAAAAACAAGTAATGTGCATGACTCCTACTTGTTATGTGGTGTCAGTACCAGCATGTAATGACATGCACTGGCCAGTGGTTTTTTGTGTGTGTGTGTGTGTGTGTGTGTGTGTGTGTGTGTGTGTGTGTGTGTGCGCGCGCAAAACATGCAGTTGTGGCACTGTGCTTGTTTGAGATCTTGTAGATTATTAAGCCAAACTTATGCAAGAAACAAGAATGCAGGAGTCCTTGGTGAGAGACTAAAGAGTTTAGGTGGTGGTTAATTCAAGAGGTTATCATAACAGACCCACAATATGACGATTATCATGTATAGAAATAGAATCTTTACACAGCTATTTTTAGATGCCCAAGACCAAAAAATATACAAAAAAATATATGCCTCTATTCTAGTAGTTATTTTAGTATCCCACGCTGTTGACCTTGGATCAACCCCAGTTGAGAATTATGCATCAGGTTACAAAATTTTGAGCCCAGTGTTGCAACATGGCAATAATGACACGTTTGTGTGACAGACAGAGTGCAAATAAGACTATGCAAGAAAAATGTTATGCCTGAAGTGAGTCATCTAGTTCCTTGTTTGGGCCTGGTAAGGTAACTAAAGACTTGTGTAGTTCCTGCACCTGCAGATCTACCTGTATGTTTAGTTCCTAAACTAGGACCACTTTGATTCCAACTGAGAGATGATGCTTAAGAATGAAAAGGTGTGTAAGTGTGTAACTACAGAGACAAGTAGTTTGAGGGGATCATGGACACATAACATAACTCTATAACCACTACTGTACATTGATGACTAGTTGTGATGTAGATGGGAGGGTCAAAATGTAATATCTATCAATAGCTTGACTAAAAAACTATTAGGGTTGAGCAATGTGAGATATCATGAGGTCTCGATGGCATAATAACAATGACGTGGTGCAAACACACACACACGCACACTTAAAGACTGATAGGTGATTTCCCAGTAAGGCTCTACTGGTCCTGGCTTCATGCCGTGTTTCCTCTAAACACCAAACATGGAAAACTGAAAAGCTGTAACGCTTTCATTCAAACCAAAACACACTAAACTTACATTTCTGTCATCTGTACTTGTATAATTTATACTCCGATTGTACAATGTGTACTTATCTATTTTTAGTGTGTCCTTCAAACACATTTTAGGCGAAATATTATGATAGATTATCTAATTCACCTCATTCACGTTCACTACACCCGAGACTGCACATCATACTTCTCAATCACTGCTGACGACGTGTTACGGATCTGTATGTTGTTTATGTGTCTGATTAATCTCATATGTCTGTAGGATGCATTTGGGTGAGTTAATTAACCCGCTAGTAAAGCAATCTTGATCTTTTCATCCTGCACAGAATTCCAGTAAAATCCTCTTCCTCTCAGGTCACAGAGGAAATAAAACATAATTAAAATCAAGTATGGCTAGTCCTCAAACAATTCTGTCACAAAACCAATGCCGGTTAATTTGTGATGAGGTTTATTATTATTTCACATGTTTTCTTTTGTATTTTATTGCAAGGTGATTAGCAAATTATACTGGTGTATTATGACTCATACAGAAGGCCCTTTGACACTTTGACACTGATACTGAATTTTTAAAGTCTGTTGTAAGGTGTGTGTCATGATAGCTAAAGATGTTATTGACTCCTTTAGCTATCGGCTGTTCTTTAATTACCTCTGATTGGCTGGACGAGGGCCGTGGCAGCACCTCACCCTGTGAGAGCGACCCCCGATGTTCCTGTACTCCATTCCCCATGCCAGCTCGCTATACGCACCACACGCCAGCACTCAGGGGGGGTTTGCTGGCTTCACTCATACACTTGCTGAATAACTGCCTGGAGGACAAAAATCAAAGTTAGCCTGGTGCAAACATTACTCTTGATACTGGTGAACATTTAACTCATGGTCCTATTTCATTACTTTCGTATTGTAGCTTTTGAATATACTCGAGCTTTTAATTTTACACACCAATTGACAGAATGAAGATCAGCGGCACTGCTACATTAAATGTTCATATTTAGATAGATGCTACATTCCTTGGGCTACCACTCAGGCCAAATCAAAAATGTTTTCCTATTCACTATATATGCTCACTACATCACATACAACATAATGATAACATGAAATGTGGATTCTGTCTCTTTGAATATTTGGAGTCAGCTCCAGAAGTATTGGCACCCTTGGTAAAAACACTTTTAAAAAAACAAGCTTAAGAAAGATTTTTGTGGTTAATAAGATCTCACACACACACACACACAAATCTCACACTGAAAATGAGAGAAATGTGGAAGAAATTACTTGAACTTTGAACAGTGAAAGTCCATCAGACAGCTTAGTCTAGAAGAGATTATGATTTCAAATTCCAATGTCAGCGGGCAGTAGTGGCTCAGTGATTACGGCACTGGGTCACTGATCAGAAGGTCAGGGGTTCAAGTCAAAGCAATGCCAAGCTGCCACTGTTGGGGCAAGATATTTCGCTAAAAAGTGTTAATTTCGCCTATAGTATGGAGACTTTTGGGACACCCTATAGATTCAATGACTTAAACTAGGTGTATGAAATGCTACAATTTTACTGTCGCACACAAAAATTCGTTGGTTTGCGAGTTGATGTTTGCGGTCTTAGAATGTATACCGTGGCGTGTTGCCGACAACAAAGTTCTGGCAGCGTCCAAATTCTTTTTGTGTGTGTAAGCACTGCTATAATTCTCACGTAAAAATAGCAGGAAGGAAAGTTATCGCATAGTCTGTTCAGTCAAGATTTTACTGGGATCATCTCATACAGTGTGACAATTAATAATCTTAAAATGCCAAAACAGACTTTGGACTGGCTGGTCACCGTAAAATACCATTCAAGGATGATCAAATCAGGGCATTAAGAACAGACACATGGTCACTAGGAGCCATGCACTCATTCATCAGAATGATTTAATCAGTTCAATCCTTTTTCGTCCAAAGTGGTGCCGTGGTGTTGTTGTGGGCCGTGTCAGAACACCGCCGCGGAAACACACGACTTTACGCAGAGTTCACGGTGTTGCTGAGGGAAACCTGACTTCAACCCAGCTGGCCTGCATTCACGTGCTATTCTCAGTCACCAAGCACGACGGCTACATAGTGTTCGGATATCAGGCTATGCACTGCGGGCTTTCTGGGTGAAAGGTTGTTCATCGGAATGGAAACACATCTAACTGTAAAACATGACAACAACGGCTGTATAAGTATAAGCAAACCCCAAATCCACACCCAGTGCAAGTGTCCTAGTGCAAATGTAAGATCTGTTCAGAGCAACCCGGAACACTTTGCTTTGTAGTTTATACAATAAACTGAAGACTGTGTGGAAGATTGTTAATTGTTAACTCTTAGTGACCGATTATAAAACAGGGCCTGTGTCAGATGTCACTTAAATGCTAAGCCGGTAGTAGCCAGTGCATCTCCATTATTCTCTCATAGTTCTCTCTGGCTTAAATATGGCTTTTTTTTTTCCAGGCGTGTAAACATATCACCTCTCTGTCTCTCTCTTTCTCTCTCTAAACCCAATTTCTCACACTATCAGTCCTATCTTCTACTCCATGTCCTTCTCCCCCCCCATCTCCTTTTGGATCAACTTACAGACATGCTGCCAAGCTTTTAGTCTGCTTTTGAAAAGAGTCTCATTACAAAATGGATTAGGTGAGATCTCTATGAGGAACGTCCCAACACAAACAGGCTGCTGTTTCTAAAGAAAGATTACAATCACCTTATGCAGTATTATGGAAGAAGCACATTTAATGCTTTAGGTTAACCAAGTCTATGATTAAAGCAAATCCGAGGTTTATCCTTTGGCATAAGGAGCTAAAAGAGAACTACGAGGGTGGGGTACACCAACCAATATTAAATTAAGCAGGCTCAGTTAGCCAGTTTAGGCATGGTTTAACAAAACATGATGAATTCACAAGCAAAAATAATGTCACTCTTTATATTAATTGTTATTAAAACTTTGTCAATTAAAGTAAAAACTATCACAAATAAAGTTTACCTATGAGGTCCTCTTTCAGTTTCTGCCTGCTATGCAATATTTATTGCCATTAAAAAAAATTAAAAAAAACATGGTGTCAAGTTAATATTGAAAAGCCACAAACTAAGTATTTGGTGTCTCGTGGCCACGGCATGATAATCAGTAGCCACGAGACACCAAATTCGAGGCCATGAATTAACTTAACTTGTAACAAATTAACATAACTTGAGCCCATGACTTCGAGCCCAAATGTTATAAGAACTTCATACTTTATAATTGGTCTCCAGTTAAATGGAGATTTGTTTTAGTGAAGAAAAAGATTTAAACTTGAACAAATACGACAGGGTTCCAGCACTTCGTGCTTGGACCCCTAATTATAATAATTATAACAGACCACGTGAAGCAAAACACACTTCATTCCAGCATAGTGAGGATGTGTTATGTGTATGAAATCGAGCTAAATGATAATCTAGGCCTATGTGACAGAGGTTGACTGAAGGGAGGGTCAAATGTATTAGGTCAGAGGAATTACAGTCAAAGCCTTGCAGTCAGAAACAATCCAGAGTTTCTGTGACCACATAAATACATTTAAATAAAAATAAATACGACCAGAATAAAACACGATATAGTTACAGAATCATGATTCAATGATAAAAATCCAAGAGAACTAAACAGCAACCTAGACATCAGGGAAAGTTCATATTAGCCAGTTAGCCAACCAGTCATGCGTGACTGAGTAAAGTCAGTGTTTTGACTTAATGTTAGCTAATGCGCCACTTTTTTCATTATTAATGATACCCTGACTTACCTTTCTGATTAAATAAACAGATTTTCCACTGTTTTTGCACCTGTTCCCTTTCCAAACCGAGCTGCGGGACGACTTTTCTTTTCTTTCTAACAAACTGATAACACTTTGACAACCACTCCCCTTGAGCTTAGCCAGCTAACGTTAACCAAACACAAACCCTACAGCAGCTTAACCAACTGTCGGTTAGCCAGAGTCACGAGCGCTGCTTCACGCAGCTGACGTCCAGTCACGCAAACTACGCATTGTGAGTTCGAACAAACCGCAGCAGTCGACGTCCAAACACACTGAAGTCGCTTGTTTTCTGTCTGTAACTCAGTCCCGTTACCGTGCACCGTCCATGCTGTTTTCGTCTGCAGCTATCGACGCTTCTGCATCAATTCCAAATCGCTATGTATTTATCTCGATAGTGCACTAAGAAAGGAGCAGACTGTTACTATTTCGTGCCCTATGTAGAGCACTGTGTGAGAGCGGGACACTATTTGGTACATAGCCTCTCTTTGGTACTGGCACGCAAGGGCGAATCGGATTGCATTGTGGGAAATGAAGTCCGCGGACAGAGACTCACGCGGGGATAGGTTAGTTTGAGGGGCGTGACAGCACGTCATGTTCAGGACATTCCTAGCAGTGTAGTAAGGAATAAAACAGGACCTGACGTGCCGCGTTACTGTTCCTGGCCAGCAAACACAGAACGTTACGATAACCTTAGCATTTGGTTCTTCTTTGAATATTTTTTGAACCAATTTATAATATTCTATTTTGGTTAACAAAGTCAAGGACCGTTCCTGAACGGTTTTGGGAACACGTGGTGACACAACGGTCTCATACTTATTTATACCACAGCGCAGTTGAATGCTCGAAGCTGATTGGTCAGAAGGTGTACATTGTTTTCTTATAACAGCGCAAGTAGTTCCGGCTGTAACAGGAACTATAGGTTCATATGAATGCGCTCGTTGTAATACGTTATTGTTTCTATAGTAACAGCTCATGCACGGACGCTCCAAATAATCTAAGACTACTAATAATAAACAATTTTTAAAAACTGTCGTTTAACAAAGTAGTTGTTATCCTCGTTGATGTGGTTAAGTGTTATGTTGTGTGTGTGTGTATGTGTGTGAGAGAGAGAGAGAGAGAGAGAGAGACTTGGATGTCCACTCAGGTCTTCTTTACAGAAATACGACACATTTTGTGGGCATTTTGGTTCAGAGAATAAATCTTCTAATGTTCCCATAACTTTTAAAGAACCCACAATGGTTCAGAAAACTTTCCCCTAATGGTCTGGGGACCTTTAAATTATATATATTTGAACCTTTTGAGAATCTTACCATGACCCGGAATAGTTTGTAGATAATAACATTGCCAAAACATTATGAACCCTTTGGTTATTTGTTTTGGAACCAATTTATACCATTCTGGCAATGTTACATTTTGGCTAACAAAGCCAGCATTGTTCCTAAAGTTCTGGAAACTATTATTTTTCTAACTATAAATTAACATTCCAGGAACACCCCTTTGATGTTTTCTTATAGGATGTTCTCAAAGTTCCCCGAAGGCCGTTTTTAACTTTTATTTTACGTTATAGAATATTAGACGAATCAGAATTCAGAAATCAACAGTGTTGTGGTATACACCTTCCAGTAAATCTGAACACAGGATCGTTTTTATTTTGTCCTGTACTCATTATGCATCACCTTCACACTCATTTGGAAAATGGAGTACATGTCAATCAGTATATTAAAGTTAATAAAATGTTAACTTGCATAAGGACAGTTGATTCAGAGGTATTTTTATTGACACTGAGATCAGCTGTTGTACACATGTTGGAACATCATTTTAAGTCTTGTGTTCTACAGTCCAGCTCATTAACATGGACTACTGTAGGGAATATTAGTGTACTTCTTCTCATTCACAATAAATGCGGTTCCAGATCATGTGACAAATTTCAGATACTGCTGTACACTGCAACACAAAAGGGAGGGATTTCTGAAACTCAGCAACTCACAACTGGGGTTCCCCAGGGGTTAGTTCTGGGTCCACTGCTCTTTTCTATTAATACTACATCTCTGAGGCCTGTGATTGAGTCTCATGGCTTCTGATATCACTGTTATGCTGATGACACTCAGCTCTATTTGTCCTTCCAGCCTGATGATCCATCCGTCTCCTGTCTGACATCTCAAATTGGATGAGGGAACACCACCTTAAGCTCAACTTGGCAAAAATGGAGCTTCTCATCATCCCTGCTTGCCCCTCAAATCAACCACAACCTCACCGTACAGCTTGGCTCAACCACACTCAAGCCAACCAGGACAGCCAGAAACCTTGGGGTGACTTTCGATGACAACTTGACCTTTACAGACCACATTTCAACAACTGCACAGTCCTGTAGATTCATTCTGTACAACATCAAGAAAATCAGACCCTATCTCACCGAACAGGCTACACAGCTACTAGTCCAACCCTTGTTATCTCAAAACTGGACTATTGCTACGCACTACTCCCAGGCCTCCCAGCCAGCTCCATCAAACCCCTTCAGATGATTAAAAATACAGCAGCACACCTCTTCTTCAACCAGCCCAAAAGAACCCATGTCCCACCCCTCTTCATCTCCCTCCACTGGCTTCCTGTAGCTGCCCACATCAAATTCAAGGCCTTGGTGCTCATGTACAAGACCTTATCTGGAACAGCACCCCCTCCCTCACACAACCTGCGATCGGTTAATGGACAACGCCTGGTATAGTGCCTACTCAGCAAGACCTGAGGTCCCTTTCCAGAACCTTCAAACTGACTGTCCCTCAGTGGTGGAATGAACTTCCAACCTCAATCCGGACAGCAGAATCTGTCACTACCTTCAAAAAACGGCTAAAGACCCACCTCTTCCATGAACACTTAACTAACCCCTAACTTGCCCCCCCTCACTTTTAATGAAAAAAATAATAAAAACTGCACTTACACTGTCTCTTACACCTCTATTCTGTGCACTTCGCTTCTCTAGAACTCGATTAAAAATCTTGTATGGTAGCACTACTTGTGTGGTTCTCCGCTTGATATATCGATTTGCTTGTATTTCCTCATTTGTAAGTCGCTTACGTCTGCTAAATGAATAAATGTAAATGTAAATGTCAAAAAGGTAAATTGTGCACATGTATAATTTCATCAGCTTTGAGCTTGTTTTGGAAAAATCCAGTAACAGGTCAAATCACCAACAATCCGATCAATTCCATTAATTCACGCATGAAGAATGGAACCTTGAAGCCTGAATTTGATATTTCTGGAAGAACGCTCTTTAATGTTGTACATGTTTATTATTAGCTGAGCTGTTCAGTCCCTCTTCCACAGTTTTTTGGTGTTTTAGTTAGTCAGGCTTCCTTTCTTGCCAGTCCACAGTTCTCTCAGCACCACCTGACAGCCTAGGTCTCTGAGAGCGGCTTTCGCCACGTCACCGCAGTCCCTGTGAGAGGCCAGGGCCTGACCAATCAGAGCCTCGGCCCCCATCTCCAAAATGGTCTGGTTGAAATCCGGTGTTCGTGACACCAGGTTTCTGAGCAGCATGCACGACTGTTTCTGCAACAGAGCACAGACACTTTCACTTAACGCTTATTCACCTGGTACACCCGAAGAGGTGCCAACGTCTACAGTTTTTTACGCTTTGCTATTGAGAAGGTGTCATGTCATGGTGTTGTGTTTACCTGCACGTTAACTTCAGCTTGATGCATTTTCATGGCCTGCAGCGCGGCCAGAGCTCCTCCACTCTCCATGATGATTTTGCAGTTGTTGGGTTTGCGCAGAGCGAGCACTGAGAGAGCAGCACAGCCCTGTTCACACACCTGAGACGTTATGCAGAGACGTTATGTACATCCATACAGAAGTGGTGTAATCACCTCCAACACCACCACCATTAAAACCATGGAATTATCTGATCTGGTTCAAACCATATTACTATAACCAAAGCCTTCTGACTAACATGCAACGACTGAACAATGTTTTTTTATTTTTCATCTCCCACACGACACAACTTTAATTTTAGCCCCAATCAGGACAGCGTTTTTCACTTGCAATTCCATCAGATGATAACAAGGAGAGTCACCTGTGCATTATTCATGTGCCGGTTTACCGCCATGACAATAAGCTCCGTCCCTCCTGCATTCACAATGCCGTCTTTGACATCATCATTGCCAGCAATCGCCCGAAACGCACTCAACACCTGCTTTACAAGGTCCTGGAAGGGGGGGGGACAGATTGTCAATAAAATCAGCACAAATATTGACAGTATAATAAGTATGTGGCTCCTGATGATGATTTTGCAATCCCAAAATTCCCCAAAAAGGAATTACTGATTGCAGCTTTAATCATGAAGACATTCCAATGATGTTCAGGTCACACAGATGCAACAAACCAATCTCTCACCTGACAGTCCAAGCTGTCCGCTAGCAGCGTCATCATAAACTTCAGTCCACCCAAATCCACGATATCTTGGCAGAACTCGTTCCTCACGGCGAGGCGGGACAGAGTGGCACACAGCTCGCTGAGGACCGGCATGTTCTCGGGATGGGCTGTGGTAACACCGTTAACATTCACATTTCACTATTAAGTAAGGATGGATCATGATGTTGTAGGAAAATAATTAACGATGATGTGGTGTGAAGGGTTTTGTTCCTCTGCAATCCTCTATCCTGAAGAGAGACTCCTTCCATAATGGTAATTCCAAAATGTAAAAAAAAAAAAAAATCACCTTACAGAAAGCTTCACCATATCAACTATTCCATTTTTCTTTGTTAATAATAACACATTTTCAAATCTGTTTATTATTAGGCTTAGGTTATATGAAGTGTCCCTGTGAATAAGTTGTTACTATAAAAATAGAAAACTAATCAACACCTTCTGGGCAGTCGGATTCAAGAAATAAACAGTGCTGTGGTACAAGAAAAACACATCAGCAAACACATGTAACAATTCCAACTTCACCCCATTACAGTACCATTTAACAAATCAGATGCAGATCCAAGAAACAAATCTCACCTTTAGCAGCTTCTACCATGACCTTCAGTCCATTGTGCTCTAATACGATCATTTTGGCGTGCTCGTGAGCGTGGCCGAAAGGAACCCGCACGTCATCATCAAAGGTCATGACTCTAAGAGCGACGCAGGCCTCTTTGACCACCTCGGGCCGCTCAATATGCCGTGTTATGGCACTGGTGAGTAAGTTAAGCACCCCGGCCTTCACCAGGTCCTGCCTGTTCTGCTCGTGCTTCAGACAGCAGTGACGCACCGTCCGGATACCCAGACAGGTCAGCGCCGGATCCTCCCGGTGGCTGCGTAAGGTGTCTATCAAAAAGCCCTGACCCTCAGCGTCCAGAAGATCAGGCTGGCCGTCAGTGAGCGCAGAAAGGGCAGCGAGAGTAGCAGAGAGCATTTTGTTGTCTTCACCGGCAGCCTGGCAGCAGGAGAGGAGCGTGGGATAGGCGTCTTTCTGGGCTGCCAGGTATCGCTGAGCAAAGCCGAGGGAGCACTGCCCTGTGAAGAGCTTTAAGCTCTCCAACATGGACGTGGACGAGGACTCTAACGTGCTTCTGAGAGACTGCAGAGCCTGGGGGAAGAACAGCACATCATTTCATGTGCACAGGACATTAGAGCAGTAATTGATTTATTTTTACTGACACTGGTATTTCCAAAGGTCACTGGTATTTCCAAAGATAATCCAAAGACATGCCTGTATGTGGAAAGGCTACACTAAATTGCCCATAGGTTTAAATGTGTCTGTATGGTGCTCGGTGATAGACTGGCATCCCTTCCAAGGTGTTTTCCCACATCGCACCCAGTGTTCCTGGGACAGACTCTGGATCCACTACAATCCTTACCAGATTAAAGTGCGTACTGAAGATGAATGAATCAATGAACGAATGAAGAGTTGTTGACAGTTGCAGCTGCTTTGACAGCCTCTCCCTTTCTTTCTCTGCCTACCAGCAGCCAATCAGGGCAAAGAGTTAAGCATGGCAAACCATGAGAATGAAGAGGAGGCAGAGCTTAATGCACCTTCACTTAAATCACAGGTTCCCAACCCTGGAGTAGACTCTGTTTAGTGTTTTCCCTTCTCTAATACACCCAATTCAATATCAGGGAGGGCTTTTAATAAGCTGATGAGCTGAACTGGATGTGTTACAGCACCTTGTGTAAAGGACAAGGACAAATTTCTTTGGATGACAATAAACTAATTGCTCCTATTGATCATTACCCAGGAGGAGGGGTGGCTTATTGGTTAGCATGTTGTAGTTAGCACACCTCTGGGGTTGGGGGTTCAAATCCCACCTCCATCCTGTGTCTGTGTGCACAGAGCTTAAATCCTCTCTCCTTGCCTTGGGGGTTTCCCCCGGGTACTACAGCTATCTCTCTCTCTCTCTCTCTCTCTCTCTCTCTCTCTCTCTATATATATATATATATATATATATATATATATATATATATATATACACACATATTTATTTATTTAAAATAATGATCAGGTGCAACAGAAAGAAATAGATGAATCTTCATCATCTTTGTACCTGGAGGACTTCATGAGTTTGATCATCTGTGGTCTCTTCAGAAGATGCTTTCGGTACTGCCTTCACAATATTACTCAGGTCCACACCTTTACCAAAGACAAAGAGGTGTTACCAAAAAAAAAAAAAAACAAACAAAAAAAAAACATCAATCCGCGAGGTTTGAAACACAAGCTGGTAAAATTACCCTGAGACTCAAACTGCTCGATTGCGTCCTTCAGAGCTTCACTCTCCTCCATGTCGAGCTCCTCAATGTTCTCCCTCACCGCCGAGTCAAACGTCTCCTGTGTTATTCTCCGTTTCGCCATGTTTACAGAGTAATGAATAACTAAACAAGGAAAATAATATTATTTATTATAATTATTATTCCTGCGTCATTCTATTTTACACCCCCTTGTAGACCTTGACGTTGCTATTAGTTACACCAATCTCTCAGGCTCATTCAGGTACACAACGATGAATGGCCATGTCAGTTACTTCCGGTTACATTTAACCAAAAAAATTAACATTTTAATCTCTGGATGGTTTTATCTATTCTGAGCACAATCCCTCATTCAAAGCAGTGAATTTCAAAAGTTTAAATGACAATTAATTTAAATACATCACTGATAACAATCGCGCCACTCACCGCTCCACCCAGCCTGCAATCCAACGATAAAATCCCACCCAGCTGTGCAGAACAGCGCGCTACGTTATAAGAGTTAAAACAGCTAGGTTAAACTTAATGACAAGATTTACGCACGCGGTAGTGAATCCCTAACCTTGCGTAAGGTCCGTTTGTTAATAAGAATCGGGTTAAACGTGTAAAAATATTGAGTTCCGACGTGCAATTTATTTTCAAATAGATTTTCGCCAATGAATCAATAATCAACAGTGCAATTTAATAGTATAACACAGTAATACTATTTAGAAGTAAATATGATTTTTATAAATTATATTTTTGTATAATTTTGTACGAAACGACATGTGCAATACAGCGCCATCTGGCGAACATGAATTTTAGATACAACCGCAAAACTCAAAGTAGACGTTTGTTAGAATGATTTTAAAAGTTTTAAGCGTCTCAATTTTTTTTTTTTTTATTTAAAGAGGGTTGGGCGATTCTTAGGGTATCACATGAAAATATAAATTAAAAAATACCTCTATATATGATTTAGAGAGTACTCTTGCATGCTGTCTAAGTGGCACAGCAGGTTAAAGCGGTAAACTGGAGTAAAAACATACCTCACTGCACGGGTTCAAAACCGGCGATTGTGTTTCTTGGTCCATGAAGAGAAATCATGCACCACTCTGATGAGCTGATGTATAACCCTACCACAGTCTCTGAGACCAACAACGTTTTAATATTCAATCTGAAAAATAAAACAATAGCTGTAATAATATTTTCTCATATAAGCAGATTTTGCAAATACAGTAGCTGGGCACTAAATACGTAGGTAGGCTATTTACCCAACAAAAACAAAACGTTTCCAATTTATTTCCGTGTTTGTTTGTTTTTTTGGAACTATTTCATAACGTTCTATTTTGGTCAACAAAGTCAGCATTGTTTTCCAAACCTTATGGGAACTTAAAACCCCACCTTGTTCTCTTATGTTATATGACAACTGACAAGGAAAGGTCGCTAAAGTCTGCTTTTATTTTTTAAATGGATGCTCTGCAGAAATAAATAAAGTTCTCAGAACGTTATGAAATTCAGCATTTTCTGCATTCAGCACAGCCTTCCTCCTCGTCCTCCTTGTTCTTCTGTACAGAACATTGTTATTTGAGAGCGTATAATCCACTGTGCTGTATGTATGTTATGTTAACGACTGATGAATAAGCACATGGAACTGTCCTAAAATATTATAAATTATTAATTATGATGAGATGGAGGATGAGGTAGAGGCAAAGGATGAACGGTAGGAGGAGGAGGAGGAGGAGGTAGAGGAGAAAAAATTATCTGTAGGAGGAGGTAGAGAAGGATGATCTGCAGGAGGAGTTAGAGAAGATGGAAAACTGGAAATCTCCAGATAATTGCAGAAACATGGTTGTCAAATTATAAAGCAATTACTTAAAGCTACATCTTACCTCTGTTAATCCTGTCTTTACATACTTAACATAAATCTTAAAACTATAAAATATCAAGAAGATATCAAATCTAAAAAAAAAAAAAAAAAAAAGAAAAACATTTCCTGCATTGTTCATTTTTAGAGAATACAAGTTCATCTGCCCAACATTACAGTTGAGAGTTACACAGGAAGCATGCAAACCAAATCATTTCAGACACATACACACTTCATTTTAAATACAGACCAGCTTTATTTATGATGCTGCTTTCAGTCCAGCTTCCAAACCAAACCAAACATTTATCTTCACCAAGGATATTAAACAAATCACACACAAACAAAAAAAAAAGCCTTTTCTGTGCAATTTAGGTTCACTGGGTCCCTACATTCACGAGCAGGTCATCATGAACACGACATTAGCTGTCGGAGTAAATGAATAACACTTGCATTTAACAACCTTTTTTAATTAATAGCATTGTACACACATGAGGTGATGTCAGTATTTTACAGTTTGATGCTGGTTATATAGAAATGAAAACCCTGATTTAATCTCACCAAAAGAAAAGTAACAGTTCGAAACATGAACCTGTCGAGCTACATGAATGATTTACTGCTGGAGCAGTCCCTTACACGCAGTCTGTGCTGCGTGGTGTTAGGGTACCCGTCACTTTCTTTTAATAAACACACACGGGCAATCGGATAGACGTGGTGGTATCTTACAGATGTGTTAAGGATGAGCAAGAGAGGCTTGGTCTAGTAGGTGACTAGAATCTGGTTAAACTGCATTTGGTCGTTCTATATTAGTGTCAGTAAAAGAAATTTAAAAAAAAATTAAATTAAAAAATAATAATTAAAAAAGAAAAAGAAAAGAAACACAATCCAGCTTGAATTTGTAACAATAAATTTTTATTGTTACACCCCACCCCCACTTTCTGTTACCGGCATGAATAAAGAATCGACCAAAATGTACATGGATCTTTATGTATGTGAAATTTCACTGCAACACACGAGTAGAAAGTTTAACAGCTGATTATGTGACAGTCTATTCAAACAGTTGTTTTTTTTTTGTTTTTTTTTTTAAACCATGGCCTATGAGAACTCACTGTATTATATGATAAGTGAGTGACCACTGAGATGAGGATTTAATATGTTAGGTCCGACAAAAGCAGAGGGCCGATGCTCCACCTTTGAAGGACTCTTCCGTGTGCTAATTTACACAACAGACTACGCTGATCTACAGAGCTGTATGCTTGGCTTAAAGATGATTGAGTGTTACAGTTGAACATCATTGAGCACTAGTTAACTGAAGGAGGTATTCTAAGCACAATATTTTGGCACAGAATATAAGGGAACCTGAGCTTGCAGAATTCCCCTGCATCCTAGAAACGCTTCTGATCCTGATCTCACTTCCCCTGCTGGCATAACCCTAACCCTAACCCAAACCCTAACCCGAGTTGTGATTAATCCAGAAAATGTTTTCCTCAGTTTTGTCCCTACTAAAGAGATGCCGAAAGAGCTGTTAAAGACAGGAAACGCAGTAACAGTTCAATCCAGTTAAACAGCCTTGAGGTCAGTCTGCTGGTGAATAGTTCACAGCCTATGGGTTCTATTATAATCAACATGGACAAATTAGGCTCCTTCGATCAGTAAGCACGCAGATTAACTCTGTGTAGCTTTTTCAGAAAGTGCAGGTGAAGGTGTAGGACTCTAAACATCTCCGCCGTCCACTAGATTACTCACCAAGTTCAGCTCTTCCAGTTACAGACTAGTTAACAAAACTGGAAGTACATCAGTGAGCTATTTTGTAACACAGCCCAAAACTCTTGGAATATGGAAGAACTTGATGGTCATTATGTGTAGAAGATGACCTCGGGGATCTGTCCATCCTCAACGGAAGTGCCGTTGTTGTTGCCAGCAGCGTAGCAGAAGGTGAAGCAGGTTTTGGTGCCGGATCCTGTGGACTCGTGGGTAACCTTCCGCATACCTTTGGTGCCATAGTGGGAGTCTGGACCCTGGAAGAGCCAAGAAAAACAACACATACATACTCAATCCTAATTCACCATAACATGATTTACAGTGGGGGAAAAAAGTATTTGATCCCCTGCTGAGTTTGTACGTTTTCCCACTGACAAAGAAATGATCAGTCTATAATTTTAATGGTAGGTGTATTTTAACAGTGAGAGACAGAATAACAACAAAAAAATCCAGAAAAACACATTTCAAAAAAAGTTATAAATTGATTTGCATTTTAATGAGGGAAATAAGTATTTGACCCCTTTGACTTAATACTTGGTGGCAAAACCCTTGTTGGCAATCACAGAGGTCAGACGTTTCTTATAGTTGGCCACCAGGTTTGCACACATCTCAGGAGGGATTTTGTCCCACTCCTCTTTGCAGATCCTCTCCAAGTCATTAAGGTCATTTTCAATGCTCTGGCTGAGGGAAGGAGGTTCTCACCCAAGATTTGATGGTACATGGCCCCGTCCATCGTCCCTTTGATGCGGTGCAGTTGTCCTGTCCCCTTAGCAGAAAAACACCCCCAAAGCATAATGTTCCCACCTCTATGTTTGACGGTGGGGATGGTGTTATGACTTGGGGACTTGGGCAGCATTCCTCCTCCTCCAAACACGGCGAGTTGAGTTGATGCCAAAGAGATCTGACCACACCTGACCACACTTTCACCCAGTTCTCCTCTGAATCATTCAGGCAAACTTCAGATGGTCCTGTACATGTGCTTTCTTGAGCAGGGGGACCTTGCGGGCGCTGCAGTGTTTCAGTCCTTCATGGCGTAGTGTGTTACCAATTGTTTTCTTGGTGACTATGGTCCCAGCTGCCTTGAGATTATTAACAAGATCCTCCCATGTAGTTCTGGGCTGATTCCTCACCGTACTCATGATCATTGAAACTCCACGAGGTGAGATCTTGCATGGAGCCCCAGACCGAGGGAGACTGACAGTTTCTTCCATTTGCGAATAATCACACCAACTGTTGTCACCTTCTCACCAAGCTGCTTGGCGATGGTCTTGTAGCCCATTCCAGCCTTGTGTAGGTCTACAATCTTGTCCCTGACATCCTTGGACAGCTCTTTGGTCTTGGCCATGGTGGAGAGTTTGGAATCTGATTGATTGCTTGCTTCTGTGGACAGGTGTCTTTATACAGGTAACAAACTGAAATTAGGAGCACTCCCTTTAAGAGAGTGCTCTTAAAGGGAGTGCCCTTCAAGGCACGTTGACCTTCATCAACAGGAGAAACAGTTTTGTACTCAGGAAGAGACGACGATCTACACTACGTAGGAGTAGCCATCATTTTGAAGAAAGGAACAGAGAAAAGCCTGATGGAATGGAAGCCTATTAACAACAGATTGATGAAAATTAGGATGAAAGGAAGACAGATCAACATGACCATCATACAGTGCTACAGCCCAACCAATGATGGCGATGAAGAAGAAAAAGACCTTTTCTATGAACAACTTGAGGCGGAAGTTAAGTCAACACCGCAACACGACCTCTTGATTGTCATGGGAGATTTCAATGCCAAGGTTGGAAATGACAACACCAACAACGAACGCACCATGGGCAAACACGGTTGTGGGACAATGAACGAAAATGGAGAAAGACTGATTGAGCTTTGCAACACCAACAACCTAGTAGTGGGAAGTACTATGTTTACACATCAAGACATTCACAAGCTGACATGGTACTCACCCACAGGCAGAGACAAGAACCAGATTGACCACCTGCTGATTAACGGCATGTGGAGAAGATCACTACTGGATGTTAGAGTCAAACAAGGAGCAGACGTAGGCAGTGATCACCAATTGGTCACTGCTATGGTGAGGCTGAAACTAAGGAAAGCGCCAAACAAGAGTCACGCCCCGAGAAGATTCGACACCCAGAAACTGCAAGATCCACGCACAAAGCACAGCTTCGTCACACAGGTGAAAAACAGATTCCAAGCTCTGCAAGATCTGGATAAAGAGGACAGCGCCAATAGCATGGAGACAGCCTATGACAACATGAAGAAAGCCTATCAGCAAAGTGCAGAGGAATGTCTGGGCTACAGGGAAAAGAAAAAGGCAAAAGAATGGATTACACAAGAAACCTGGAAAGCAATTGAAGAAAGAAGAAAACTTAAAAACACGGTGTCATGCACCCGATCACAAAGACTGCAAGAAAGATTCAAGCAACAGTACAGCGAAGCAAAGAGGATAGTGAAGAGGATGGTGCGCGCTGACCGCCGAGCGTTTGCTGATGCGTTGGCAGAGGAGGCGGAAGGTGCTGCAGCCCGAGGAGAGCAAGGCCAGCTGTACAGAATCACGCGGCAGGTGTGTGGCAAGTACCACTCTACTACAGTTCCACCCATCAAGGACAAGCAAGGCAAACTACTTACCATAGAAGCAGAACAAGATTCACGGTGGGCTGAACATTTTCAGGAAGTTCTGAACAGACCACCGCCCGAAGAAGAAGCAAATATTCCCGAAAGGGAAGCAGATCTGGACATAAACACAGAACTACCAAGAGGAAATTGTTGTAGCCATCAAAGGACTCAAGAACAACAAAGCTCCAGGACAAGACAACTTGAACTCAGAACTTTTCAAAGCAGATCCAAAAGTAGCAGCAGAAATATTGGAACCACTCTTCAGGACAGTTTGGACCACAACCAACGTACCAGAGGACTGGACCAAGGGAGTAATCATCAAGATTCCGAAGAAGGGAGCACTCAGCAACTGTAACAACTGGAGCGGCATTACCCTTCTTTCAATCCCCAGTAAGATCCTTGCCAAAGTGATCATCCAGCGACTTTCGAGAGCAGTTGATGAGACACTCAGGAAAGAACAGGCAGGTTTCAGACAAGGCAGAAGGTGCACAGAACAGATCTTTTCACTTCGAAACATCATTGAGCAGAGTTCAGAATGGCAAAGACAACTCCTCGTCAGCTTCATAGACTTTGAAAAAGCCTTTGACAGTGTGCATAGAGACAGCTTGTGGAGAATCTTGAGGGCCTATGGGATTCCAGCACACATGGTTCAGCTGATCAAGGGATTCTACAACAACTACAGCTGCTGTGTGGGAGGAAGCGACATCTGGTTTGTGGTGAAAACCGGAGTGAGACAAGGCTGTGTGATGTCTGCGCTGCTCTTCAATCTGGCAATAGACTGGGTGATGCAGCGCACGACAGAAGCAGGATCTACCGGCATCAGATGGACGCTTTTCTCCACCCTCGAAGATCTCGACTTTGCTGACGATCTGGCGCTCCTGTCTCATACACAGCGACACATGCAAGAAAAGACGGACAAACTGAGTCGATTTGGATCTCAGATCGGCCTCAAAATCAGCCAAAAGAAATCGGAAGTCATGGCACTGAACACCTCTACACCAACCTCTATCAAGGTCAACAACAAGGATCTCCCCCTTACAGACAACTTCACTTACCTAGGAAGCATCATCACTCCAGACGGAGGCAGCAAGAAGGACACCCAGAACAGACTGAACAAAGCCAGGAGTGCCTTCATGAGCATGAACAACGTCTGGAAGTCCACACAGTACAACACAAGAATCAAACTCAAACTGTACAACAGCTGTGTTCTATCAGTACTTCTCTATGGAGCCGAGTGCTGGCGAATGACCCAACAGGACCTCACAAAACTTTCTACCTTCCATACCAAAAACCTCCGCTGAATATTGAAGATATTTTGGCCCAACAAAATCTCCAACGAAGAACTGTTCAGAAGATGCAATTCAGAAGACATGCAAGCAATCGTCACCAAAAGAAGGTGGCAATGGATAGGGCATGTGCTCAGACGAGAAGACGGCACCATCATCAAGACAGCGCTACACTGGACCCCTGATGGAAAGAGGAAGGCCGAAGACAACCTGGAGGCGGACAGTTGAAGCAGAGATGAAGGCCTGCAACCACTCCTGGGGAACGATCGGCGCCCTGGCTCGTGACCGCTGCAAGTGGAGAGACTTCGTTGCTGCCCTATGTGCCACTGGGCATTTAGGATGAAGGAGAAGGAGGAAACGCCCTGTATTCAGTAACCCGGAGTGAATTCAATTTCACCCGCAGGTTCATAATTAGTACCCGACGCAATAAAAATTATATATCCGTCGTGCAAAAATCAGAAACAGTCGCATTAAGAAACTAATTTGCCTGCCGATTGTGACTGTATGAGCATTTGGTAACACCTTTTTAAGATTTGAATTAGCAGGAAGTCATTGACACTACACTGAAAGTATTTGTGCCTGCGCTTTGGTTTGACCCCCTCTAAGGCAAATTTATCTTACTCTTCCACAGCAGGGAAAGATATAGGTGCACGATATATAGACATTTGTAGAACGGGTCGGGAAACCCAACAGTGTAGCAGGCACTCCGACGCGCACAGTCTGAGGAAGAACCTTAACTTTGTACACAATGGCTGAGGGAAAGGCTAGAGAAATCCAGCAAGAATTCATGCGAATGTGGGCTGAAGATGTGAGAGAGGCTCTAGTTTATCTTCTGACTGAAGATATAGATGTAAAAACAAACAGTGAGACTGTTTTAAATTGGTTCTTTTCGGAACATAAACGGGAGAGTAGCAGAAAAGCCAGAAATATTTTCTCAAATAAGGCTAAGCATAATACAATTATATCGACCGTTGGCTATTTATTGCATCACAACAGCTCAAAAGCCTTAACAGAAAGAAACATTGCGCTAGAAACAATGCGTACCACCGAGCGCGACCACACTGAGGAAATGGAGAAAACGCGTCTGCAAATCGACAGGTTGATATCTGAAAGGGAAAACTGGGAAAAACAGAGCACATTGAACGCATAGCTAAGCTTCATAGTGAGTTAAAGCGCTACAAGTTAGCCCTGGAGTCAGTCAGTCCTGTTCCTGTACTTTCAGCTGTGCATGCTAACGGTCCCGCCCACCAGCAACCAGCTGCAAATGTACTCAGCTGGAGCAGCTGGGACGGACCAAGCATACGCACAACCTGTAATGTTCACACATCCACCTCCCAATCTCAGCACAACATGGGCCAAGACATCTAACTCATCACACATAGCCTTGATAAAAACAATGACAGGCCCCAACGGGGAGAGATTTGATATTAGCAGACAGCTATCTTTTCAAGAATGTGCAGCATATGCAAATAAACTCGGCCCTCTTCCCTGTACAGGTCCGTTTCAACCGTACTGGAGTAGCTTAATGTTAGAAGTCAGTACATTTAGTCTGGAGTTAAGAAACGTTTGGCAGATAGTGCTCACAACTATCCCACGTGAATTAGTGTCGAAAATTCCAGGAGAGTTACAAAATGGCAAAATAATTAAACCTTTATTGGGAGAAACAAACACTGATGTGATAGCAAGACTTAAACAAGCTCTTATAGACCTTAGAGGAGACGTTCGGGCACAATGGGACAGAATAATGGGCTTAAAACAAGGAGAGGAATCTTTTGAAGAATTTGCTGAGCACCTTTGGGTAACCTTTAGGGAGGTTCTCCGGCTTTGCTGAACCAACTAAAGACAATCAGATTCTGCTGGAGTACCTTAAAAACAATGCAGGTCCACATGTGCAACAGGCACTTTGTTTGGGCGCAAATCCACCTGCAAACACGTTCAATTCGATAGTTAGCTGGGAATCCGAAATAGAAAGGCGCAATAGACAGGACAAACACCAGATTGCGTCAGTTCAGTGGATAGTAGATGAGAAGCCAGAATTTAAAGCCACAGAAGTATGTTTAAACCAACATATGCAATCCCAGTCACATACTAAGCAAGGAAAATTCTGTTCCTTCTGCCACAAAATTGGCCATGCAGTCCAGAAGTGCTGGTCTTTAGGGAATGGACGTCCACCACCTTATTTCCTTCGGTGCAAAAATGCACATTCAGGTCATACAGCTCACATAAATGTGCCTGTGCAAAAATCACTGTGAGCTTACAGCTCTATTCAACGAAGTGCCAAGAATTTTAGGGCTTTTAGCAAAGGGCTTAGCTGTCCTCAAATATTAAACATTGTTTTTGATGATGCCATGGTTAATGACCTTCTGTGCTTTATGTACTTCCGTCCTGACAAAGATTTCTGAGATGTCCAAATAATGATCTATTGTAACAGACTGGCTTAAAAACTCTTTGACATCTGAATTAAGCTTATATTGTTAAAATCACAGTTTCTTACATCAAATACAAACACTATTGTTTTTATAGGAACACATGCCATTTAGACTAATGTGGCTTTAGTTGATGTTGAATAGTTGTTAATGCATTTAGGCTAATGTAGCTAAAGTTGTTACAGTTGTTAATGTACTGAAGTACATTTAGACTAAAGTAGTTAAAATTGTAGCATAAGACTGGGTTTGGGTAAAATTGTAGCATTTAGGCCTACCAAAGTTGTAAATGTTAACCACAGCCAGTGATCTTATGTTTGAGGTTAAAACTACAATCTGATCTTGAAATAGTCATTAGATTATTCAAGACTCTGTTCCCTATGTTGAACATTTTCTGATCTCCCCTAATGGCACTGTGTGGGTTATTTCTGCAATAAATAACACCAACAAAGCCCTACAAAGGAGTAGAGTTGACTGTTGAATTTTAACTTGTAATGCTTCTCCCCACAGCATTTAGAGGTGCTACACCTCTGTAGTTAATATAAAATGCTCTCACACAGCAACAGGATAGTAAATAGAGCCAGTTCACAACTTGAGCATTATTATTTTTACTATGGCTCCCTGGTTTAGCACCAGGATTTTTCCAAATCTTGCAACACTAATTGATAAAAAATAAATGCCATATTGCCTCTTGCTGGAGCATTTTATTTATATTCATCTCACAGCGCTGTGGAATTCCCAATCTTCAATTGTCCAAAGCCATTGATTAATTTTCTATAACAGCACGCCTTGTCATGCTCTATTGCTTACGCTTAAGTAAAACACATAGTCACACACATAGTAACAGACACACATAAGGAAACACAAACTAGGTTTCTTAATACATATAGGAATTAGCCTGCCAGTAGGTGTTCTAAGCACCCTACATTGACCCTAGGTGTGAATGTGTGTGTGTGTGCGCATGTGTGAGAGTTTGTGTGAAGCCTTTGTAATGGGCTAGTGTCCCATTCAATGTTTATTTATGCACTGTGCCCAGTGTTTCCAGAAGAAACTCTGGATCCACTGAGATTTTTATATCAGCTTAAAAAAAAAAGAAAAAAAAAAGGTGTAATTCACATTAACATCTTCATTTGTTTTGTTTTATTTCTCTATCTTTTTGTTTGTTATAATTTTCAATAGTTTATATTAGACTACTTCTCAGTACCTGAGGAGGGTATCAGTATAGTCTAGTCAACATGCAGAAAATGTATTTATATAGTTTAACAACTGTTATAACTACATACTAGATAACCATAAAATCAGGTTTATATGTGAACCAATATCACATCCTTTTATTCTTCACATTTGTGAGATTTTATTTTGAGTTTTATTATTCATAGTCTTACCATGTTAAATCATTTAAGTTTGTTCCACTATAGCTGCTGAACTCCATGCACAGGCTTTTTAAGATTAAAAACTATATTATGAGTTAAATTAACTCTTCTATGAGAAATATACCTTCAGTTTGTACAGGAGCAACTTATCTTCAATATCTGTTGAGTATATTGTCATTTTTAAGTAACATTAACACACACCCTTTTACACATCCTGAGCATACTTTTCTAGATTTAATCATTTATTAGAGATTGTTATCAAGGATCAGGTTATCAAATGGGACCAAATGGTTTAATCACTTAAAGGTAAAAAAATATTCACTACATTGTTGTTTCCATGAAATATGAAACTATGCCATGTGTATGTTGTCAGTCTAAGTTTACAGTTGCAATATGTGTCAAATGGCAGTATATCAGTGTATCCAAGTGTTTGTCCAAATAACAGAGAAAAGTTTCTGAAGGATTGAGGACCTCTTCGAAATATGGGGTCTCCTGTGCCCCGCAAAGGAAGTAAGAAGAAACTTCAAAATGGGACATTCATGCATCTTGGACAAGAGAAACACAGGACACTGATTCATCTTTCTGCTGGAAGGAGAGACACACCCTGCTGGGAGGGCACAGAAGCCCACATCAAGCAACCAAGCAAATTTTATTTATATTCATCTCACAGCGCTGTGGAATTCCCAATCTTCCATTGTCCAAAGCCATTGATTAATTTTCTATAACAGCATGCCTTAGTCATGCTCTATTGCTTACGCTTAAGTAAAACAACAGAGCTGCAACAGAGTGTAAACCAAACAGCAAGATTCCTGACCAGTTACTCCACACAGCTGAAGATGCCTGGTGGAACTGAATCTTCAAGAGTAGTGTCCTGGTCAGCTCTATCACCTGTAGACATCACTGCTCTTCAATCTGCGCTGATGAATGCCTCATGGTCTGGGACCATTAAAAAGATTCTGCATTCAGACGTCCTGGAGGAGGTATCTGTAGTAGATCTCTAAAATTGTGGCAGTAATGTGATTAAGGTTAAAATGATCAGGAATGTGTTTCAGAGATACCAGGTGAACTAAAACTGGTCATCTAAACTGTGTTTAATTACAGTATTCTTCAGGACATGTTTGGTATCATTTGTATCCATAAATAATGGGGAACGATGTGGTGATATCATAAATATCATAGTTTAGGAAATAACATTTACAATATATGTTATAATATGTGCTCTTTGCACACGCACACCCTGGTTTGCATGAACTCATTCTTGGGAACTTAATTAACATACAGTTCCTTAAAGTGAGAGAACCCTGCCATAAAACACATTGTTTCATCTCCATTTGGTATCCTGGTCACTATACATTTCAATGAGGGTCAAGGGTATAAGAGGATCTGCTTGGTAGAGAGAAAGGAAAAGCTTATAACATCAGAACCTTATAACATCAAAGGCTTGTAACATCCGAAGGGCCTTTTGCCACAGATGCTTTTCCATCCTGCATCCTCGGTTCATGACGCTGACTGTAATCTTGTAAGTTACTCTTGTCTCTATTTTACGTATCTTTTAACTGTGATCTCGTATTAAATCCATTTGTTATTCTATTTCTAAATACTCTGTGTCTATGTTTGGTATTCTTATTAAGAATAGCTTCTTAAACTAAAAGTGTATAATACGTTAGACACGTTTAAAGTCAACCTCTGACAAGCCAAAAGTAAAGGCTAATACTTGCAAGTTTAAACAGAACCTCTGACAAGTAAGATAGGAAAGGCCTAGGCTTGCACGTTGATAGAAACCTCTGAGCTAACAAAATAATGATTTAATAAAGAAGCTACATGAAAGTCTCTGACGTAGGAACGTCATTTTAATGAAAGCTTCGCTCGAAGCTGCTTAGGAGTAAATATTAGTAGAACACTGAGTGCTAACACTTCTAGCACTAACTAGAAGATTATTCTATTAGAGTCAGATAATCAGTTAAATGGAGTCAGATTTTTTTAATCGTACATTAAAACACGCATTAACCTTCGCTGCACCTATTTCCGTCATTGGTTATAGGAGAGCAGTGGACTAAGTAATTAACTTTATATATTTTAGCCCTACACAACTGAGTCAAGTAGATAGTACACAAGTTAAAATCGTACCTTACCAGTAGACAATAAATTCAAGATAAACAACTTAAGCATGTTTTGTGACAGTTGTAGTTCTGATAGTCCCTCGTTTGTCCTGAGCAGTTAAACTGCCCACTGTTCTTCAGAAAAATCCTCCAGGTCCTGCACATTCTTTGCTTTTCCAGCATATTCTGCATATTTGACCCCTTTCCAACAGCGGCTATATGATGTTGAGATCCATCTTTTCACACTGAGGACAACTGAGGGACTCGTACACAACTATTACAAAAGGTGCAAACATTCACTGATGCACAAGAAGGCAACACGATACATTAAGAGCCAGGGGAGTGTAAACTTTTGAACAGGATGAAACAGGATTTTTCTGAAGGACAGTGGGCAGTTAAACTGCACAGGACAAACAAGGGACTCATGAACAACTATTACAAAACATCAATCAAGCGTATGTAAACTTCTGAACTGTTCATTTGTGCAAATCAAGTTATTGTGTCTTGTGGAGTATATGTAAACATCCGTTTTGTGAAATAGCTTATTCAGAGCATGACTAAATAAAAAAAAATAAAACAAAATGCAATTTTTATGAACCCTCTTATTTAAAAAAAAAAATAAAATTATTAACTGCATTATGTAAACTTATGACCTCAACTGTATAATTAACTGTTACATTAACTGATGAATATTTAACTATATACTTCTCTAATGTTAGTCAGGTTTGAAAATATATTTACAGATTTTATTTCACATTAATAAATTGAAAATATTCAAAACAGGAACTCCTACGCAAATGTGGAGTACCACATGCACAGCAAAATCCCCAGTGTTGAATTAACACCTTCAGTGCTTATATATGTCCAAATGGACTAAAATGAACACTGAAAGCATTAAATCAACACTGGGGATTTTGCTGTGTGGTACCGCAAGGTCAGAGTACCGCGCATGCCGAGTTGTACCTTAAGAGTGGCGCAGGCCGTGTAGTTTACGTTGGGCAAAACCTCCACTGGCTCTTTGAACATGACCCTGAAGGTGTTCGATGACCCATCACAACTGAAACCCGTGTCGTTCTGACCAAGGACCGTATTACTGTCTGTGTGAATGATCTGACAAGATTGAAAAAACAATAAACACATCACTACGAATCCATTACTCGCATTATCACTTTTAAAAAAAAAAAAATACATTACACTTCCAAATGAGCAAAAGATTCAAGGACCTCTACCTGTATGTTGACCTGATAGTCTGTGGGTCCGTGTATAGACCCGTACAGTCCAAAACCCACAACAAATATCCTGCGGTTTACACAGAACCTGCCATAGAAGAGAAGGAGAAACAGAAATTAAGGAATTTAAAAAAATAATAAAATGGACAAATATTGTGTGATGTTTAAGCAGCATGTCCGTGCAGGTCTCAGAAGTTGTGGTAGGTTTGTTCATCAGCTCATCAGAGTGGTGCATGATCTCACAGACCAGACAATACTGAAGTATACATTTAAAAACTTTTCATCTGAGGGCGTGCGTGAGGGCGTGCGTGAGGGCGTGCGTGAGGGCGTGCGTGAGGGCGTGCGTGAGGGCGTGCGTGAGGGCGTGCGTGAGGGCGTGCGTGAGGGCGTGCGTGCGTTTGTTCTGACCGGATACGGTCGCTGGTCCCACTGTATCCCCAGCGGCTCTCCACATGGGCGAAGCGCGTGATGCTGCACTCTTTCCCACGCAGACAGCAGCGGGGCCGGTCGATGAACTCCACTCGCGGTTTGGGGTTTACTGTGAAGTGGAGGAACAGACTGACCACCTCCCTGTCTGTCAGAATTCCTGACTGAGCAGGACCTGCACACAGTGAAATTAATAACATACACCAATGCAGGACGACACATGAAGGTAGGTCCCAAAGCATGGTGTTTAATTCAACCCTATTCAGCTAATCTTTAATCCCTTCATGACTTGTGCAGAGAACGCTGGGTGTAAGAGTGCGTGCTGGGACATACCTGCTGCAAACTCCTCTATAGTCATTAGAGGAAAGCGGATGAGGGTGAGGGCTTTCCCCAGAACGCGCCTCTTGTTCTCGGGTGTGGGCTGCAGCTGCTGCCGGTGAGCCTCTGCCTCGGCCCAGCGCACCGCCGCTCCAAACAACCGAACCTCCCGCACGCCGAGTGTGTCCCGCTCCAGCACGGCAACAAGCGTGTCTGAGAAACAATCGCAGCATGACAAAATAAAAATCAAATATGTAGCAAACTTCTTATATGCTACTCTTGTCGTTTTTACATTATGCCTTTTTCCACCGACAAGGTACTGGTGCTGACTAGGAATAGACGATACAACAAAAATATAATCATGATACTCATGGTCATGGTGAAAAACTGAATTTGACGATACTTTTATTTAATATCTATATACAAACTGGATAGCAAAAACATATTACTCATATCTAAATAGGACAAAACATTCATTATAATAAACAAAAAAACAAAATCGCCTGCTTCCAATCAAAGTTGGTGTTTTTTTTAATACCAACTGAATACTTCCTGGATGCCAACCAGTCTAGATACAAGGCCATGCGTTAAAAAGAAACTGCACTTACTGCAGTCACTGAACATCAATTCAAAGTCAGAAACAAATCGAACTCGAAGGGCAACAGCATCGACGGAGATGCCTCTACCACCACCAAGTCTAGTCCTTCTTGTTATTAATGTGCATGCCAGAACTACCCTTAAAATATGCTACACGTGTGAAGAAAAACTACTTCATACATTTGACCTTGCTGTGACCTCGACCCTGTTTGCAATTCCAAAATATAATCAGTTACAATGTTAATTCCATATAAATCCTACAATCATTCAACCACTTGAATTCTTGAGATATCATGCTAACAAGAATCTCAGACAGATGCACAGACACACTGGTGGATGGATGGGCTGATGGTTATAATAATTATGTTTTGTTAAATTTATTTAAAAAAAAAAATAATAATAATAATAATAATAAACCATAGATAGCGATGAAAATGGGTCTTGAGTTCTTGACCATGAAAATGTAAGTAACATCATTGTATGACAAACAGAAAAGAAGCTATTGAAACTATTTGACCTTGCTGTGACCTTGATCCTGTTTAGATTTTGGAATTGTTCCAATCAGGTCATCTGCTGGTTCACACATTGGTTAGTGTGTGAATGTGTGTGTGTGTGATTGTGTCCTGCGATGAATTGGCACCCCATCCAGGGTGTCCCCCGCCTTGTGCCCCAAGTTCCCTGGGATAAGCTCCAGGCTCCCCGGGACCCAGTGTAGGATAAGCGGCAGAGAAAATGGATGGATGGATAAATACATAAGGTGCAATGGTCCATGTTTCAAATACTACAGTCAATAAACCACAGCACATTTGTTTTCCATACGACTGGTATTTTTGGGTTTAATCTGCTAGCTGGTGACTGATCCTCAGTCCTCATTCTTCTCAACCTGTCAGTAGCCTTTGATAGCAAATCTTCATCTTCACACTAGCTGAATTAGGAATTGATAACTACTCTCCCAACTGATTTGTCATATCAACAGGATCAATCCCATCACATAACACTGAAGTTCACCTTCATCTCCTCACAGCCTCAATACTGGAGGATCAGGTACTCTGTCTCGTTGTATCTTTGCCATTATATAAGTTACTCTGAATAAGAGCTTCTGCTAAATACAACTAAACATAAATGAAGTTACGTATCAACAGAAAAGCGGGTGCCGGTTCTCACGTACGTACCCAGATCTATATCTGTGAAGCCTTCTGCAGCCAGAGCATCACCTGTGTTCTTGTCAATGTTCTCTAGGCACAAACTGGCCAGCTGAGGTTCATCAAAAAGCCTGGCCTAGAGAAAGAAAACAACATTGAACAAGACTGTGACAAAATGTTATTTACAATATACAGGTGCATCTCAATAAATTAGAATGTCGTGGAAAAGTTCATTTATTTCAGTAATTCAACTCAAATTGTGAAACTCGTGTATTAAATAAATTCAGTGCACACAGACTGAAGTCGTTTAAGTCTTTGGTTCTTTTAATTGTGATGATTTTGGCTCACATTTAACAAAAACCCACCAATTCACTATCTCAACAAATCAGAATACTTCATAAGACCAATAAAAAAAACATGTTTAGTGAATTGTTGGCCTTCTGGAAAGTATGTTCATTTACTGTACATGTACTCAATACTTGGTAGGGGCTCATTTTGCTTTAATTACTGCCTCAATTCAGTGCGGCATGGAGGTGATCAGTTTGTGGCACTGCTGAGGTGGTATGGAAGCCCAGGTTTCTTTGACAGTGGCCTTCAGCTCATCTGCATTTTTTGGTCTCCTGTTTCTCATTTTCTTCTTGACAATACCTCATAGATTCTCTATGGGGTTCAGGTGTGGTGAGTTTGCTGGCCAGTCAAGCACACCAACACCATGGTCATTTAACCAACTTTTGGTGCTTTTGGCAGTGTGGGCAGGTGCCAAATCCTGCTGGAAAATGAAATCAGCATCTTCAAAAAGCTGGTCAGCAGAAGGAAGCATGAAGTGCTCCAAAATTTCTTGGTAAATGGATGCAGTGACTTTGGTTTTCAAAAAACACAATGGACCAACACCAGCAGATGACATTGCACCCCAAATCATCACAGACTGTGGAAACTTAACACTGGACTTCAAGCAACTTGAGCTATGAGCTTCTCCACCCTTCCTCCAGACTCTAGGACCTTGGTTTCCAAATGAAATACAAAACTTGCTCTCATCTGAAAAAAGGACTTTTGGACCACTGGGCAACAGTCCAGTTCTTCTTCTCCTTAGCCCAGGTAAGATGCCTCTGACATTGTCTGTGGATCAGGAGTGGCTTAACAAGAGGAATACGACAACTGTAGCCAAATTCCTTGACACGTCTGTGTGTGGTGGCTCTTGATGCCTTGACCCCAGCCTCAGTCCATTCCTTGTGAAGTTCACTCAAATTCTTGAATCGATTTTGCTTGACAAATCCTCATAAGGCTGCGGTTCTCTCGGTTGGTTGTGCATCTTTTTCTTCCACACTTTTTCCTTCCACTCAACTTTCTGTTAACATGCTTGGATACAGCACTCTGTGAACAGCCAGCTTCTTTGGCAATGAATGTTTGTGGCTTACCTAGTGAACCAAACTGAGAGACCATTTTGAAGGCTCAGGAAACCTTTGCAGGTGTTTTGAGTTGATTAGCATGTCACCATATTCTAATTTGTTGAGATAGTGAATTGGTGGGTTTTTGTTAAATGTAAACCAAAATCATCACAATTAAAAGAACCAAAGACTTAAACTACTTCAGTCTGTGTGCACTGAATTTATTTAATACACGAGTTTCACAATTTGAGTTGAATTACTGAAATAAATTAACTTTTTCACAACATTCTAATTTATTGAGATGCACCTGTAGTTTGTGAAATTATTATTATAATTATTATATTATTATTATTATATATTATTATAGTTCTAAAAAAAAAAAAAAAAAAAAAAAAAAAAAAAACACTACAAACTGCTCCTTAAAATCATACTACAAAAATTCAAACATACAACTATCAAATTCAACCGAGTGTATACAGAGAGTTCTGTAAAGGTTTGCAGAGCCGTGCCTGTGTGAGGAGCATGAAGGCGTTGTCGGCCCGCAGGTTCTTCTTCAGGAACTCCACACAGTGAGCCTCCAGCGCCGGGACTGCGTATTTCTTGGCCGTGTACAGAGTGGTCATCACAGTCTCGGGTCCGATTTGAACATCATCAGAGTATAAGAACCTGAATAGAAAATGTTTTATAAATCGCACACGTTCAAGCATGACTGGTGGAAATGTCAGTGCTTACTGCGCAATCCTAATGTAAATGCAGTCAAAACTATAACCAACTATTTCTAACAGTATAAAAATCTTACTTGAGCAAAGCCAGGAAAGCAGCAGGCTCTACGTCTGGCAGCTCGATCTCTGTGGAGGTGGTGGCCATGCCTCCGTTAAACATGGCATCAAATACAGCACTGCCAACTGCCAAAACAAACCTGCAAAAAATAACAGACTGACTTAATGACTATACACAATTATATAAAATTCTGGTGCACATTCATATAATCATCTAAATAGTCGTAGTTGTGTAGCTGCCATATAACACAAGATAATGCCACTACAAACAAACCGGACTTCTTAGGCATAAGGTGTGCCCAATTATACAAATTATACAATACATCATGATATGCAACACAATATTTGGGTTTCATTTGTTGTATTGATTGTATTGTAGTATTGAAGAGAAAACAATACTGCAATTCCAGTCAAAGTCTATAGTTTATCATACGGCAGTGTTGTTTATTCTCATTTCTGATTGGTCAAAAAGTGTTGATTTAATTTTCTATAACAGCAGATTTGACAATAGTGCCAGCTGTAGTTCAGCTCACAGGTTTATTTTAATGTGCTTGTTCTAATACGATATTGTTTCTATAGTAACAACATCCACAATGACCTGTAGGACAGGGGCATGATGGATGTTCCACGTAAACTGATTTCGAAAATGTGTTTTAACACACTTTTAGAAAGTGTGTATAAAATGTTTTCCGCGAGAAAACATTTATTTTGTGTTTTTGGAAGGAGTCTCCAGCGTCAGTGTTTTGTAATAATCACCGGCTTGTTTTTCCGCCATGTGCTTGTTCTAATACGATATCGTTTCTATAGCAACAATGTCCACAGAGACCTGTAGGACAGGGGTATGACGGGTGTCCCACATAAACTGATTTCGAAAATGTTGAAAATGTGTTTTAACACACTGGTTTTGGAGAGTCTCCAAAAACTCTAAATGTAACTGTAAAAGGATTTAAAAATGTGTCATCCTTTACAGCAAACTGATGAATAAAACACTTTGGGATGTGCTGTTATTAAAAAAGATAGTAGAAAAACAGAGACACTGTCCATTTGTTTGTGTTGTGGATGTAAAATCTCTGCACGGTATTGGAAGTGATTTCTGTATTTTTTAAGTGTCCTCGACAATAATTTGTATACTGAATATCACGATATATTGCACAACCATATACTGTCACATACCCACCTGCTATAAAAGGTTTAGTTAACAAAACCTAATGACTTTTAGCTAATGTCACAATAAACACAATGTTGTACAGTAACGAGTTACCTGTGAGCAGGTATGCGCTGTACTCCCATCCCTTTCCCCACCAGAAAGTGAACGTCGCTTAGCACCTCGTTGTTGAAGAGAAACGCAAACCTTTCCTTCACAGTACTTTTTGTCGCTTGCCAGTTATATACGGGCTCTCGGTAAACCAGAACCGCTGCTGCAGCCTGAGGAGCAGAAAGTGAAGAGTGGGTCGCAGGGGCCAGCCCTGAATTTGACGCCGGTCCCATCATGTTCGACGCCACTGCGGCCGCCATTGACCCCCCGACCGCCCCCGCGATCACCGAGCCCTGAGCCATGGCCTGCGGGAGAGAGTTGCGCATGTTCGGCGGAGGCCCAGAGGCGACACCGCTGCTTTCGGCGCCGTTAGGCCCTTGCTGAGGATTCGAGCGTCTCGTCGTGCTCTGTGAGCTTCCGGTCGCCCCGATGGATCCTCCGTTACTTGCTGCCAAAGTGTAGGTACTGTTGCTCGGTTGACTGTTACCCAGCGGACCGGGAGAGGGGAAATTTAAACACGGGGCCCGACCACCGTTGTCTCCAGCAGCCATCTTCAACTTCTACTTCTCCCTTCGAGGTCTGATAAGGTAAACAAGTTGTTTTCCCAACACCCGTATTCGACAAGCCGACGATTGGCTAGTGATCGTAGTGACAAGCGGGCCACTTAACATACAGGTCACTGGTATATTATCAGCCAATCATAGAGCAGGAGGCGGGATTCCATGAGCCAATAGTAGCGCAGGAGGCGGGATACCATGAGCCAATAGTAGCGCAGGAGGCGGAACTTGTGGGAATACTGTCGGGGGAAAATGGTCACACAAAGCATCCTTTATTAATATAGTTAAAAATGAAACACAACAGTTTACCAGATATTAAGTTTGATGTATGAATGACTCCTAAAATATCTTAACAACAATAACTAATAATAATAATAATAATAATCATCATCATCATCATCATCATCAATCACCATCACCATCACAATAATAATAATAATAATAATAATAATAATAATAATAATCATCATCATCATCATCAATCACCATCACAATAATAATAATAATAATAATAATAATCCATCCATTTTCTGTACCGCTTATCCTACACAGGGTCGAGGGGTAGCCTGGAGCATATTCCAGGGAACTTGGGGTGGGGTTCACCCTGGACAGGGTTCCAACCAGTCACAGGACACAATCACACACCCATTCACACACTACTCACAATTTGGAACTGCCAATCAGCCTATAACGCATGTCGACTGGGAGAGGAAACCGGAGTACCCAGAGGAAACCCCTGAAGCACAGGGAGAACATGCAAACTCTGCGCACACAAGGCAGAGGTGGGATTTGAACCCCCAACCCCGGAAACATGCTAACCAATAAGCCACCATGCCCTACGTAATAATAATCATCATCATCATCATCATCATCATCATCATCACAATCCGTTACTAGGTCTGTGGAACAAAATCAGTCGAAAAAGAGCCCAATACTAAAACTCATAATATCCCCATCCCAAACCACTTTTAATTCAACATCTTGGATATTATTACAAAAGTACTGTAGGCAGTTATTTACAAAGTAATATCATGCAATACTTTTTGTTCAATCAACAAATTGACTGTTGTGACTATTGTGCAACCTGTAGTTGCATAGGAAAATGTTTGTACATAATGATGACCAGAATACATAGTTCATGAATAACCAGAATAAAAACATGCATTTGATAGTATTCACTGTATGAATGTTTGTGATGTTTTATTGTTTTATTGAGCAGTAAATACAGCTGGGCCAACTTCACCTCTCCACATCCGGGAGGTTCTATTGACACTATAATCAGCAATAAAATGCAGATTAGCGTCTACCAAATAGTAGTGTAGTAGATTTCTAAAATTGTGGCAGTAATGTGATTAAGGTTAAAATGATCAGGAATGTGTTTCAGAGATACCAGGTGAACTAAAACTGGTCATCTAAACTGTGTTTAATTACAGTATTCCTCAGGGCATGTTTGGTATCATTTGTATCCATAGTTCATGGGGAACGATGTGGTGATATCATAAATATCATATAGTTTAGGAAATAACATTTACAATATATGTTGTAATATGTGCTCTTTACACACACACACACACACACACACACACACACACACACACACACACACACACACACACACACAGGCACCCCCGATTCCTATACATATACGAATTAGCCTGCCAGTAGGTGTTCTAAGCACCCTACAATTGATCCTAAGTGTGAATGTGTGTGTGTGTGTGTGTGTGTGTGTGTGTGTGTGTGTGTGTGTGAGGGAGTTTGTGTGAAGCCTTTGTAATGGGCTAGTGTCCCATTCAATGTTTATTTATGCACTGTGCCCAGTGTTTCCAAAAGAAACTCTGGATCCACTGAGATTTTTATCAGTTTAAAAAAAAAAGTGTAATTCACATTAACATCTTCATTTTTGTTTTGTTTTATTTCTCTATCTTTTTGTTTGTTTTAATTTTCAATAGTTTATATTAGACTACTTCTCAGTACCTGAGGAGGGTATCAGTATAGTCTAGTCAACACGCAGAGAATGTATTTATATGGTTTAACAACTGTTATAACTACATACTAGATAACCATAAAATCAGGTTTATTTGTGAACCAATATCACATCCTTTTATTCTTCACATTTGTGAGATTTTATTTTGAGTTTTATTATTCATAGTCTTACCATGTTAAATCATTTAAGTTTGCTTCCACTATACCTGCTGAACTCCATGCACAGGCTTTTTAAGATTAAAAACTATATTATGAGTTAAATTAACTCTTCTATGAGAAATATACCTTCAGTTTGTACAGGAGCAACTTATCTTCAATATCTGTTGAGTATATTGTCATTTTTAAGTAACATTAACACACACCCTTTTACACATCCTGAGCATACTTTTCTAGATTTAATCATTTATTAGAGATTGTTATCAAGGATCAGGTTATCAAATGGGACCAAATGGTTTAATCACTTAAAGGTAAAAAAATATTCACCACATTGTTGTTTCCATGAAATATGAAACTATGCCATGTGTATGTTGTCAGTCTGACTTTACAGTTGCAATATGTGTCAAATGGAAGTATATCAGTGTATCCAAGTGTTTGTCCAAATAACAGAGAAAAGTTTCTGAAGGATTGAGGACCTCTTCGAAATATGGGGTCTCCTGCGTCCCGCAAAGGAAGTAAGAAGATGGCTCTGCATTCAGACGTCCCGGAGGAGGGATCTGTAG
Source organism: Cranoglanis bouderius (assembly GCA_023630585.1). NCBI lineage: Eukaryota > Metazoa > Chordata > Actinopteri > Siluriformes > Cranoglanididae > Cranoglanis > Cranoglanis bouderius. The sequence goes on from CM042536.1 coordinate 27,749,535, forward strand.
TAGATTTCTAAAATTGTGGCAGTAATGTGATTAAGGTTAAAATGATCAGGAATGTGTTTCAGAGATACCAGGTCAATTAAAACTGGTCATCTAAACTGTGTTTAATTACAGTATTCCTCAGGGCATGTTTGGTATCATTTGTATCCATAGTTCATGGGGAACGATGTGGTGATATCATAAATATCATATAGTTTAGGAAATAACATTTACAATATATGTTGTAATATGTGCTCTTTACACACACACACACACACACACACACACACACACACACACACACACACACAGGCACCCCCAATTCCTATACATATACGAATTAGCCTGCCAGTAGGTGTTCTAAGCACCCTACAATTGACCCTAGGTGTGAATGTGTGTGTGTGTGTGTGTGTGTGTGTGTGTGTGTGTGTGTGTGTGTGTGTGTGTGTGTGTGTGTGTGTGTGTGTGTGTGTGTGTGTGTGTGTGTGTGAGGGAGTTTGTGTGAAGCCTTTGTAATGGGCTAGCTTCCCATTCAATGTTTATTTATGCACTGTGCCCAGTGTTTCCAAAAGAAACTCTGGATCCACTGAGATTTTTATATCAGTTTAAAAAAAAAGGTGTAATTGACATTAACATCTTCATTTTTGTTTTGTTTTATTTCTCTATCTTTTTGTTTGTTATAATTTTCAATCGTTTATATTAGACTACTTCTCAGTACCTGAGGAGGGTATCAGTATAGTCTAGTCAACATGCAGAGAATGTATTTATATAGTTTAACAACTGTTATAACTACATACTAGATAACCATAAAATCAGGTTTATTTGTGAACCAATATCACATCCTTTTATTCTTCACATTTGTGAGATTTTATTTTGAGTTTTATTATTCATAGTCCTACCATGTTAAATCATTTAAGTTTGCTTCCACTATACCTGCTGAACTCCATGCACAG
>CM042536.1:29037963-29055463 GCA_023630585.1 Cranoglanis bouderius
CAGGTGAAAGATACTAAAGTTGGCCAAAAAAAAAAAAAAAAAAAAAAAAAAAAAATCTCTGAACTGCCCTTCACATGTAACACGCACTTACTCAAGCAGGGGGCGCTGTTTTGTGTCTTTCTTATTCCACTGTCATTCTAAGCTCTCTGTCCTGCACAGTTTCATGAGATGTGAAGTTGAAGGTTTACGACCCGGGACAGTGACAGAGCATCGCAGCTGGTGTAAGCTCGTGAATTCATTGAACTTGTTAACATCCTGGATTGCTAAATCAATGCAACATTCAGACGCAGTGCCCCCGAGGCTATTTTCTCGAGTCTTGTTCGTTTGAGCGCTCCAAGAAGTAACAAAAGCTTTTCACTGAACCGATTAGATGGAGTTCAGAACCATCGGTTCGCTTAGATCATCCTTCAGTCTCTCTTTCATTCATACGCACAGATTTGGTTATTATAGAAAATCCAATGCACACTCTTCAGCCACACTAGAATAAAGTGTGTGTGTATACTCACTATTTAGTGGAATCGGAGAGCTGGTACTCTCTGCGGCGGTCGTAGGCCTCCTGGATGCCTGGATCTGACCATAGGATCTTAATGGCGTTAACGTAGGGCTGATCAAATGACGAGACCTTCTCGATGTCCACATCCTTCACTAGCATGGCATGGGCCTGCAGTCAAATTACAATCCCGATACAGGAAATTAACACAGTTGCAAATGCCGCAGGAAGAAAAAGGACCAGTGCTGATTATAAGGACGTGAAGAAGGCAGGTAAAAGAACAGAACGAGTTTACGGAGTCTAACGAATGTATAGTTCACATAACCTACATAAAACGGAAATGTTTAGGAAAATAAACTTTATTTATTAAATATAGAGCTGTCGGTCCTTGGCAGTGTTCAGGGCAGCATCTCTCAGCTGTTCTCTTCAAAAATAATGATTTCATTCATTTCAAAAATATTAATGTGTAGGTTTGTTGCATTATTATGAAATGCAGCTTATAGGACTCCATTCTGACTAGCAGCAGGACTGTGTCCCAGTTTTGTAGTATATTCTGAAATCATGTCCAGTGAGAAAAAAAAACCAAAAACAAAAAAAAAAAAAACCCAACAACTACCCAATCACATTTTCTTCTGCATTTAAAAAGATGATAACAAAAACATGATGACGGTGAGTGTGTGCTACTGACTTCCGACAGCCCCGTCAATAGAAATCACAAGTTTATATATTAATGTACAGGGCCTTATATGGCAGACATACAAGCATTTAGCATTTCTGGAAGGAGTCTCCAGTTTCAGTGCTTTAACAGTCTGAGGTAAACCTGTAGCTTCAAGTTTTCAGATACCGGAGGTCTTTACGGTTTCTCGCAAACACGATAATTTGCATTGTTTTCGTAGAAAAAAAAAAGAGATCTTTTTAATAAATAAAGTAAATAAATAAATAAAAATTTTAATGAATAAAATATCATTTGTAATAAATAAACTACATGTGTTGGCAAACTGCTGTGTTTTAAGAGGAATAAACCACTTTAGGATGTGATATAATAAAATAGTCACACTCTGTGATGGTAACTACCCTGTCGTCGATTATCTTCTAATCAATTATTAGAAAATATTCTAAATATTATAATATTATTTTCAGCACATCCCGAAGTTATTTTTTAGTCCTTACATATTTAAAATATCCACACAAAAAAACCTATAAAACAATGTGAATGGGGAAAATAAAATCAGCCGATCATCTTTGCAGAACGATTACTCAGTAGTCTCACTTGCTCTTCATTTATTAAAGACAACGTGAATTCGAAACATCTTCCTTCCACAGGGAGACATATTTCTAAGTGAAATGGCATTTGGGGCTCCAGCAACACTCCAGAACCTGTTAAACAATCCTGCTAGCTCAGGAAACAGAGACTTGGGATCAGGATGAAAATTTAATCACAGAAGCGAGGACGTATTTGTTTAAAACCTGGCCAATGGCAAAGTCTGTGCTCCCCCATGAGCATCTCAAGTTTGTTTGTTTTTTCCCCGTTTAGAAGAAAAAGAAAAAAAAAAAAACCCTAGCTGCTCTTTGGTGGAAAATGACGGAATGATTACAGAGGCCGTGAGCGAACGTTAAAACAAAGATCAGCTTTGATTTCATTTGGGTTATCTTTAAAATGACTTGGCCCTGTTTCCCAAAGCATTGTAAAATCATCAACTCTTGTTTAACTACGATGCTTGAACTGCCACATGCTTTTGGGATGTGGCCGAAAATCGTTTGATTTTGTAAAAAATAAAATAAAATGAAAATCAAACAATGTAGTACAAATCCTAACCTTAACCACTGTATGGTATGTCCAATTATCTAATTCTAGTTATAGTTTAGTTTTAATTCTAAACACCGGAGTGCATTTACATGAACTTTTGCCATACTGTCCATCGTTAAGGACAGCTCTGGTTTAATATAACAGATATTTTTTACTTGTGTGTAAAACTATTCACAAATTATATAACACTGGGGGTCGAGACATTCCATTTGGGGGAAGCAAAGTGTCTCACAGTCGGCTTTGAAGAGTCTCAGTTGCACTCGTACTGCATGCACAAGAGAGATAATCGTAATTGCAGGCTTTGCTTTCTGCTCTTCGGCTCTGTGGAGCACTGAGAGTGTCGGTGCAGGCAGGTGAAGCCAAGAGGAATAGAAAGTGTAGCCAAAAATGTTACAAAAAATGAAACCGAGCATAACTTGTATTAAGTTTAAATGTTTGGGGAGCTGAGGCATGCCACATCCTCACAGCGTGAACTATTGAGCAAGAGATGGGAAGCCTTTAACTTGTACTTTAATATTAAGTAAAAAGTGTTCAGGGAAGATTTGATTCGGATCGCAGATGCGTAAGAAATGAACAATGGTTAAATGAATAAAAACAATAAACCGTATGAGGAAACTGTGATTCAATCCCAGTGATGTGAAACATAATCTTATTAATCTTTATTATACTTTAATAACATCAAAGACTTATTCTGTAGTTAAATTCGGAGTTGACTTATTACTTGAAATGCTGTTTAAATGCTGTGAGATTTAGCCTTCGCTTCATCTCTACCTCGAGAGCGATGCAGCAGTGCTTTAGTCCTTTAGTCTGTCCAGCTCTCTCACCTACTCATCTGTATGCTCTGCTCAGCTTCAAAAGCTTCGACTTTGATGCCAACATCACCGTGCTTTTCATCTCACAGGTCACTAACTAGCCGGGGTCGAGTCTATCCCATACCTCATACAGCTGCACTGCATTCTGGAACTTTGAGACTGATGTTTGTCACTTCTATGCCTCATTAATATGGCAGTGAAAAACCTGACCATTACGGCTCAAGTTTCAGAAGTTTCGGTTCTAGCAATATCCCCTTGTGCTGTCAGTGTGGAACTTCTGACTTCTCACAGGAATAATGAAATTAGCAACAGGATCACTAAACCACATCAGAAATACTTCAGTGTAAAAATATTTGATATGTTTCAGGATGGAGTTCTCCTTTAAATGACAAGATTATAGTCCATAACATACTATAACACGCCGTATTTGGCTCCCCCTCACCTTGTTCTGCTCGTACTTGTAGCCGATTTTGAGCGTCTCTGTGGCGCGGATCATGGACTGCATAGACGTGTAGATGTTCTGGTAGACCAGCTTGGTGAAGCCGCGCTTGTCTTCGTCCGTGTAGCCGGTGCCATGGATGATGCGCATCTGTTTGATGAATGTGCTCTTGCCGCTCTCTCCCGTACCTGCATCAAAGGAGGAGAGGACAAAGGTCAGGGTTAAAAGGTCAGTTCCTGTGATGTTTATCGTGTTATATTACTGGCTCACTCAATATTGCACTCGCACATGGTCCGTTTCGCGTTGTTCGTGGAGTCGCAAAAGACTTGCTGACACACGCTGGAAAAAGTCAATAGGTTAATTCAAAACACATCATATTGATCCATCAATGGAAGAAGCGATTCATTCAGGTCAGCACGTACAGCTTTCGCCAAAATATTTCCTGCAGTAATCAAATATATATAGATGTTTAGTTAACTGTACTTAGACAGTTATATTAGACGAGCTAGTCAGTATAAAGCAAATGAGACAAAAAGATAAAGGCAAACAGCTATATTCACCAACCCAAAACATGCAGAACATTATGTATTTGTTTTTTTTTTTTTTAAAAAGGTTTGTCCTTTGACGTTCAAGAACTAACCAATTACATATGCATCAAGTCACCTTGTTCCCCAAGACACGCCTTTTTCATGAGAGACGTCAGAACAGAATAGCCAGACTGGTTTGAGCTGACAGGAAAGCCACGGTAACTCAATAAGTCAAGTCAAGTAGGTTTTTATTGTCATTCCTCTATTTAGCGTGTATACATTGGAACGAAATGACGTTTTTTCAGGACCATGGTGCAATACAGAACAGTACGCAAGACTACATAAAGTGCAGATGCACAACAGTGTGAGACGAGTGCACAAACAATAAATACACAGAACATTGACTGTAAACTGTAAACATAGACCGTAAACTATAAGCTATTGTGTAATGTAGCAGCAGAAGTATAGCAGTAATACTGGCAGCAAAAAAAGTGAGTTCCATAGTAAAGTGACTGATGCAGCTATGCAGTATGCAGTAGAGTCTTACTGGGTTAGTGTGTTTGACTGGCCCAGGTGAGTGTTGGGAGGCAGCAGGGTGTTGAGTAATCTGACTGCCTCAGGGAAGAAACTATCGCAGAGTCTGCTGGTGGTGGCATGGATGCTCCTGTACCTTCTGCCGGATGGCAGGAGGGTGAATAGTCTGAAAAGACAGCAATACTGGTGGCTTTGCAGATGCAGTGGATGTTGAAGGAATAGCCACTCTGTACAACCGTTGTGAGCAGAAAAGCATCTCAGAGAACACACAACATGTTGAACCTTGAGCTGAAGGAGCTAGAACAGCAGAAGACTACATCAGGTTCCACTCCTGTCAGCCAAGAACAGGAATCCGAGGGTGTTTTCACACCTGGCTCGCTTGAAGCGTATGGTTCGGAACCTTGGGCGTTCTCTCCCTAGGTTCGGTTCGTTTAGACGTATATGAACACTGCAATCGCGCTCGTATCCGACACCAAAACAATCGATTGCAGACAAACTCTGGGGCGGTTTGCTTGTGGTGAGAAGGCAATCCGATCCAATGGACCAACCTGTATAGCAATGCATGATGGAAACTGCGTGACATAAAAAAAGAAAAAAGAAAAAAAAAAAAAGTGTGTTTGTTGTGCTAATGGCTCGCAATAAGAATCGCAGTTTGACTTGGACCAAAGACGAGGTAAAATGCCTCACTGAAATTTGGTCTGACAAACATATTTCTGAACAACTTTCAAAAACGCATAAAAACAGAGGATTACAAGGTGTTTAGCGAGCGTTTCAAGGAGTTGGGCTCCGTGGAACAGATAAATTACATACATAATAACAACTACAGCTTAAAAGAAAGCCACAATAAGCTCGCAGAGCTGCTGTCTATCCTGATGGATGACCGCTATGAGCGGAAGCCTGGAACATAAATCAGGCGCATTCTGACCAATGCGAGGACATTTCACTTACATGTCACTTGCATAAACACATTTTAGTAGTACGCTTTGAAATGTTGCTTTGTGAAAGTGAACCGAGCAAAGGAGAAAATACCACATAGTAACAATTTAAGTCCCTAAAGCACAGATCTACAGGTCTGAAAACACCCTGAGGCTTCAGTAAGCACAGGATCACCCAAAATGGAAAAACATTACCAGGTCTTTTTTTCTAATCTTTACCAGGCCACTTACATGGCCAAAGTGACAAAATTCACTCTCTCTTGAAGAACGTTGAGAGATGGACAATAGCCCTTTCTTTACAGGGGAATGACCCAAATGAGGAAAAGTAAAAAAGAAAAAAAAAAAACAATTCTCACACATTCTCACATAATGAGCACAAAGCTGACACTCGGAAACTAAGCTACATGCCCCGATGATTCATTAACTTGTCTCTTTCTTGTTTGGATAGGTTATTTTGAGAAAGGCAAAGGAAGCGTTTAACTCCTCGAAGCATCCTGACCCATACTTTGAATGAGTCAATCTGATCCTGATTTTGTCCCTCTTAAAGAGTGTTCAATCTTTTTCCTGGAAGAAATCTTCAAAACGAGTATGATGGCATTCCCAGAGAGACAGAAACGGCACTACAGAGACAAAGAGCCGTTATTGCTGATTAAGATCTATTTATCTATTCGTAGGAACACACAGTCAGGAACTCGCACAAAAGATTCATTACCTGAACTGAAAAACGTCGTTTTCATTTCTGTGGAAGAAGGAAGCGAAGATAAAGTCACCAGAGTTCATTTAACTTTTTATTTTATTAATTATTTTTCCTGTCTATCCTGACACTAAGGATTATCTATAGGCCTAATGAACTTTTCTCCCTAAGTCCAGATTCCCCCACACACTCACTTCCCATGGACAAAGAGCATAATGAATACCGAAGCAGTACTTCCAGTACTTGAATACCTGTGCCTACCTCTAGTGTGTTGATGTTTCCCTTCGATACATTTCTCACATAAACATGAGCAGCTCATTTCAATATTTAAATTAAAACTCCACTAGAATATTCATGAAGGAAAAGAAGCAACAGGCATACACACCAGTTCCGCTGTCAATGAGTGTGTGTAAGTGTGAACAGAAGAGCTGAAGAGCTGATGGCAGTGTGTAGAGGTCCTTAAGATAAATTCGAGCACCTCTTTACAGACAAAACCCCCTGAATAACTACACGCTGAGCGGAGCAATGTGGTTTAGTGCAGGCTAAAAGTGGCGAATAATGAACAGATTTCAGGCTTGGAATAATAACAGCAAATTATTTCTTTTCTTTTTTTGATACTGATAATTAGCATGAGGTATTTTTGGTAAATAAATCAAGACATCTTTTCACCCGGTAGCAGAGATTTTGCATCAAAGTGCCATGCAAAAGGCCGCAAGTATAGAGAGAAGAGAATACTGTCACAGAAAAGGATACAAGAATGTCATCAAGTATGGAAACAGTTGTGTGTTTTTTTTAATTGAAATTGACAAGGTCAATATTGTTGCGCTCGTCCTAATGCGGTAACGTTTCTATAGTAACGGCTCATTCACTGGGACTTTTATGGCGGGTGCACATAATAAACACATAATATACATAATATACATATATACATAATGTAATGCTACTTTAAAGTGGGTTGAACAATGTGTCGTTTATTTGACAAAGAAAAAAAGGAATCATTGATATGGTGAAGCTTTCTGTAAGGACATGTTAAAGACACTTTTATGGAAGGAGTCTCCAGTGTCAGTGCTTTGTAACACTCATGAAGTTATTGAGAGTTTTCTGTAATATGACCAGCTGCGTTTTTATTAACTTATTAAGCTCAAGTGATAGAGCGAGGCATTAAACGTAACCACAAACTGGTAAAATATGATGTGGTATTCATTAAACAATTTAAAAAAAAATCTTACTGTATACAAATTCTTGTAGTATAAGAGGAATAAAACACTTTAGGACATGCCGTTATTGGAAAATAATCAACGTCAGAAACGTGGAAACAGTAACTCTGCTTTGCGTCGGGTCGCATCAACACCCTGCTGTTGATTATTTTCCTATAACAGCAGAACGTCTCGTCAGCTTTTATTCCTTACTGATTTTGATTCCTTACTGATACAAGTATTATTCCAGCTTAAATGTTGACCATGTGGAAATAATTAGCAATAAATCTCAATACTGAATGTTATTAAAAAAATAAATAAATCAAAAAACAAAGGTATACTGATGAGATTTCCGGGCCGCATTACACAGCAGCCAGTAAAAAAAAAAAAATCCGTACAACTCAGAGACCAATGAGTTCTGATCTCTCTCTCGCACTTCACACAGGCCTTCAGTCGCCCACACAATACGGATACACGAGCTCAGAGAGAGAGAGAGAGAGAGAGAACCAATAAACCCAACCTTTAGATTCACTACATCCGCAGGAGGCAAACCACAACCACAGAAAGCACATTTCATGTCTCTGTACATCAAAACAAACATCCTGCCATCACTCAGCCCTCTCCCTTCACCTGCACTTAATCTCAATCTCTCTCTCTCTCTCACACTCACACACACCTTTCCCTGATTACACAACACTGTGCTTCCTGGTCTTCCCAAAACCCGTCATCTAACCCCCGAGTTCAAATCTGACACATGAAACCTAAGAGCGATTTGCGAGAAGACAAAAGCGTTCAGAATAAGAGTCTGTCTGTGCACCGAGCACATCATGTGATACCGATACAAAGAAAACAAATATTTAACACTGGTAATCTGCTGCTGAACTGAAGATCAGGTTCATAAGTAAATAAAAATGACATCACGAGGAGCGTTACACAGGTCTGGTCTCAAGCTGCTAAATCTTAGCGGTTTATACTGCATCGGTTTAGGAATCCAGATAGCTGTATCTGTATTCGGTTTTAAAACACACACACACACACACACACACACACACACACACACACACACAGTGGACGTAGCCTAAACTGGAAGTTTCTCTCTTTCTATATTTAAAAAAAAAAAAAAAAAAACACCCAGAGGTAAAAATGGCAAAACTGCCATTGAATTCTGACTGACAGTTCCTCAACCTCAACTACATCACTTGAGTTCATAACTGGTCTCAGCTAGAAATCTACATAGGACTAGGGGTGGGTGGTATGATGATTTTAGATTGTGAACGTTTAAAATATCTCCATGATCTGTTTTTGCGAAGAAAAAAGAAAAAGAAAAACAGATTGCGCTCTCCCTGGCAGGCACACAAACAAACCAATAATAACCAAGAGCAGGCAATTCCTTAGCTTATACTTTCCTTCTCGTTTTATTTGGTAACACAGCAACAACAAAATTCGGCAATTAAATGAAACTGCTGGACAGACAACGGGTGTTTGTAAAATATGCGAAGGCAAGACTGATGACAAATCTGTTTAACATCTGTTTATTTTCTCTTCCATAAACCTTTGCTCTAAACAGTAACAGACGTGCTCTTATAATTTGTTTTCATTTTTTAAAACTGTACTCTACTAAAAATAACATTAGTACTATTATCACTGAGTGCTATGGAGGTGCCAATCACACAACATAATGCAACAAATAGTTGGAAACGTACATAAATAGTGACTGTTCTTGGTTTTCTGGGCCTTGACACCCACTGACCCAAACCCGAGAGTGTCTCTGTTACTGAGGTCCAAAATTTCACCAGTCCAACATTGCCAAACTTTCTTAATTTGATGATAGCAAATTAACGTGTATGGGAAATGAGCCTCAAGTTAAAGACCATATTATACTAAAATTAAAAATATTCCTGTACCATTGTGCCACAATAGTTATCCATTCTTACACACTGGGTGTGACAAAGTTGCGTATTTGCTTTGGATGTTATGCTCTTCAAAGACAATAGGACGACAATGAAAGAAGCCATCAGGCTGTATGTTTGCTATTGGCAAGGTTGATACACAAACTCGCAATATTGCTAAGAGACGTAGTATCGGCTCAGGCCGGACACAATTAACGAAGATTAAAAGCTACTTCATTGATCGTGCAAAGGGACACTGAACTGCAGCTGAAGCAAATCTTTAATATATTTATAAAGCATTTTCTCTAGATACACCCAACATGCTTCACCAAGTGATTATACACAACAGTTTAATACCATCATAACTATTTATCATCATCATCATGCACTGAGTGTGACAGCTTTATAGAAATAGATGAAGTATTGCAGACTCTTAGTGAATACACTGAAAATGCGCAGCCCCTCTTGGATTTTAATTTCGTCCGAGGGAAAGACAGCTTCTGGTTTGGAGGAATTAACCCTGCAGTCACGCTAGCAGGCGACAAGCCTCTCGTCTTTCTGATATGAGATGGTATTAGGGGGATAAACAGACTAGAGGACTAATAGATCCACTAACCACTGCTGGTACTAATTTCTCCTAATCAAAAGGGCAATTACCAAAAGGATTTGATAAACAAGGGTTAAAATCAACGCCTGTGCTGAGCTTGATGCGAGTCACACGCCTGTCTAAAAACCAAGTCAGAAGCACATTGTGTGTCATGCTGGTAGTGGCGTAACCAGAAATTAATTTTGTTGGGATGAGGAATTATGTATGTACATGTATGTATGTTACACCTTATATTATAAATCCTGATCTACTTCTCTTACGATACAATGTATTGCTATTGCAGTGCAGTCCCTCCGGGATTTTGCGGCAAAATCAACGCGGGAAGCCGAAGGACACAAGCAAGCCGATCTCAGTCCCTCCAGGATTTTGCGATCTCAGAAATTAACGCAAAATCAAGCAAACCCCGCTATATTCTGAGGAGCTTGCAATTTTTCAAAATTACCACAGATGTTCTGCAGATTTGGGCCAAGATGCGTCATATGTCGATTCATGTGTTGAACATGAGTACAGCTAAAAGGTCTCATTTACTGTACCAACAAACATCGCTGCGAAAGAGCGTGCAAAACAATGTGTGCGATTACACCAATTCAAGAAGTTTTCCGCAAAGAAGCACGGAAAAAAACTCAGCAAGTTGCATCACACATTTTGAAGAAAGAAAAAAAAAAAAGCCGCAGCAAAATCAAGCATTTTTTGGCCACAACAATCACAAAACACTCTGTGAGACCCTGTATGGACTGGCAGTGGTTTGATTTGTCGTCGTTACAAATTGAATGTATTACCTTACAAGCTTGCTTACCATTTGGAAGGATGTTTTTTTTTTAATGATTTCCCCCCATTTCTCTCTAATTTGATCTTGGCCCATTCCCACTCACCTATCACACAACAGCTCACAACCGGGGAGGATGAAGGCTAGCATGTGCTTCCTTCGAAACAACACACTCAAAGAAATGGCTGTCTGCCCTCGTCCTCATGGATGAGCTCGCAGATGCTCACTATTGGCTAGTGTTGCTGTAATTGACAGCGAGAGAGATACCATCCCTCCCACCCTGAGACCACGGGCCGAACGATAAGGTAAACGAATGGAATGAATTGGCTTGGGCACGTCTCATTTGTGATGCTTCTTTCGTGCATCGTGTTCGTCCACGGATTTGGCCCAGCTGCCATGTGCACGGCACGGTGTGTGAAGTCTCCTCACCGCGTCCGTATGCTCCGTGATTCCATCATATTTTTTGTGGAAGCTGGCTGAGTGAAGAACGATGAAGACTTTAAAGTGCAATACTTTCATACATTTTCATTTAAAATCAGACAAACATTTGAAAAACAACCTCTGAAAGAACATTAAAAGGGATTTCTGTGCACCAGATCTCAGTCTCGGTGCTGGAGAACTTTCATTTGAGTGGAACTACAGGCCATAAATATGAATTGAAAAAAGAGGAGGGGGAGGGCAGAAAAATAAATAAATAAACTAATAAATAAGTAAATAAATAAATCAATCAACCACAACCACAAATATTTGCCTATAATAAAAAAAAAAGGACAGAAAGAAAGAATTCGAAAGAAAAGCGTTCTGTTATTTGATATGGCAATTGTTTGGTTGTCATAGCAACACTTCCTCGTCTCTTCTTTGTTCTATGAAGGATATTAAACATGAACTCGATTTCCTTCTCGCGCTCTCGTTTTATGAATGAGCAGCAAGACATGGGTGAAAAAGAAAAGAAAAGAAAAGCACTGATAGAACGGGGAGAAAAAGATAAAGGTAACCCTTTTTAGAAAGGACATTGTGAAAGATGCAAGAAAATATAAAATGTTTTAGAAAACAGCAAAGAGGAAAGCACAGATTTATGCTCCCTCAATTGCAACAACCAAACTAACACAAGTTTGTACAACTACAGCCCTATCCAGGCGGGAGTAAGTATACATGGGGGCCTGGGGTAATTTCCTAATTTAAAGGTGCCACCCTGTGATTTTATTTCCTTCCAGATTGGACATGTCGATGAAATTTTTTTTCCACCCTCCTCTGAAAATCTTAGTCCAAATAAATACTATTGTGTTTTTTCGCCAAACTCAGTAGCCTTTTGATCAAAATCCATGATTTTCTATGCAGCTTTTGGATTTTCAGATTTTGCCTCGCTTTGGGGGGGAAAAACAACAAATAAACAAGATCTTTGACTGCTGCTACTTGCTGCATTCAGTCTCAGTGTACGGCACGGCGTGTGAAGCCTCCTCACCGCGTCCGTATGCTTCGTAATTCAGTCATATTTTTTGTGGACGCTGGCTGATCGAAGAACGATGAAGACTTTAAAGTGCAATACTTTCATACATTTTCATTTAAATTCAGAGGAGCATCTTGCCACAGAGCATGGACTGTTAAAGCTTTTCTTCAGGAAAGGCATATCCACTCAATGACATGGCCAGCAAACAGTCCGGATCTCAATCCATGACAAGGCTCCATCCTGTGAAGCTGATCTGTCAACCGCTGTTCGAGAAAGTTGGAACCAGCTTGATGGAGAATATTGTTTTTCCATTAGTGAAGTCCATGCCTCAAAGAATTCAGGCCGTCATAAAAGTCCGAGGAGGAGCAACAAAGTTTTTTTGTGATTTCATTGTGATTTTTGTTGTTGTTGAGGATTCCATAATTTTTCCTCAACTTGATCTGGAAAAAATATGCCATTAAACAATTCAATTTAATTTGTTTGAGGTATGTTTAATGAAGCCAGAATTTTCAGCTATTAAACAAAAATTGTTGTGTGTCATATCTGTGATTTACTTATTTGCTACGAAGTGAAAAATCCAGGTGAACATCCTCCAAGTGTGGAGATTCCATAATTTCTGATAGGGGTTGTATCTTCAATATGATGCAGAATTCATAGCTGAATCAGTGAGTGCAAGCTGTCCAGTCCCTGAAGCAGCGAAGCAACTCCAAACCATAACATTTCCACCACCATGCTTCACAGTTGGTATGAGGTGCTTCTCCTGAAAAGCTGTCTTTGGTCAGCACCAAATAAGTCTGCTGTTACTGTGGCCAAACAACTCTAGCTTTGATCCGTCTGTCCAGAGCACATTACTCCAAAAGGCCTGGTCTTTGCCTATGCGCTCATTGGCAAACTGTAGTCTCGCTTTAATATTCTTTTCAGACAGCACGCCTCCCATGCAGGTGAAATCTGTGCAATCTCTTTCTGATTGTAGAAGCATGCACTTTGACACCAACAGTTGCAAGACTTACTAGCAGATCCCGTGGTGAAATTTTGGGATTCTTGGAGACTTTTTGCATCAGATGGTCTGCTCTTGGGCTGAATTTGCTGGGACGACCGGTCCTGGACAAATTGGCAGTCATTTGAAATCTGCGTAACTTGTAGATGATTTTCCTTACAGTGGAATGATGCATTTCAAATAATTTGGAGATCTTTTTAAATCCCTTGCCAGACTCCTAGGCATCCACAACCTGTTTTTCTGAAGGCCTTATAGAACTCTTTAGATCTTGGCATGATGACACCACACACCTCAATAACAAAGGGAACACCAGACACTAGATGTGGGAGGGATATAAATAAGACAGGTTCCACCTGCACTCCCTAAGCAGGTTCTAATCACTGGCACCCAATCTTGAACACCTGATTATAATTTTATGGATTTGAAGTTTATGGATGTGACTGATCTGTTATTTGTTCATTTAAATTGTGAAAATTACTACAAGATGTAAATTTTGATAGTGTATCAACTTTATTAACAGGCACTCATCAAAATGTTTGCTTCTCCAAATAGGTTAAAAAAAAAAAAAAAAAAAAAAAATATTTCCATGGGGTGTACTTATTTTTTCACGACTGTACTTGGTCTAGGAGGTAAAACCTCGACTGCACACGCTACCTGGGAAAGCATTTTCAGTGAAAGAGGTGAAAGAAAAGAAAATCATTGAGAAAAGCAAGATCCCGCAGGTTGATTAAAGGAGCCGTTATAATGGCAACTGCAGGTATAAAGCATTACTTTATATTCACATATGCACAATATCATTTAAAAAAAAATGTTTCTATAAATAATAACTAGCATTGCTTAAATAATACTATAAATGATTTAATTCTTTAGATTCAAACTGCTAATCCTTTCCAGTTATTAAGTTAACAGCATTTAAGCATTAGATTTCTCCTCCATGCAGTGGCTAGATCCTCTCCATACGAGCGGCGTAAAAATAAAAGAATTATTCAAATGTCTAATTTATTTTGCGTGACCATGTCACAAGATACACACACACACACACACACACACACACACACACCGAACTGCTTCCTCCTCCCTTTCCTCCTTTGTGAAACAGAACACACAACCTCTCTGTTAAATCCAACTCTTAATAAAGACCTGATCCTCCACCAGAAGTGCAGGATATTCATCACTTAAATATTTCTCCATTCTATTTTTTAAATGGCCTAGAAATAGGAGGCCATCTATTATCGTTCGTGCCGGGTGCAGTGCGGCTCTTTTTGCTCATGCGTCTCTTTTTCTGCACAGTGAAACTCTGTTTGATGAAGACGCTGTGACATGTAATGGCACAAGTCAGGACAGAAGTATTGAGAAAACTATTTAACCACTTACATGTAGTGTCACATTTTGTACACACCCAATGTTCATTATTAGTAAACCCCCCCTCCCCCCCACTCCATTTTTAATCGAGTAAGCCATAAATGATTTGAAGTTACTTGGAACCATTTTTCCTACATCAAGTCACCAGGGCCAGTCATTCCAAGGTCCCAAAGACTACACTTGAAGCTCTCCCCAGGAAAAAAGAGAGTCATTTTGCCTCAGAACCCAGAGGTGAGGTTGAGATAGTTGTTGCACTTGTCTGGAGTATTTCCACATGTTAAACAACATGAAAGAATGTCCACTATTTGATTAACTACAGGTAAGACCATGTTTGCTATGTTTTTAAGAAACAGTTTCATTTTTATTTGTTTCAATCTAATTTTTCAAACTAGATTGATTTTTTTTTTTCCCTCCACCACTTCAGTGTCATGGGCTATTTTGTGTGGATTTATGACGTATAATCCCAATTAAATACATTTCAGTTCCAGGTTTTAACACTACCATCTGTGGAAAAGTTCAAGGTGGGTGAATACTTGTAGTTCAGACACAGTGCACGATTCAGCACATCCGCTCTTCTTCCTCATCCATCATATCATTATTCTATTGTTACATGTCCCATTTAAAAAAAAAAAAAAAAAAAAAAAAAAAGCTACGAAAATAGTGGGAAGCTTTTCACAGCTCCGGGGTGCCTCGGGTTCCATCCTGAGCTTGGGTTACTGTCTGTGTGCGGTTTTCTCGGTTCAAAGTTTCACGTGTGAATCGCTCGCCAAATTCCGCGTCTCCATTTAATCGTCTCGAGAGTGCTGCGGTGCTAGCAAGACAAAAACAGGGAGCGTTTGATTCGTGAGCAAACTGTGTCTAAAAATTAACAGAAATCATTTCAAGAGGAGGGGAAACCAAACACCGTTTTCAAGTTCGCAGAACAAGAGAGAGACAGCAGTTTGTGTAGCCCCTGCAGAAATGTAGGATAATGCAGCGCCTCGGGCTGCGGCTCTGCACGAGTGGCCTCCATACGGAGAGAGAGATGAGAGAACGTGGGCCAGAAAAATCGCTCCAATCTAGGCTACTCCTGTCCCTTATGTCCTGCTGGAGTCTCAAGCAATGAGCTGTGTGTGTGTGCGTGGCTTTAAAGAGGCCAGTTTGTGCGCGCGCACACACACACACACACACACACACACACACACGTGCAGACAGACTGAGCACCACGTGGGCGGATGATGCTCAAAATCTGTGCTGTTGCCATGGTGACAGGCCTACAATACCCCCCACCCCCTTCAAGCAGGAGTCTTAGCTTGTGTACAGCTGAAATAGAAACGTTTGCACTTTAGTACCTTATTGCACAGAGGGGGAGGGGGAGCTCTTTAATAGGAAATAGCATAGCCATGCTCTCACTGCACATAAACACACAGTCGTTACACTTCCTGTGGCTTCGAAGTGGTCAAGTATTTGTCTGTTTATTCTAGCCTGACCTGATGATTCTCCCTCTGCTCATGGCCATTTAAAAAAAACAAAAAAAACAAAAACCCAATTACTTGTAAAAATCAGTCATATCTGGGGTTGCGCACATTTTCAACATTACTTGAAATCTTGTAGTGTGACCGAAATATCACGGGTGCTTTCACATATGCAGTGTTTAGTCAGTTTTTTTTGGGTTTTTTTGGTAGATGCAAGCTGTTATGTTGAACAGAGCCATGAGGCGCGCACACACACACACACACACACACACACACACACACACACACACCCCGAGGCAAAGGACAGAGCTGTAGAAATGTTCTGGGGAAGAAAAGAAAAACCGTTTGGGATGCGATACACAAATTGTTTTAAACTAGTTATTCATATAATACTTGGATGGTTCATTTAGTGCCAGCTCCATGTTCTCCACGCTCAGGTGGTTTTTAGGCAGGAGACCGATTACGTAAACAAGTGAGCGTCTGAGGAGACGGATTAAGGAGATTCACAGCACAGCACCTACGTTGCCTGTATGTAGCTTGTATTGCTGGTGCTTCCTGTACGTTCGTTTGTTTGTGATTTAACACCATGCCGGCTACCGTGGCTATTTTCATGGCGGGAAGCAGGTTAAAATGTAGCAAAACGTGAAGAATTTCTAAAAGTTTTTTTAAAAGTTTATCTTCGCTAAAAAATCTGGGGAAAAAAAAAAAAAAAAAAAAGCTAAAAAAAAAAAAAAAACAAAAACCACTAAATCTGGCCTCACTTCATTAAAAATCTTTTCATATGAATCAACTGAATAGAAAAGGGTCCTAGAGGAGTTGAAAGCATCACAGTCCATTAAAATATGCCTGAGAGACATTGGACTTGAAGGGCATAAGGGAGGATCTTCACCCGTTAACAGATACTTGTGAGTGAGTCTGCAGTGGAATATTTGGCAGCGGGTGTAGATGATACGGTCCCAGCGATTATCCAAGTAGAAACGACGTTTTCCACCAACAACAGGGTTGATTTCGTGAAGTTTATTTGTAATACACTGATCCCAATCGGTTTGCCATTTTTTGAAAACATAAGAGTTTATAATGGGTTTGAGGTCAGAAGGTGGAATTGGACATTTTTTGAGCTCTGAAGATGAGGTGTGCTGCCTGTATAAATATACTCATTCCCCCTACATTTCTGGTGCCCCTTGTGGGGAATGGGGCTGAGCCAATGCATAGACCTGTAGCTCTGCAGAAACGTGATGCATTTGGACCAATTACGGCTGGGCGGTATGACGGTATATACCGTTACCGCGGAATAAAATGTCTACCGTTACAGATTTTTCTATTCCGTGTATACCGCGCAAATGTGAATAAGTGGGCGTGGTTAACTTTGTGCGTAGCGCTCCTGCACGTGAGAACGATCGAGAAGCTGTACATAAGAGTAGTTGTGATTGGAAAAACATGGAGAAAGATAAGCACGCTGGTGAAGAAGTCCCACAAACCAATCCTGAGCAGGAGGAGGAACTTGTTATGAAAAGAGGCGCGACATCGGTGGTATGGACGTGGTT
>CM042536.1:29057963-29322963 GCA_023630585.1 Cranoglanis bouderius
CTATTTATGGAAGGAGCCTCCAATGTCAGCACTTTGGAACAATCAGTATTTTTCCAGCATGGGTCTTCGTACTAGAGATCGACCGATTGATCAGTTTTGCCGATTAATCTGCACCGATAACTGATAGTTCCAGCAATCGGTTATCTGTGCAGATTAATCGGCAAAATCCACACCATTCGTTTTTCCCCCGTTGCATCTGTTGCGGGAGCGGCTGAGAAGGGTCTGCTCTCATTATACGGTACGAGAGCGGCCTCTAGAGGTGAAATAAAAACTATCACTGACAAATTTTGTTGTGTTATTTGAAGTGTTTTTTGATTCATTTCGGAGGTCTCTATTTTTATTTGTTATTTGGAGTGTTACTTTTTGGTTCAGTCTGGATGTATATCTTTTATTTACTTTAACATTTATTAGTAGTTAATTATATATTCATTTCATTTAAAAAGTACAGTACATTTTTCATGGTACAGTCTGCACTGTTAATTTTTGTAATAAAGTTCAGCAATATTTTACTCTGTGTTATGTTTTCATTCCATATCAATCATTATCGTTTGATTAATCGGTTATCGCCAGGTACTGCCCAACTCAGTTATCGGTATCGGTAAAATCCACTATCGGTCGACCTCTATTCAGGACAGAGGACTTTATGCTTTCTGGTTTCTTAGTGACATGACAAGTTGCATTATTTTGTATTAACAACTTCAAGAGAAAGGGGAAAAAAAAAAGAGACAGACTGGTGAATAAACAACTGTTTATAGCTGTTGTAGAGTAAATGGTAACAGGAGTCAACTAGTTTCACAGACGTTCCACAACATTAAATGGAACTATAAATGGATAAAAAGAATGATCTGCTGTTCTTTTAACTAATAAATAATAATCGTCTGCAAATTGCTGTGGTGTATTTCCTTTAACGGTATGCACTGCCATTGCTCATTCTGTACACAGAGATCCAAATGACTGATTTGCCAGTGCTTGGACCCCTATGCATCTAGTATAGTGAGCATATAAGAAAGAGCAGCACTATGACAAGATAGTGAAAGCGTTAAAATAAGAGGGCTGTAAGAGTCAGAGCTGGGCTGGGTGATAAAGGATTGTAAAAGGGTGTGTTTGAGAGATACAGTTGCATATGAGTCAGTGAAACAATAAGAAGCAATCCTGTGACATTTCCTGATATGGACCCAAAAACAAAAAACAAAAAAAACAAACAAAAAAAAACAAAAAAAAAAAAAAAAAAAAAAAAGGAGAGAGAGAGAGAGAGAGAGAGAAACCTCAATGTTACACTTACCCCTAATACTCAGCAACTTCATGGCCTACTTTGTTCTAGGAAAAAATGGATCTATTAAATGTGTCAAGGATAATAAAAGAGGGGTTAGAGGAGTGCGAGTGCGCAACATGGCTGACGAGCCGAGCCAAATGATGCCTGTGGTGTAAAATCAGCCATGTGGTTACCATGCCGGGCGTCATCGTTCTTTTTTTTTTTTTCCAAACTCGTCCTTCCTGCTTTTCATTTTTTAGTCTTGCTGGTAAACCCAAGTTGCGTAACTGTGGTTACCTGATGAGGGACACCACCTGTCAAGCAGCAAGACCATTTAACACTGATTTGGAAAACAAAATGAGGCGTTTCAGGTGTTTTGAAAGTCTTTGTTGTGATGGTGTCAATGAAAGATCCAGAAAACATGCAGGAAAAATGGTCATGTTAAATATTTACTATTTAGTCTGAAGCAGGTTTGTTTACAAAAATGCCTTTTCATGGCAGTGTCTTATTGTTGTCTTGCATGTCTTTATTTTGTATTTACTCAATTTTTTTTGTGTCTATCAGGCTGGGCATGAATTTAAAACTAATCTGAATTCTGAACTGTTGTGTTGCCGTGGTCACTTTTTTTTTTTTTTAACGTCGCAGACAGAGAAATTCAGATTTTTTTTTTCCTGTAAAAAAAGATCTTCAAAAATGCCTCAGAAAATAATCTGAGTTCAGGATAAAATTGGGTTTTTGTGACCGTCATGCTTTGATCTAGTTATTGAACAGTTACATGGCAAATCAATGTTAGGGTTCGAGCTTTTCATGGTATGATAACCTAGTCTAAAAATATCAGTTAATTGTCCATTTTAAAAAAAACAAAAAAAAAACAGAAGTCGTCTGTGAAAAGTGAATTAAATATTTATTACAAAATTTTTGTATCTTTGTACAAAGTCTCTTTGCACACCCCCCCTCCCCCCCCCAAAAAAAAAAATAAATAAAATCACCGCATTTTAATACAATATTTGACTTTTATAATAAGTGCTTGGACACGCATGTTGTGCTTGAGCATTAGCAGGTCACATGACCATAACAATTATGTCGGCTTTACCTGTGCTAGGAATGCAATAACTTATCTAAAACCCCCGGGGAAGCTTTGCCCTTTTTACAGTCAACTGTTTTATTGTTCTCGACCAATACTTGGTTTCGTTTTGGTTTTGCCGGGAGACGATAGAAAAGAGAGAGTGCTTCCTGGAGTGCCTGGAGACACAAAAAAATCTTTTCTTCCCTTGGAAACAACAGAACTTATTGTCAGCATTTAGCTTACCACGTTATCAATATAAGATGAAATAAAGTGGCTGTGAGGAAGAGCACTGCATTGAGAAAAAAAAAAAGTAATGCAATTTCAAAGCATTAAGACAAAGAGTCGTCTGCCATCTGCAATCATATGTGGTCAAGGTTTAATAGTTAGTAATGGTGTAACAGCCCTAGTAAGGAATCTATGAAATGCTACATCCAAAAGAAAAACATTTCAGTTCAGACATGTTTGCACTTGTCAGAATATCACCATGTGAAGGGTTTTCCCAGGCTGCCGTCAACATATCAGTGAACTCATGTGCATGGCTGAGCTGCCATATTTAGACACTTTTTTTTTTGATGCATTATCTTCCAAAAGGTTCTGTCCATGTCACATCCATAATGCCAATTAAAGTGCGCCATATATTTGCGATAAGCAAATACATATCTTGCTTTTGAACGTCGGTCACCATTTTCCCTGAAGATATGCAACTACTGCTAGTGCCGGCAATTAAACAGTCTGCAAGTTGGTCAAAGGTTATAGTTATAAAGCTAGAATTTCTGTAAAACTGTAATGTCAATTTAGTATGGAATGCTGGTTTGTGTTTGGATTCACCTAATGTCAGTCATTTTATAGACACTTTACGGGCCACTGTAGATTCTGGGAGTGGACAGAAATGGACTTAGACCGGGTCTGAGAGCATTCTGCAGCTTTACTGAGGCGGCTAAAGATATAGAGTAAGGAAGGGCAAGACAAAGAAGACAAATGAAACCAAAATGAGATGAGAGAAGCAGATGAGAAAAGGAGAACAGGAGCGAGGGAGGGAGGGAGAGAGCTTCATCCCTCTCTGCAGGTCTCTTTCTGTGACGCTGAAGAGTGGCACCTGTTCTATTTATACAGCCACAGGGGGAGCAACCCGGGTCACTCAGCCACCTTGAAGCATTTCGTCAAGGAGAACTGAGAATGTGTGTGTCTGCGCACACGCGCACACACACACACACACTACAGGAAAGCCAAATGAAAGCAAAGCATCCAATATCCTTAGAGATTTCTAAAAAGTCTATTAACTAGCATTAGGTGAATATACTGAGCAAGGAATAAAACATGACATGGTGCGCTGATACAGGAAAACAATCACTGACAGGGTGGTAGAGTTACTGCTACCATCTTGAAATTGATTATCTTCCTATAACAGCACATCCTGAAGTCTTTTCCTCCCCTTATACCACAGCAATTTGCCAACAATTTCAAATTTTAACGACACGCCATAATTTTAAACCCTATTTTTATATGCACATCAGGGTTATCCCTAGGTTTTCAGAGGGCTTAGGTGAAGTCTGGGTTCCAAGGGCATGGTGGTGGTTCGGGTGTTTAAAATTTCCTTTAAATAATTTCAAAGTTACGTTTTTTTTTCATGTTGTTTTCGACCATTATCCTTAAGGAAAGCTGGCAACACTTATTGCATTTACAGTCAAAAGTCTATTCATTTCTATAAATACCATGTTTGAGATTTAATGAAAATGTACAGTAGGTATAGAAAAGAATCACCCCCCTTTAAAATAATCACATTTTGTTGCTTTTCAGCCTGAAATGAAGACGGACACAGTTTTTGTTTTATCCAGCTGTATTTACTCAGTGCAACTTATATCTTTCACTTGGATGTTATAACACCAACATTTAAAAAAACAAAACAAAACTAAAAAAAAAATAATAATAATCACTGAGTTGGAAAAAGGATCACCCCCTTCCTAAAAATGACTTGTAAACTCAATAAGGTGTAGCTAATCACCTTCTCAATGGCACACAAAGCCATTTGAATTTCAACTGTGATCAGCTGTGGTCATTTAGATTAGCTCACCATGAAAAGAGCTTTCCTGGAGCATTTTGTAGTGCAACTGAAGCAAACAATCAACTATGGGTGGCAAAGCACTGTCAAAAGATCTCCGGGATAAAGTTGTGGACAGGCACAAGTCAGGAGATGGATACAAAAAAATTCAAAGGCTTTATCAATGCCTAGAAGCACAGTGAAGTCTATTATTAAGAAGTAGAAAGTATTTGGTACAACACAGACCCTCCCTGGATCAGGACATCACTCCAAACTGGACAAAGAGACAGGAGGAAACTGGTCAGAGAGGCTACCAAGAGGCCTACAGTAACTCTGAAGCAGTTACAGGAATTTATGACAAAGAGTGGTCATTGTGTGCATGTGACAACAATATCACAAATTCTCCACAAATGTGGCTTGTATGTGTGGGTTGCAAGAAAAAAAAGCCACTCCTCACGAAAGGCCACATGAATGCACCTTGAAGATTCTGAGGCCACATGGAAAAAAGGTGGTATGGTCAGATGAGACTAAAATTGAATTATTTGGCCTCAACACCAAACGATATGTCTGGAAATCCAATACAGCTCACAATCCAAATAACACCATTCCTACATTAAAGCATGGAGGTGGTAATATCCTGTTATGGGGTGTTTCTCTGCAGCAGGGACTGGAGCACTTGTCAGGATAGAAGAAAAATGGATGGGGCAAAATACCATCAAATTCTTGAGGAAAATCTGCTGCCCTCTGCCAGAAAGTTGTCAATGGGAAGAAGGTTTACCTTCCAACATGACAATGACCCAAAGCACACAGCAAAACTGACCACACAATAGTTGAAGGAGAAAAAGGTGAATGTTCTTGCATGGCCTAGTCAGAGCCCAGACTTAAACCCCATTAAATATCTGTGGAATGACTTGAAGACTGCAGTCCACAAACGGTCACCATCAAATTTAACTGAACTTGAGCAGTTCTGCAAAGAAGAGTGGGCAAATATTGCAAAGTCTAGATGTGCAAAGTTAGTAGAGACATATCCCAACAGACTAAAGGCTGTAATTAAACAATTACGGCAAATTAAAGCAAGGGGGTGATCCTTTTTCCAACTCTGTGATTCTGTTTTTTTTTTTTTTTTCCCCTGACATGTTGGTGTTATATCTCAATTGGATGTTATAAGTTGCACTGAGTAAATACAGCTGGATAAAACAACAACTGTGTCCATCTTCATTTCAGGCTGAAAAGCAACAAATTGTGATTATTTTAAAGGGGGGTGATTCTTTTCTATACCCACTGTATATGGACCCATTAAAATATGGATCACCTTTAAATGACCTCATATTGTGCACAGGGGCACTGTCATGCTGGAACATGTTTGTATGTGGACCCATTAAAATATAGATCACCTTTAAATGACCTCACATTGTGCACAGGGGCACCGTCATGCTGGAACGTGTGTATATGGACCCATTAAAATATAGATCACCTTTAAATGACCTCACATTGTGCACAGGGGCACCGTCATGCTGGAACGTGTGTATATGGACCCATTAAAATATGGATCACCTTTAAATGACCTCACATTGTGCACAGGGGCACCGTCATGCTGGAACGTGTGTATATGGACCCATTAAAATATGGATCACCTTTAAATGACCTCACATTGTGCACAGGGGCACCGTCATGCTGGAAGATGTTTGGGCCACTTAGTTCCAGTGAAGGGAAACTGTAATGCTCAAACATACAAAGACATTCTATACAACTGTATGCTTCCAACTTTTTGGCAACAGTTTGGGGAAGAACCACATATGGGTGTGATAGTTGGGTATCCACAAACTTTTGGTCATATAGTGAGAATGGTTATGAGCTACAAGGAAGCAAAGGTAATTATAACCTGGTCCTTGATTCGGTAATTGTTTCTCCAAGTCAGTGATGAAATTATTACAAAAGATTATGATTACTGAAATGGTAATGTAAATAGTTACAGCAATGCAATTCTTTCCTGACAGGACATTCACGAAAGAGGGGTGAACTTTTAGCCATGTCACTAGCCAGAGCCAGGTGAGTTTGGGACATATTTCCAGTATGAAAGTTCAGTGATGAGAGATACTTCTCTGATTCCAGATTGAACGAACTGCAGTCACTGAAGCAGTTGGAACGGCATCACCTTACACGAGTACAAACTCTGATTCCCATTAGGCTCCAGATTGGCTATCGAGAAACACAACATGCCTGACACAAACGCCGCCCGAACGTTTCAACGCCTCCTAATGAAAAGTCCAAAGTCTATAAACCTGTGTTTGCACAGCCGTCGCTGGCAGTCTCAAGGCTCTGCGGTGGGAGGTGCTGGCAGAACTCGCTCAGACATTCAGAAGACACAACATGGATGGCATTTCACCAGGCTCAGAATTGAAAGTGAAAGCTTGGATGTTCATCCTTAACAGTAACAAGGCACCACCTAGGCTCTGAAACACACTCGCCACATGACAGGAATAGCATGCCTCAGTGTTACCATTGTTCCAGCTGTACTAAGCATTAATTCAACAGAGCAAAACCAGTTTTCCAGAGTCAGACTTCAGCTTCAGAGGATCACAGCACTGAAGAGTTTAGTATTCTACTCTTTCTCGATTTCTCCAATGGCTGAATTTGATGCGGTAGAAGAGGCAACGGAGACAGAAATCAAATGTCTGTAGGGTTTTGACAGTGTGACACGCTACATGATAAGCAGTTGTTTAATCATTTAAAAGCCAAAAGCACATTTTATTGAACAGACCGAGACTGGGTTTAAGTTGGGCGATGTAATATCCTACATTAAAACCATATTTATTGTACCTAGCATAGATGAGATCTAGAAACTTGTCTGTTGAAAGTGTTTGCTGTTGGCACATATGATGTCAAGCCTATAGAAAAAATATCTGTGAACTTTGTCAGTTCTCAAAGCTCTATGGTGTTTAAACAGTATCTTTAGGGTATCTATGCATCCCTATTTAGCAAAGAGCCACAAAATGCTTCATATGCATACAAATCAACTGTTCAAGCATGGCTACAACTCCAGCTTAGCCCAAAATATCCACACACCAATTCTTATCTTGACCCTCTGGGATGCACTCGTCAATCAAGAACTAAGCCAAGCTTCACATTTATCTTCCTGTCTTTCTTCCCATCAATTCCCTGCCACTGGGGCTGAACCACAGAGGTCGACAGGACGGTTCCATGCCAACATCATAAATGATAAAACATGTATCGGTTGAACTGATATCGAATTGAATTTGTACACAGTTGAGTGTATAAGCTAACGTTATATAAAATGGTACAAGCATATGTCCACTCTACAGTCCAGTCCATTTTATAATTACAAATAATCAAATATAAGTCGTATGCAGACTTGGGAGTCTTTACGTTATTATATCCAACATGAAATGAGACTTATTACAGAACGACTTGTTTATTGACACAAATGTTTCACAGTTCAAGACCCCTATTGAACACACCTGCCTGCTCAACCAAACACCATTTGTGAAACAACCACACATTTGCACAATGTGTTAAGATTTCAGAGGTGTGCATGTCACCTCCTCTGCATTATTCAGTAAACTAGGCTTAGCCATAATCCCTTTCTCTGTGCTGTGACACTTATATAGGCAAATATGCCGAAATATAAATCACTATCCACCTTCAGAGCAAAAGATTGTTTAACAAAGCTCAGTTGGTTTTTTTTTATATATATATATATATATATATATATATATATACACACATACATATACATATACATATATACACACACACACACACACACACACACACACACACACATATATATACACACACTCACACACATATACACACACAGTGCCCTCCACTAATATTGGCACCCTTGGTAAATATGAGCAAAGAAAAAAAATTGTCTTTATTGTTTAACCTTTTGATTTTTTGTTTAAAAAAAAAAAAAAAATCACAAAAATAAAAAATATCGTTGTTAAATATAGGTGTGCAACAATTATTGGCACCCTCATGAATTCCTATGAAAAAATATATATATTTGAAGTATATTCCCAATG
The DNA here is from genome assembly GCA_023630585.1 of Cranoglanis bouderius. Classification (NCBI taxonomy): domain Eukaryota; kingdom Metazoa; phylum Chordata; class Actinopteri; order Siluriformes; family Cranoglanididae; genus Cranoglanis; species Cranoglanis bouderius. Next base: position 29,066,369 of record CM042536.1, read on the forward strand.
ATATTTTACATTTTCTTAGTACACCTGGGTGACTAGGAACAGGAACTTGTTCAACCATGACTTCCTGTTTCACAGGGGTATAAATATGAGGTAACACATAGGCCAAATTCCATTAGTCATTCATAATAATGGGTAAGAACAAGGAACATAGCTGTGATGTGCGGCAAAAGGTTGTTGAGCTTCACAAAATGGGAAGTGGCTATAAGAAAATAGCACAAGCATTGAAAATGCCCATTTCCAACATCAGGGCAATAACAAAGAAGTTCAAGTCAACTGGAAATGTTATGAATCAACCTGGATTTGGACGTGTGTCTATATTGTCTCAACTCACTGTGAAGAGGATGGTTCAAGTGGCCAAAAATCTCCAAGGATCACAGCTGGAGAATTGCAGAAGTTAGTTGCGTCTTGGGGTCAGAAAATCTCCAAAACTACAATCCGAAGTCACCTACATCACGCTGTTTGGAAGGGTTTCAAGAAAAAAGCCTCTACTCTCATCCAAAAACAAACTCAAGCGTCTTCTGTTTTCCAGACACTACTGGAACTTCATATGGGATCGGGTTCTATGGTCAGATGAAACTAAAATAGAGCTTTTTGGCAATAAACACCAGAGGTGGTTTTGGCACACACAGAGAGGTAGACATATAATAATAAAAATAATAATAATAATAATAATAATAATGTTAAATTTATATTGTGCTTTTCTAGACACTCAAAGCGCTTTACATAGTACAGGGGGAAATCTCCACAACCACCACCAGTGTGTAGCATCCACCTGGATGGTGCGACGGCAGCCACAGTGCACCAGAACGCCCACCACACACCAGCTATTGGTGGAGAGGAGAGGAGTGTGATGTAGCCAATTCAGGGATGGAGATTATTAGGGGGCCATGATTGATAAGGGCCAATGGGGGGTTTTTATTGACAACAGAGAGTCAGGACCTCGGTTTAACGTCTCATCCGAAAGACGGGAAATTTGGAAAAAAAAGTACCTCATGCCCACGGTTAAATATGGTGGTGGCTCTTTAATGTTTTCGGGCTGTTTTTCTGCCAGAGGCCCTGGACATTTTGTTAGGATACATGGCATCATGGACTCTATCAAATATCAACAGATATTGAATGAAAACCTGACTGCCTCTGCCAGAAAGCTTAAAATGGGCCGTGGTTGGATCTTCCAGCAGGACAATGATCCAAAACATACATCAAAATCAACACAAAAATGGTTTACTGACCACAGAATCAAGGTCCTGCCATGGCCATCCCAGTCCCCCAACTTGAAACCCATAGACAACATGTGGGGGGAACTGAAGAGGAGAGTCCACCAGCAGGGTGCTCAAAATTTGAAGGATCTGGAGAGATTCTGTATGGAGGAATGGCCTCAGATCCCTTGCCATGTATTCTCCAACCTCCTCAGGCATTATAGGAGAAGACTCAGAGGGAGTCTTGGCAAAGGGAGGTAGCACAAAGTATTGACTAAAATGGTGCCAATAATTGTTTCACACCTATATTTAACAAAGAGATTTTTTTTGGATAAACCTGTGTTGTGTGCAGTTGTTTGATATCCATGAGAGCACAGCCACCTTTGCTCATATTTACCAAGGGTGCCAATATTAGTGGAGGGCACTGTATATACACACATACATATATAAAACTTTCCCAAGGAAAAACACAAAAAAAATCTGGCAAATCAACACTTTCTGACCAATCAGATTTGAGAATTTGACAGCGCCATTCTATAAAAGGAGTTAAAAGTCCCTCCACTTCAAAACATTTATTATGAGCAGCTCGCCCTCGACTTCGACTCGGCAGATTAGACAGCTAAACGCTTTACTGAGAATTTAATTCAGGCATGAGTCACTGCTTTTCTTGTGTAGTGACTCATGAAGCTTGTGGTACTAAATTCACTTCGTCGCAGATTAATCATCGAACTAATGCTAAACTAATGTTTAACCCCAGAGTCCTGACTGAGCAGTGCTACGCAGCTCTGACGTATAATTTCACAATATTAGAAACCTTGTTTGAATTATTTTGTTAGTTATAGGTTTTATTTAAGTTATGAAGAGCTTAGTATTTCTAAAAAGGAGGAGGTTGTAATTTAGTGTGAACAATTTGAATTTTGGATGATAAATGCACTTTGAACTAGAAATAATATTAAGTAGGGCTGGGCTATATGATATAACATCGTTATTTACATCCCAATACACTTTTCTGAAATATTGCAGGTATTGGCATATCATTCTAACAATTATCTTATAAAAGTGACAAATTTTGATGGAAAGTTGCTGATTAGACATAAATTTTATGCTAATGTAATTATTTACTTTGGTAAACATTAAACAAGTATCAACTCAGGGTTTTCTTAATTTTTTTAAATTTATTTTATTTGCTTTTAAATGCAACACTACTGTTTTGTCTGCAGTTTCTTATCAAACTTATACACTGTGACACATTGTGTATCATCCAAGTCTTCAAATATTATGCCTTTACATTTTTGCCACATCACACACACCCCTAATGGTGACTTCTCTCTAGATATGAGAACTTCTTTCTTTCCTGCTCTGCTCTTTTTCCTCCACACTACTTTTACACGTTACCACTGATCAGCTCCCTTTTATGCACTCAGTTCTGTGGTGGCGAGCGGAAATGAATAGGAAATGAGCGCAGAGCGTGCCCAAGTCAGATATCACTACGTGCCTGTCCAAGTCGCACAACAAATACATCCGGATCTTGAAACAAACCGTCGTGGCTCGATAAAGCTCACATTCCGACTTCCTGATGGATCTTCAGCTCTTCCACCCACAGTGCCATCATCGGCGTGTGGCCACAGACGGCTGTCGTTTTAAAATAAACCCTGCCGATTAGGAGACGGTGTGGAAGTGGAATGATGACCTCAAACTGTCTTGTGTGTAGCTGTAGCCTAGTTCTTACAAAACCTCCATGATTCTCGGTGCTCACTGGTGACAGTATGGTGTAAAGACCCATGAGACGTGGACTTAATCATTCGTTCGAGATAAATCAGAGAAAGAGCGCATCACCGTGACTGTATTAGACAAAATGATCAAATTCATGGTAAGCAATAACAGCGAGTGGAAGAGTTGTTCCTGGTATAGGAACAGACTATTTTGGTCAACGTACATGGTTCAAAAACATGCATGTGGTCCAGGGCTTGGGTGTTACGCATGGCAAGCATTTTTACATTATACATTTTCCAATCAGAATCTAATGAGCTTAAATGTCCAGGGTAATTAAATATAGGAAAACATGTTGAAGTTCCTGACTGCAGATTTCACTATTCCTTTAATGGAATCCTTCCCGTTCTGGTTAGATCACCATGAAATGTTGTGTATACATCAATGTTTCCCTGTTTCCTTGAGGCCTGAGGATCACCAGTATTCCATTACGTCTACTGAAACACCATTGAATCACAAACTATTACCTCAAAAGACCATGTTTACACTTTCATGCACATTGCATCTGGATTGCTTCCTGAAGATTTGTTTATTTTATTTATTTATTTTTTTTAACCACATTTGCATCTTGGGGTTAGACTGAAACCAGATTCCCGTATTGTGTATGATATGTAAACCAGCCATTATGATCAACCACTAGAGCGGCCTGTTGCCCCATTCAAAACATCAAGGGTTTAAAAAAAAAAAAAAAAAAAAAAAAAAAATCCTGATTTTGCACACCGGCAGTCAGAGATCACATGTAACATATTGTGAGAGACTGTCAAATGTGACTTGGACACAAATGCATTAACACTTGTATAACAGCTGGTTAAACTGCATCTCAGAACTCGTCTTGTGTGCATTTCAACGTAGATAATCCCTCGCCTGATATAAATTACTGTTCTGCTCTGGGTAAGATTTCCACCTGTAGTCATTATGATCACAGAGATGAAGCGCGTCTTCATGATGTATTCATTCATGTCACACTAAAAGTTCTAAGCACCCTACTTTATCAACGTGTCATTTCAGATGGGATATACATATATACATACACACACACACACAATATATACACACCTACATACATATATAATTATAAACACATACATACACACATGTGTGTGTATATATATATATATATATATATATATATATATATATATATATATATACACATATATATATATATAAATATATATAAACATATATATACACACACACACACACACACACACACACACACACACACACACACACACACACACACACACACACACACCAGGAGGGCTCGCCTTCACAGCCACGAATATCAATGAGCCTTAGGAGCCCATGACCCTGTCACCAGTTCATCGGTTGTCCTTCCTTGGACCACTGCATACTGGGAACACCCCAAAAGACCTGCCATTTTGGAGATGCTCTGACCCAGTCATCTAACCATCACAATCTGGCCCTTGTCAAAGTCGGTCAGATCCTTACGCTTGCCCATTTTTCCTGCTTCCAACTTTGAGAATTGACTGTTCACCTGCTGCATAATATATCCCAGACCTTGACAGATGCCACTGTAACGAGTTAATCAATGTTACCCATCAGTGGTTTTAATATTATGGCTGATCAGTGTGTGTGCAATTGAGATATATATATATATATATATATATATATATATATATATATATATATATATATATATATATATATATATATATATATATACACACACACACACACACACACACACACACATACACACGCACATACACATACACACTACTGTTTTAGGCAGGTGTGAAAAGATGCTGTAAAGTAAGAATGCTTTCAAAAATAGACATGTTAATAGTTTATATTTATCAATTAACAAAATGCAAAACGAGTGAACAGAAGAAAAATTTACATCAAATCAATATTTGGTATGACTACGTTTGCCTTCAAAACAGCATCAATTCATCAATTCTTCTAGGTACACTTGCATTGTGTTTCTGAAGGAACTCGGCAGGTAGGTTGGCCCAAACATCTTGGATAACTAACCACAGTTCTTCTGTGGATTTAGGCAGCCTCAGTTGCTTCTCTCTCTCTTCATGTAATCCCAGACAGACTCGATGATGTTGAGATCAGGGCTCTGTGGGGGCCATAACATCACTTCCAGAACTCCTTGTTCTTCTTTACGCTTAAGATAGTTCTTAATGACTTTCGCTGTATGTTTGGGGTCGTTGTCATGCTGCAGAATAAATTTGGGGCCAATCAGATGCCTCCCTAATGGTATTGCATGATGAATAAGTATCTGCCTGTACTTCTCAGCATTGAGGAGACCATTAATTCTGACCAAATGCCCAACTACAAATACAGCCCCAAACTTGCAAAGAACCTCCACCATGCTTCACTGCTGCCTGCAGACACTCATTCGTGTACCGCTCTCCAGCCCTTTGGCAAACAAACTGCCTTCTGCTACAGCCAAATGTGTCAAATTTTGACTCATCAGACCAGAGCACCTGCTGCCATTTTTCTGCACCCCAGTTCCTCAGTACCAGTGTTTCCGTGCATAGTTGAGTTGCTTGGCCTTGTTTCCACATCGGAGGTTACTTTTTGGCCACAAGTCTTCCATGAAGGCCACTTCTGACCAGACTTCTCCAGACAGTAGATGGGTGTACCAGAGTCCCACTGGTTTCTGCCAGGTCTGAGCTGATGGCACTGCTGGACATCTTCCAAATGCGAAGGGAAGTAAGCCTGAAGTGTCTTTCATCTGCTGCAGTAAGTTTCCTTGGCCGACCACTGAGTCTACGGTCTTCAACGTTACCCGTTTCTTTGTGCTTCTTCAAAAGAGCATGGACATCTGGAAATGCCTGTCTGCCTTGAAATTCCTGCCTGGGAGAGACCTTCTATCTTGTTGCTGTGCTCAGTCTTGCCATGGTGTTTGACTTTTGACAGTAAAAAGTCTTCAGCAGCCTCACACTGTTAACTGAGTTTGGCTGTTCCTCACCCAGTTTTGTTCCTACACAGCTGTTTCTGTTTCAGTTAATGATTGTGTCTCAACCTACATATTGAACTGATGATCATTAGCACCTGTTTGGTATAACTGTTTAATCATACACCTGACTATATGCCTACAAAATCCCTAACTTTGTGAAAGTGTACCTAGAAGAACTGATGCTGTTTTGAATGCAAAGGGTGGTCACTCCAAATATTGATTTGATGTAATATTGATTTTTCTTCTGTTCACTCACTTTGCATGTTGGTAATTGATAAATATAAACTACTAACATGTCTATTTTTGAAAGCATTCTTACTTTACAGCAATTTTTCACACCTGACTAAAACTTCTGCACAGTACTGTATATAAATAAATAAAAGCTGGGATTGTTTCTACAGGTCATTTTATAGAATACTCCATAACCTTTCCAGATGTGTGCATGTACAGCCAGTATAAAATAATAAAAAATAAACAAACAAACAAATAAATAAATAAAAACATCTTGACTGATTTGAGGGGACACAAATCCCAGAGATACTCCGGAAATAATTACATCATGAGACAAAACCCACATAAAACCAATCCCATCCGAATAGGACTCGATCCTGATACTCAAAAAGCATAACAGAAGGTTATGACTATACAAAGTCACCATCTGAGACCATCAGATTTCTGTAGGCCAACCTCAGACCCGTCAGTAACCTGTTAAACCCTTAGGATTTATAAAGTGGACCATTACTGTCCATTACAAAAACAATAGAAACCAACAGAACCCTATAATGGTTCCTGTAGAGTTATGATTCACTGCTGGCCATAAAAACCCGTTAAAATCACTGTTGTGCAACACGCAAGGCCTAGTCAGGTGAAGGTTTTATGTCGAGTGCTAGCAGGTTAATGTTGGCTAATAACCTGAGATGTCCATTAAGAATGACAGCGGGTGTGTTGGTTATGGAAACAAACCGCATTATTCCTAGCTCTGATAGCTCATAGCTGGAAAACAAAACCCCAATATTTTGTAAATGACAGGCTCATTTATCAAGCTGTCACAGCGTAAATGCCTACCATACTTTGCTTTGTCAGCAACTATACACTTGTAGAAGTAATTCAGTGAGTTATATATTCTCTATCCAAACACTTCATTCACATTTCTGTTCTCTCAACCCGTTCAGGTCGGCCCACAGAGGCTAAGCTAGCAATGCTACCTAGGCTAGCACGACGGCTAGCAGGCTAACTAACCTACATACAAGTGTCGCGTTGGGGGAAAAACGTTAAGTATGTGAGTTATGAGAGACAGAGAGAGGGAGACAGACAGAAAGAAAGAGAGAGACAGAAAGAAAAAGAGAGAGAGAGCGAGACTGCGCCATTCATACAGGAGTAAAAAACATTAGCGCCATTGCTTTATATAGATATATATATGACTTGATCATTATTAGCAGCCATTGATTTTGAAGCGCAAAGCCGTTAGCAGCAGGAACAGTTGAACATGGTCAAACCTGTTGGGCGGCTGAATATGAACCCACGCCAAACCACAGACAAGGATCTGTTTACACTTTTTGGTTTAACAAAAAATAGATAAAAAAGAGCAGCCAGACGCCCAGGCTTACCGAGAAGGAGAAGCTTTAATTCCCGCCTCGAGTCCCTCTTGTCTCGGCGCAGCTGCTTATCGATTTCGGCGTTGATCCGTTTCGACTCCTTCGCCTCTTCGCTCAAGCAGCAAGCCATCATAGACTCTAAAGTCATCCCCCCTCCTGCGCTCACGCCAACGGCCTCGTCCGGAGCTCACAAATCCTCCAAATAAATCCGTTCGCACGACGACAAAAAAAAAAAAAAAAAAAAAAAAAAGGCAAGCGGAATAAAATAAAATAAACGGGAGTCTGACGCGGAAAAGGGAGCGGGGGGAAAGGAAAAGGAGGAGGAGGAGGAGGGGGCCGGGGGGCCTCGCTCTCGAGTAAAGTCCCCTTACCGAAAAGCTCTGTGCGTTCACCCGGCTTCGGATCTCGGCGAAAAATCGCGGAGGAATAAACCGGGGAAGGAAGGAGGAGGGGGGAGCGAAGGCGGTGATGGAGGAGGAGGAAGAGGAAGAAGAGGAGGAGGAGTAGACCTGAGCCTTTAGTGCTGTTGCTTAAATCCGTCCGTCCGTCCCGGAGCTGTTCCTGTGCTACAGGCGAAATGAAAGGGCGAGTTTATGAAGCCGCGCGCGGTACACTCCTCTCCTCCAGCCTGCAGGCGCGAGCGCGGTAACGCAGTGGGAAAGCGGGACACACTGGGCACGCGCCACATCCGCCGTGCAGTCATTAAAGGAGTTCTGCATGAAATGACTGAGCAGTGATTAAACAACCAGATCCTTTTAGTCCGGCACCTGCATTAGGAGTTATTTTAACTAGATTTATTTTTATTTTATTTTATTTTGCAGCCAGGGACTTCCTACATTAGTAATTATTTCAACTCAAATTTATTCATTTTATTTTATCTTATTTTACAACCCCAATTAAAAAACAAAACAAAACAAAACAAAAAAAAAAACAGAAATGCAAATAAAAACAGAATGCAATGATTTGCAAATCTCAAAAACCCATATTTTATTCACAATAGAACATAGAAAACATATCAAATGTTTAAACTGAGGAAATGTACTATTTTTAGAAAAAAATAAGGTCATTTTGAATTTGATGGCAGCAACACGTCTCAAAAAAGTTGGGACAGGGCCATGTTTACCACTGTGTAGCATCCCTTCTTCTTTTAGCAACAGTCCGTATACATCTGGGAACTGAGGAGACGAGTTGTTGGAGTTTTGGGAGAGGAATGCTGTCCCATTCGTGTCTGATACACGATTCTAGCTGCTCAACAGTCCTGGGTCTTTGTCGTATTTTTCGTTTCATGATGCGGCAAATGTTTTCAATTGGTGAAAGGGCCCGAAGATCACGGGCATGCAATATTGATTTTCATCCTTGTCCCTTGCGCATAGAGATTCCTCCAGATTCTCTGAATCTTTTGATGATATTATGTACTGTAGATATTCAAAGTCTTCACAATTTTACATTGAGGAACATGAATTGAGGAAATTGTTCCACAATTTGTAGACGCAGTTTTTCGCAGATTGGTGATCCTCTGCCCATCTTTACTTCTGAGAGACTCTGCCTCTCTAAGATACTCTTTTTATACCCAGTCATGTTACTGACCTGTTGCCAATTAACCTCCAGCTGTTTCTTTTTTAGCAACAAAATACTTTTCCAGCCTTTTGTTGCCCCTATCCCAACTTTTTTGAGACATGTTGCAGCCATCAAATTCAAAATTACCTTATTTTTTTCTTAAAACGGTACATTTACTCAGTTTAAACATTTGATATGTTTTCTGTGTTCTATTGTGAATAAAATATGGATTTGTGAAATTTGGAAATCATTGCAGTCTGTTTTTATTTACATTTTACACAGCATCCCAACTTTTTTGGAATTGGGGTTGTAAAACGAATCCTAATTTAAATATAAACTTATTTATTTTACAGTCAGAAACGCCCTGCATTAGTAACTGTTTCAGACAAAAAAAAAAAAAAAAACTGAAACATTTACCCCCTGCATTAGTAATTCTTTAAACTAAAATTACACAAAATGTTAAAACTGTATTTTTGTTTTTGTTTTTTTTTCTCCCCAGCCAAGAAACCCCTGAATTATTATTATTATTATTATTATTATTATTATTATTATTATTATTATTATTATTGTTGTTGTTGTTGTTGTTGTTGTTGTTGTTGTTGTTGTTATTATTGCATCCAAGGACCCCTGCATTAATAATTATTTCAACTGAAAAAAAATGTACATGCACTAAAATAATTTAATGCAGGTAATCCCTCTTAATCCATGTACTCAGTTTAAAAAAATCTATGACAATAAATCAATTTAAAAACATCCTGTTATTTAATAATGAAAATGTAATATCAATGATATGGTGAAGCTTTCTGTATGGAGACATTTATTTAACATTAATGGAAGGAGTCTCTAGTGTCGGTGCTTTATGGTTTCTCTCTAATATGATATGTGTGTGTGTGTGTGTGTGTGTGTGTGTGTGTGTGTGTGTGTGTGTGTGTGTGTGTGTGTTTCTTCAAGAGAGAGGAAAAAAGAGAGCGGCTGTTTATAGCTGCTATAATGCATGTGATAACAGGAACTAACTTGTTTCATGGACAGTCCACAACATTATATAAAATCATAAACAGATTATAAGTATGAAATGCCATTTTTAAATTAAAAAAATGGCATTTCATAAAGTGTAAACTTTAAATGCAAATATGGAGAGATATTTTAACGTTTTAGAGTAATAGCTACAATAATAAAAACTTAACTGTAAAATTGTAAGAATGAAAAGACAATTTGGTTCATATTAATTACTCTGCAGTCAAGTTCATTTAATTTACCAGGTTATGAAAACATGGAAACTCCAGAGAGTTTGCTTTGGATTGTTTTAGTGTATTATGATCATTTGAATCGGAGTGTTTATTTGTTAGTCTTTTAACAATTAAAGTCAATGTGTTATCCAACGATGACTTTACAAGTGTTAAGCAATAGTGAGCCTGAACACAAATGACAGATCTCTGTTGACATCTAGTGGCCATAGGCTATATGATAGATAGATAATTTTTTTTCTATCTATCTATCTATCTATCTATCTATCTATCTATCTATCTATCTATCTATCTATCTATCTATCTATCTATCTATCTATCTATCTATCTATCTATCTATCTATCTATCTATCTATCCACAGTCCCCTCCAAAAATATTGGAACTGCAAGGCCAATTCTATTATTTTCACTAAACATTGAAGACGTTTGGGTTTGAGATCAAAAGATGAATATGAGACGATAGATCAGAATTTCAGCTTTCATTTCCTCATATTTACATCTAGATGTGTTAAGCAACTTAGAACATGGCACATGTTCTAAGTTGTTTAACACATCTTTTGGTTCAAGTGATCAAAAATATTGGAACATGTGACTGATAGGTGTTACTTGCTGCCCAGGTGTGTCCTGTTAAATTGACTGTTTAAAGAATTAATAGCTCTGAATGTCTAATCTTGGTTTGAGCCCTAGGTTTCACCTGTGCAGACTGCATTTGTTGTTAAGAAGGATTAATCAACATGAAGATCAAAGAGCTGTCTATGGTCTAAGCAAGCCATTTTGAAGCTGTGAAAAGAGGGAAAATCTATCGGAACCACTGCACAAGCATTGGGCACAGCCAATACAACTATTTGGAATGTCCTAAAAATGAGAGAAATTACTAGTGTACTAATAAGCAGACATGGAACAGGTCAGCCAAGGAAACAACAGCCAAGGTATCACAATCCACCAATCAAAGAAGACTTCACGTGCAGACATATAGAGGCCATACCACGAGATGCAAACCACACATCAGCAGTAAGAATCAGAAGGCCAGTTTGGAATTCATAAAAAGAAATAAAATTGGTGTAAAAAGAAAGACTGAAAGACTGTTATAGACAATTAAGTATTGTGGAGAATGTGTGATGTTGTGGGGCTTTTCTTCCTCCAAGGTTTCTGGGAAACATGTTAGGATACATGGCATCATGGACTCCATGAAACACCAGGGTGTTTCAAATGGGAATCTGGCTGCCTCTGCCAAGAAGTGATTGGAATGTTCAGCAAGACAACGATCCAAAAGACATATATCCAAATCCACACAGAAATAGTTCAGGGAAGATATAGAATCAAGTTTGTTACATGGCCACCCTAGACTCCTGATCTAAATAAAACTGAAAACTGGAGGTGTGAACTGATGAGGAAAGTCCACAAGAGAGGAATGAGGATCCTGGATGTTACACAAAGTACTAAATGCTGGAGTGGCAAAAAATATTTTCTAAAAGGAGTTTCCTTTATTTAACTTTATTTTATTAATTTCTAATCTACTTTATATGTTTCAGTAATTCCCCAATGTTTCAGGGATATGAGAAAGTGCAGATATGTATTACATTTCACTTTAGATCAGACATTCCTAATGCTTTAGGTAGCTAATTATTTTCTGTACAGTGCTGTGAAAAAGTATTTATTTTTTCTTCTTCTGATTTCTTCTGTATTTGTGTGTATCTCCTACTAAATAGTTTTAGATCTTCAAACGAAATATAACATAAAACAAAGGCAACCTGAGTAAATACACAGTACAGTTTTTCTTTCTTTCTTTCTTTCTTTCTTTCTTTCTTTCTTTCTTTCTTTCTTTCTTTCTTTCTTTCTTTCTTTCTTTCTTTCTTTCTTTTATTGACGTGAAAAAGGTTATCCAACACCTATCACCCATGTGAAAAACTAATTGCCCCCTTAAACTTGGTTGTGCCACCTTTAGCAGCAATAACTGCAACCAAACGCTTCCAATAACTGGAGATCAGTCTTTCACTTACTTATAGGACTAGGACTTACTCCTATGCTTTGGATCATTGTTTTGCTGCATAAACCAGTTGCACTTGAGTTTCAACTTATGGACTGAAGACCGGATATTCTACTTTAGGATTTTCTGGTAGAGAGCAGAATTCATGTTTCCTTCAATTATTGTAAGTTGTCCAGGCCCTGAAACAGCAAAGCATCCCCACACCATCACACTACCACCACCATGCTTGACCATAAGTATGATGTTCTTTTTGTGGAATTCTTGTGGGTTTATCCCAGACGTAACGGGACCCCATCTTCCAAATAGTTCCACTTTTGACTCATCAATCCACAGAACATTCTCCCAAAAGGTTTGAGGATCATCAAGGTGTGTTTTGGCAAAATTCAGATGAACCTTAATGTTCTTATGGGTTAGCAGTGGTTTTCGCCTCGCCACGCTTCCATCGATGCCATTTTTGCCCAGTGTCTTTCTGATAGTGGAGTCATGATCAGTGACCTTTATTGATGTAAGAGAGGCCTGTAGGTCCACTAGATTGTGGAGCATGGCTGTGGGGATTTGTGGTCATTCAGGCACAAGAGCATTAGTGAGGTCCAGCACTGATGTTGGATGAGGAGGCCTGGGGTCCAGTCAGCATTCTAGTTCATCCCAGAGGTGTTCAGTGGGGTTGAGGTCAGGGCTCTGTGTAGGCCACTCAAGTTCTTCCACTCCAACCTTGGCAAACCATGTCTTCATGGAGCTCACTTATGTACAGGGGCACTATCATGCTGAAAAAGGTCTGGGCCTCTTAATTCCAGTGAAGGGAAACTGTAATGCTACAGCATACAAAGAAATACAAAGCATGCAATTGTGTGTGTGTCATACTTTGTGGCAACAGTTTGGGGAAGAACCACATATGGGTGTGATGGTCAGGTGTCCACAAAATTCTGTCCATCTTTTGTATATGTTATACAGTATGTAGTTATGAACACAACACCATCTGAGCATACACTAATTGAGCACTTTATTAGGAACACTATATTAATACTGGGTAGATCCTCGCTTTGCTCTCAAAACAGCCTTAATTCTTCATGGCATGGATTCCACAAGATGTTGTAAACATTCCTTTGAGAGTCTAGTCCATGTTGAAATGATTGCATCCTGCAGATTTTTCAGGTGCACTTTCATGCTGCAAATCTCGCATTATACCACATCCAAAAGGTGCTATATTAGATTCAGATCCGGTGACTTGGAAGGTCACTGAAGAACACTGAACCCATTGTCATGTTCATGAAACCAGTTTGAGATGGCTTTTGCTTTGTGACATGGTGCATTATCATGTTGGAAGTAGCCATGAGAATATGGGTAAATTGTGGCCATGAAGGGATACACATGGTCACCACAATACTCAAACAGGTGGTGGCATTCAAGCAATGATTGATTGTTATTAATGGGTACAAAGTGTGCCAAGAAAACATACCCCACACCATTACACCACCTATACCTGCCTGGACTTTTGACACAAGGCAGGTTGGGTCTATGGATTCCTGCTGTTGGTGCCAAATTCTGCCCCTACCATCTGTGTGCCTCAGCAGAAATCAAGATTAATCAGACCAGGCTACATTTTTCCAGTCTTCAACTATCCAGTTTTGGTGAGCCTGTGCCCACTGCAGCCTCAGCTTTCTGTTCTTGGCTGACAGGAATGGAATCCGACATGGTCTTCTGCTGTTGTAACCCATCTACCTCAAGAGTTATAGTGTTGTGTTCTGAGATGCTTTTCTGCTCACCACAATTGAACAGAGTGGTTATCTGAGTTACTGTAGCCTTTGTAGTCTGTAGTCTGGCCATTCTCCATTGACCTCTCTCATCAACAAGGTGTTTCCATTTGCAGAACTGCCGCTCACTGGATGTTTTTTCTTTATTGCATCATTCTGAGTAAACTCCAGAGACTGTTGCGTGTGAAAATCCCAGGAGATTAGCAGTTATAGAAATACTCTAACCAGCCCTTCTGGCACCAAAAATCATGCCATGGTCAAAATAACAATTTCACCCCATTCCGAAGGTTGTTGTGAGCATTACCCGAAGCTGCTGACCCATATTGGCATGATTTTATGCATTGCACTGCTGCCACACAACTGGCTGATTAGATAATTGCATGAATGAGTAGGTGTACAGATGTTCCTAATAAAGTGCTCGGTGAGTGTATATTGTCATCAGTTATGATATTATTTATTTACTTGTTTTATCTGCTATTAAATATGCACCATATTGCTATACTGCTAGATTGCAATAAGTTTTCCCTGTTCTATGTGGAGACAGCACATGCTTGACTCAAAGCTTCCGAATGCAATGCAGCTATGTGATGCAGTTCTGAGTTATTGCAGCTTTGCTAGGTAGCAGAAGAGTAGGGGCTTCTTTTACTTGAAAAGGATAAATCTCACTACTAAATCTGCATGTACAGTACTGTGCAAAAGTTTTAGGCACCCTATTTTTTTTAGTACAAACTTTGTTACAGATTTTTTATTTTATGACTTCTACATTATCAAGTCAGTACAAAAAACATTAGATTCCCAAACATTAGTTTTCTAGCACAAAATTAAATGTTACAGAAAAATGTTTGTATGTCATTAAAGAAAGCAGCATATTATGTAAGAGACACTTTTCAGACAAAAAACACAATGAAGGCTGCTGGGTTTTGCTACAAATATAAGAAGCAAGTGCGAAAGTCAAAGTCTCCAGAAGAACTGTGGCTGGTTCTGCAAGATGCTCAATAAAACTTACCAACTCATTTCCTTATAAAACTGCACAAATTGTACTGGAGACTGCTATTTTTATTTTTATTTTTATGTCACACCAAATATTGACTTTGGTTCATTTATTACTGTTTACTGCTCTTTACAATATTTTTTAAAAATGTAGAAACATTTAATTTCATTATTTTGAAGGCACCTCTACAGCATTTCTTCGCATGTGCCTAAAACTTTTGCACAGTACTGTAGTTGAATTGCATTGTGGGTGATGGATGAAACCATTAACCAAAGTGAAAACTGACCAACATGTTGATCAATTTGAAACTAAAAAAGAAAACTTTTCATTACAATTTCTTAACAAAATACACCGATCAGCCATAACATTAAAACCACTGACAGGTGAAGTGAATAACAATAATTATCTTGTTACAATGGCACCTGTCAAGGGGTGGGATATATTAGACAGTACGTGAACAGTGCAAATGTGCAAGCGTAAGGATCTAAGCAACTTTGACAAGGGCCAAATTGTGATGGCTATGATAAAAAAGGTATCAGAACACACAGTGCATCGCAGCTTGCTGCGTATGGGGCTGTGTAGCCGCACATCGGTCGGAGTGCCCATGCTGACCCCTGTCCACCGCTGACAGCACCTACAATGGGCACGTGAGCATCAGAACTGGACCATGGAGCAATGGAAGATGGTGGCCTGGTCTGATGAATCGTGCTTTCTTTTACATCATGTGGACGGCTGGGTGTGTGTATTGCTTACCTGGGGAAGAGATAGCACCAAGTACTATGGGAAGAAGACAAGCCTGTGGAGGCAGTGTGATGCTCTGGGAAATGTTCTGCTGGGAAACCTTGGGTCCTGACATTCATGTGGATGCTACTTTGACACGTACCACCTACCTAAACATTGTTGCAGACAAACTATACCCCTTCATGGCAACAGTATTCCCCAATGGCAGTGGCCTCGTTCAGCAGGATAATGCACCCTGGGGGACTCACCTTGAAACTTACAGGACTTAAAGGATCTGCTGCTAACATCTTGGTGCCAGATACCACAGCACACCTTCAGAGGTCTTGTGGAGTCCATGCATCGATGAGTCAGATCTATTTTGATGGCACAAGGGGGACCTACACAATATTAGGCAGGTGATTTTAATGTTATGGCTGATCGGTATAAGTCTTGAGCACCACTGAAGATCATACAGTATTTTTCCTATAACTTAGGGCTGTAAAAAGACACTTAACCAGCAGATGGAGACAAACTACAGTATTTATTTGTTAACTGTTGCTTCTCTTGTTATTACTGCAGTGCACAACAGATGGCGCTGCTATACTATAAACCCTATACACATACGTCAAATTTCTCCATCAGCTCGACTACCAAGTAAATAATGGGGGAGATAAAATATTCAAAAGTTTTGAACAAAACTAAATGTTTCCATAGAAATATTGTTTAAGCCTATGATTTTTGACACTCCAACTCTGGCCTCTTTAAGAGCTCTATAACTCCTATGCTCTTCCATATAGCCCACCTGTGTTAATCTGTGTTAGCTGTAGGTGTGTAACTAATTTGAGCACATTCCTTCGTATAAGGAACTACAGAGCAACTATTAAGTCAACAGGTTCATTATTTCATCTTCAATAACCACTTTATCCTGGTGGTGCTGGGAACCATAAAGGAACCGTCACTGGGAAGACGCATGAATACACCATGGATGGGACGCCAGTACAATGCACACACACACATTCACACTTAGCAGCAATTTAGAATAGTCAATCCACTTACCAGCATTTTTTTTTTTTGTGAGATATGAGTTGAGAAACTCTTTCCAGACAGTAACCCATGCTCAGGATTGATCCAGGGATCCTGGAGTTGTGTGGTGCTACCTGCTTTCATTCATTCTTTAGTACCCAATTTATCCTGGTCTAGGTTCTGATGGATTGACTGTTCCCAGGAACAGTGGGTATGAGGTGGGAATACATACTGGTATAAACGCAGTCCATTGCATGGCACCATACACACACATTCACACACTTATTTAGTCCTGGGGCAAATTAGAGTAGCCAATCAACCTATCGGCATGTTTTTAGGAGGTGGGAGGAAACCAGAGAACCCAGAGGAGACCCATGTGGACGCCTAGGAGAACAAGTGAAACTCCATACAGTCAGTAAACCAAGCTCTGGATTGAACCCGGGATCCTGGAGCTGTGAGGCTCTACATGTTGCTCCTAACACGACACAGTAATGGCAAATCAGACTTTCTACTATTTCAACTTTTTCTTTACGTAATAAGAAAGTAATCTATTAGTGAGCGCCCTGCACTAGCTATGAGTTACTGCAGTAAAAAGAAAATCGAGCCCTTTTCAGTCCATTGCTCTTTCCTACAGCCGAATCTTCTTCACACTGAATGCAATATGGGCTTCTTCATGGCTGTGAAGCTGCAAGCCAAACTGCAAACAGTGAGCCTGCTAACTGACAGCAGGAGATAGAGCGAAGAAGGGAGGGAGTGAGAGATGTAAAGACTCTGTCAGGAAAATGTAAATGAGATGTTTATTTTTTCTTCCGGTAAAAGGCCTAGAGGATGGAGTTTTGTCTCAGGTGTTAATGGAGGAAATGATCAGTAAACAGTGAATAAACAACAAACACAGGATGCCAGCTATCTCTTTTCCTTTTCCTTTGTCACTGGTTCAC
The DNA here is from genome assembly GCA_023630585.1 of Cranoglanis bouderius. Lineage (NCBI taxonomy): Eukaryota > Metazoa > Chordata > Actinopteri > Siluriformes > Cranoglanididae > Cranoglanis > Cranoglanis bouderius. The sequence continues at coordinate 29,084,079 of CM042536.1, forward strand.
CTGTAAACACACACCGGATTAAGACTTCATGCTCCAATGTGAGATTTCACGCACAACACAGTTTAATATTTTCTTTTGGTATTTCAGTCTTTAATCTAGACTCAGGCTTTTAGAACAGAGCTTCACACGCACCAAACCTCTGTTGCCAGTGGCAACCATAAATGCGCAGGAAGTTTCTGCCGCCATCTGACAGCGCAGCGGGGCGTGTGGAGCTTACTGTACGGAGAAGATGGGGGGGAAAGAACGGCAATAGGGATTAGGAGATCACAGCTTTGTGTGAGAGAAAGTAAGACTATATGGCATTTTGTAGAAGTCAACATAGCTGTGAAATGATTGAAAAAAGAATCACAAAGAATCATCGCCATTATATTTGCCCATCATGTGCTATTCACTAATTAACTGCACTGTTCAAATGACTCTACACTACAAAAAACGACAAATTAGCAAGTGAAAATATCTTGAATATAGTCAAATTTATCTAGTGTTTCCTATCATAAGGTTCAATATAATAATTATCAATAAACCCCATACAAGATCATAAACCTATTTCTAGACAAGCTTTAAATTTTCATATTCTATTGGCAGATAATTCTGCTTCTTTTCAGAAATAAATACTACAAATCAGCTAAATTATCTGCCAAAACCTCTAGAAGTAGGTTTATTCATCTTATATTAATCTTATAATAGGAAATACTACATAAATTGGACTATCTTCAAGATATTTTCACTTGCTAAGTTGTCAATTTTGCAGTGTACTTGGATTTTTACAGTTATCTTCATTTTAATGAGTAAGAAAAATAATATGTATGAATAATAGGTGCTACTACTGATAACAAATCACAAGAACAGCGAAACTGTTGACAAAATAGGATAACGGGTTAAAACAGGGAAATATATTATCAACATATTTAGCTGTGAAAAATTAATATGCAAAAACGACAATAAATTGTTTTGGTAAAATGCATGTTTTTAGTGTAAATAATTCACTGAATCTGCTTAAAAATGAGAGATAACAATTTGCATGAATCTTTTGATAATCCTATCATACATATTAAGTAAATGTTTTGTGTCTATTAACCTGTTTTATATAACACAAGTACTTGTTAATACTAATTTTTTTTTTCAACTTTAGCAATTGAAATGAAGATCAACCTAAATAATAGTCAAGTTAAATGAATATCAAAACTTTGTCAAACTGTCACAAAAAGTTTCTATCTGTTACACTAAAAAAAAAACCAAAACAAGACAAAACAGCACAAACAATGGTACATTAAAAAAAATATATTTATTTCATTATTATTCATTGTTTCATATTTAGTAAATGCATTTTCCAGGATCATGGTGGATCTGGAGCTTATCCCGAGAACAACATGCCATGGGGCATTGGTGGCTCATTGGTAAGGCTCTGGATTACTGATCGGATGGTTGTGGGTTTGAATCTGAAAACCATCAAGCTGACACTGATAGGCCCTTAAGCAAAGCTCTTCACCTTCTCAGTTTGTTAAAAAAAATTAAATGAGGCAGGAATACACCCTGGATTTGATGTTAGGTCTATCACAGGGCATTGTGCATACATCCATCCATCTATTTTCCATACTGCTTATCCTATCCCAGGGAATTCAGGGCACAAGGCAGGGGACACCCTGGACAGCCCATGGCAGGGCACAACCGCACACTACAGACAATTAGGAAATGCCAATCAGCTTACAGCGCATGTCTTTGGACTTGGAGAGGAAACCGGAGTACCTGGAGGAAACCCCTGAAGTACGAAGAGAACATGCAAACTCCAGGCATTCGGATCCCCAACCCTGGAGTTGCAAGGCAAACATGCTAACCACTAAGCCACCATGCCCTGCCAATCCATGTATGAGCATGTTTTTAGGAGGTGGGAGGAAACTGGAGAACATGGAAGAAATCCACTAGTTAAAGCAAATGAACACACACAGAGTAATTCTGACTTCTCTTTAAAACTGTAGGTTTTAAAGTTTAAAAATAACTGGCGTATTCGCGTCAACAGGTGTGAAAGTAATAATGTTTAAGTAACTGACATGAATATATGTGACGGGAGAGATCTTCTTTCCTAGACGTGTTCACTCACCCAACTCCAAATCTGCCTGTTGTTGAGCAGATGCATGATAAAGCAATAAAAAAAACCCAAAAAAAAACCCAACAGTTTTTCAATTAATTGAACCAGCAGTCAAAGTCAGCATGACACTATCACGGATATAGGCCCTGGATCCATCATTATTATAATTGTATTGAAAACCTGGGCTTAAACACTACTAAAACTGATTATTCTCAAACATACAGTATATCTCTCCTGCTGCTTTCTATGATTTGCTGTTTTTTTAGTAGGGCGCACATAAGTTTTAATGTGTCTCGTTGATTACTAGTTAGAATATGTTGAGCCACGTTTTCCAAGTGAGCTGCTGAGCTAATAACTACAAGTAAGTCCCAAAATCACAGAGATGTGACCGGGTGCTGATGGCAGCATTTCTTTCTAGCCCTCTTGAAGAAATAATTGGTGCTCCATGTCCACAGAAGAAGTCTATTTCTTTGAAATCCTTGAATTCTGTCCTGAAATTTGGGACTTACTTTTGCAAGTAAGCTAGACAGAGGGCTGATTATTTGAGGTGATCTTCCAGAAGCGGTAGCTCTCTTTCCAGCCACCAGCAATCACACTTACATACACTTAGCTGCCCAATGAAATTGGACTCTTCTTGTGAAATTTGAGATGGTTAGACTTAAGGCACTAAATTACCTTGTCATAACTTAATATTTCCATGAAGAAGCTTTTAATGAGATTTAGATCAGGGGTCTGCTTAACAAGTCTGAACAAGATCCAGTGCATGAATAAAGGAACAGGTAGTAAATTCTCTCTCATCTGCCTGAGACTTGATTAGCAAGACCAACTTGGTTCAAAAACATATTGGATAGAACTAATCTATAGCTGTGGCTGGATTGTTTATTCATTCATTTCTATAATTGAATGGTCTATATATTTTCCCCTTGTGGATTTAGCTCAGAAATGGTGTAAATGCTCTTAGTCAGGGGTTGTCAAGTGACAGACCATGGTTCAAATGCAGACCCAGAGAAGTTTTATTTTACAGGATTGAACCAAATGTGTGGGATGTTCAACAAGCACATATGGTCAGGTGTCCACATTCTTATGGAGTTTACAATGACATTCATTTGTGTAAATTATTTAGCAGGAGGCAGCTCATCTGACCAGAAACTAGCTACAGGGCTGGAGACATTAAGTCAGAAAGGGGAACATTTTCAACATGGCTTGTTTTTTTTTTTAAAGACAATTTTAGGCCAATTGGGCAAAACAAACAATGTTTATTCTCCAGGCATCAAATTCAAAACATATCTCATATGTTTAGAGCCCATGCCACCAGTCAAAATTGGCAGTACTATAAAACAAAACAACCACTTCACATGGTCTTATTTACAGCCAAAAAATATTCATTAATGGTTGAGCTTTAAAAAGTATTGCCATTTATGTTACCATACAGTCATGTTATCTGCTAATCTGTACCTTGGTAAACAAGGAATGTTATGTCTGTGTGTCTACAATTCATATATCTTTAAGAGTCTGCATGCTAGATAAATGGCACAGCAGTTCAGGATGTAGCATCACATATCTTTGGCATCTATTTTTTCAATCTTGTATTTATAGTCAGTTCATTCTCTGTTATATAACATACGGTGAAAAAATCGCAATAATGAAACCCTCATATCAGTTTCACTAGACACAAGTCGTATTACGTTCCCCACAGAGCTGTAAGTCCTCTCTGATATTTCCAAGCCACTCTCTGGTTAAGGCATTCTCCCATCTGTGACAGTGTTACAATCTTGAACTAATCAAAAGACTCACTCTGATCCAATTAAGACAGTGATTAAGCACCATGGAGGAATTTAAATCAGGATGGCTAACAAGGACCTGTTTATTAATACAGCAGTTTGGGTGATACTGATGTGATGGCTCCAGTCACTTTAAAGACTAGTAGGAACAGAGGATCACATAGTTTTTTTTTTTTTTTTTTTTTTTAAATCTGCATCAAAGTAATAGAATAAAGGAAAGATAATAAGGCCAATGCTATGTACATCAAAAGAGGAAATATGTGTAGTAAATATACTGTAAGTATTAAATTAACTGACGAAGTTTAAACATCGTTTTATTGGTGCAATTGTAAAACATCCATCCATTATCCATACTGCATATTTTACACAGGGGTGCGGGGCATTCTGGAGCCTATCCCAGGCAACTCGAGGCACCAGGCAGGGGACACCCTGGACAAGGTGGCAACCCACTGCAGGGCACAATCACACACGCATTCACACACTACAGACAATCTGGAAATGCCAATCAGCCCACAACATGTGTCTTTGGACTGGGGGAGGAAACCAGAGTACCCGTATCACAGTAAACCAAATATAAGAATATTAAACCCATTACTAAACTTTTCTTTTCAGGATTTTTCTATTGGCAGATAACTGATTCAATTCGAGCCCCCAACCCCGGAGGTGTGAGGCAAACGTGCTAACCACTAAGACAATGCCCCCATGTCCATGTCACTTTGCTGAAATATATTTCTGCTTTTTTAAAGTAGAGGCATCAATGTACATTGTATTGTTATCAGAAAATCCCTCTTATGATCAAAACCTGATTTTTCATCTTTTTTTGCAATTCTGTTTTGCCAGAAATCAGCCGCAGCAACGTCAGGTAGCTTGTCCCTGACCACCACACAAATATCATTAAAACTGTATAAAAGCACTGTGTCATGTAATGGGATTATAGTAGAGACTGATGCAAGTGCAGTTAAAAGTATATTGAAGAGAGACAGGCAGACAAACCCAAATCGTAAGGCAATATACGTGGTCATAAACAGGCGAGGGGACAGGCGATCAGCAAACAGACTAAACTAGGGAGAACAAGAATCGAAAACGCGAGGATGAAAACAGATTCAAGAAACTATGGAACAAAAACGAGGATCAAAGGCTTGGTACGGATCTGGCAGAAACTCACAGAAACCCACAATACTACGCATCGAACTAAGACACACGAGGGGTTTCAATAATTAACGTAATCAAAGGGGGAAACGAGAAGAGCTGAGACAATTAGAAATAACCAATAACATTACGGGGCGGAGACAGGACAGATATCCAAACAAAACACACGTGTCAAAGTAAACAGTCAGTGACAAACCGGAAGCATGTGCTGTTGCACTTTGGGCAGTTCATGCGCGACCGAATGCTCCGGCACTCAGCGCGAGGGAAAATCCATGACAGAGTCCCCCCTCAAGGACGTTTCTTCCAAAGCGCCAAAAGACCCTCCCCCCCCCCGGCGGTCCTGGCCCTCTGGGCAAAATGTCCACACAGCTCCCCAGGTCCCGAGGCAGGCATTGTCCATAGACTACCTGGTTCCCAGAGAAGCCGAGGAACAAACACGAGGCTGGGGCAGGCTTGCCGGGGTCAGATGGCTGGGCTGGGCTTGGTAGGCCGTGTTGCCAGCCTCAGGCATGAGCTGAGCTTTGTAGGCTGCGTTGCCAGCCTCAAACTGGAACTTGGCTTGGTAGGCCATGTTGTCGGCCTCCGACTGGAACATGGCTTGGGAGGCCGTCTTGTTGGCCTTACAAAAGTCAGACAAACTTTCACATTCAAATGCTTCAAATCTACATTCAGCATGATCTCATGCTGTAATTCTGTCATGTCTTACAAAAAGGCTGGTGTGCCTGTCAACATTTCAGGAAAACCTACAACCAGGTTTGTATGAATTGCTACCAATTGTAGCCACATGGCTTATGAACAAGAAAGTGTTGGCACTGAGACTATGTAAGGGCTAAATCCCATCATATCGGCACTGAAAGTCTTGACACTCCATGGCTACAGCTGTGCAAATATATATATTTTTTCAGAAGAAATCAAAAGCAGTTTTTGTGACTAAGGCGCAACAGATGGACAACTGCACTGCCTGTCTCTGGGAACTGATGTATTTAGCACTTTATTTCTTTTATTTTGGACCTCCTAGTCATTTCCCACTTCTCATTTGCTGCTTATGCATTCTGCATTCATGCAATTTCTCTTTCTGCTCAACAAAGATACACAAACCTGCTTTCCGTTTTAGTAATTAAAACAACTCGGTGTTATCTCTACACACGCTTCTCTGTGAAAGGTTTTTCAGTGAAAACCCTGTCTTGTTTTTTTAAAGGTATTTCTTTCTTGTCATGTATTCACAGATTTGTGGGCTTCGCACAATGTCATACATACAACTGTCGGCACACAGAGCTTTTTTCTGTTTAATGGAGGGAAATAACTGCAAATGATGCTTTGCTTGCTTCAGCCATTATACCGGCACAGCACTGTTAACTATTTTCCCTCTGTCTCAGATCGCGAATGTTTTCAACTCTGTCTCAGTTTGTGATTGTGTTTCTCAGCATGCATGCGTGTCTCTAAAGAGCAGAGGGAAAAGGAACAGTGAGTGCATGCTACAAATCCATGTGCATTATTCATACTTTTTTTTTTTTTTTTTACTTTTTAAGAATAATTTCAACTTTGTAAAGTGTCAGGATTTGCAGTTTTGAATGTTCTGTATTGATCTGTAATATTGTATTGATGACTAGTGATGATCAGGCCACAGAAATCTGGTTTTAGCAGAACGACCAACATCTAGAAACAGTTAATACACTGATTATCTAACTGATAATCTAACCCCTGGTTACATATGAATGACTATTTGAGATTTGGATATAATCTCACAATTAGTAATTATTTATTACTTATTTATTATTAGTTAGTATTATAGTGCTGTTGAATTCTCGATTCTGATTGGTCAGAAGGTGTTGATTCATTTTCTATGTCAGCAGCTCTGACAATAATGCCAGCTGTAATTCAAATCAGAGGTTTATTTTAATGTGCTCATTCCAAGACTTTATTTATTTTGTAGCAATATCACATTCACAGGGACTTGATTGCTGTGCCACAAAATTGAATAATAAATGGAGTGCCATTATTTAACAAAGAAAATTATATAATTGTTGATACTGTATAATGAAGTTTCTATTTATTTAACATTTATGGAAGGAGTCTCCAGTGTCAGTGCTTTGTAATGTTCAGTATGTTTTCCGCCACAGGAAAGGCTTCAGGATTTTCCGGTTTCTCTAACATGACAAGCTGTGTCTCATCAACTTCAAGAGAGAAAAAAAGAGAGTCTAGTGAGGGAATGACTGTTTATAGAGGCTACAACAAAAGTGTTTTGCAGCTGTTCCACAATATTAAGTAAGGAATTACACACTTCAGAACATGCTGTTATACAAAAGTAATGCATGCCAGGATGGTGTGATTCAGCACGAAGCGGAAGCTGAGTGCCGCTACCCCCCCTGAGATGCATTATTTTGGTATAACAGCATGGTCTGGAGTGTGTTATTTCGCTTATACCACAGTGATTTTCCAATGATTACAATGTTTCATTTATTATTGAATGACACATCACACATTTGATAGGTTTATTTGATAGGTTTAAGATTTTATGTTGTGGAACGTCCAAGAGACAAGTTAGTTCCCGTTCTCACCTACATTATAGCTACGATAAACTGTCCTTCCCTCACCATCCTCCATCTCTCTCTCTCTCTCTCTCTCTCTCTCTCTCTCTGTCTGTCTCTCTCTCTCTCTCTCTCACACTCTCACACACAACACACACACACACACAAAGTGCAGCCTGCCATTTTACCGAGAAAACGGAGGAAAGAGGTACCTATACAGAGAGTGCTTACAACCGTGACTTCTTCCAAAAAACTTCACCACATCAACGATTATAAGAATTACTTTGTTAAACAACAATCTGTTTGTTATTAGTCTTAGATTATGTGGAGCATCTGCCATAGAGATCCTGGTGTTTGAGCTGTTACTATAGAAACAATAACATATTAGAATGAGCGCATTATTATTCACTTTCATGTTACATGAACTATCTGTGCTGTTATACAAAACATGTGGTGTAAATGTAACTATAAATGATTAAAAATTGATGTGTCATTCAGTAATAAATTAAAATTCGTAATTGTTAGGAAATTGCTATGGATTAAAAGGAGTAAAAGTCTTCAGGATGTGCCACTATAAGAAGTTCAGGGTGGTAACCACAACTCTGATTTAGGCTGCATCACAACACCCTGTCATGGATTATTTTCCTATAACAGCATGCTGACATGTGTTTTATTCTTTAGTTTAGATGACAACAATGGATCACAAAGTGCAAAAGTTCATGAATAAGCTGACTTATTATGAAACCATGGAAACTATGAAGATGGCAGTTGTCTAGCCCTGATAAGATACTTTTGGTAACAGTTTCATACTTGTAATAAGATACAGCTTTGGTTAATAAGATTAAGCATTCTAACCAATTCATCTGTTGTGGTTGAATTTTTTAATAACTTAATATAGAAACGAATGGTTTTCTCAGAGATAATGGAGAGTTGAATGATATGATAACAGGGTTAGATAGATGAGTGTGTTCTCCATATCAAATGCAGCTCCAGTGTGCTCTGGATCAGCACTTTGTCTTTAAGATTTGCTGGTTGTGACTTGAAATTTCAAACAGTAGCACAATCAGTGGCGTTCAAAGTGGAGACATGAGGATGAATGAAAGCCAGTGTTAGATGGATGATGTCAGTTAATAGAAATCAAATGTTGGCTAATTCCCTTCATCTGTTCATAAGGTTTGGTGGTTATAGATGAAAAACTCTCTATGGGTGGAGGAATGGATGAACAGATGCTGCTGTTGGTGTATAATGAATTTGTGTGCTTATAGTTGAAGTTGTTTGTTGGGTCTTTACTAAATTCTAGTAATAGTAATACCACTGCTTTTCTAGGAGGCAGTGGTCATTAAATGAGTCTTATCAAATTGTGACTCGCTTGCATCTTTCTAGCAGAATTAATTGTTGTGGTTTGAAAGTTCACAGTAATGTGAAATCAATTGGTGTCACTGGATGATGGATGGATGAAAGAAAGGTTAATTAATGAAGGATCTTATTATAAAATGCAGTCATGTTCTTGGGGCAAAATTTGCTTTGCTTTGAATCTCAAACTCAGAAGGATCCCATAGTATGATAGAAGAAGAAAGGATAACAATGTTGGGTAGATAAGTTCTATTGGTATGAAATGTGGTAAAGTGTATTGGGGCCAACAGTTGAATCTTTCTACCAAATTTTCAGGTTTTGGCTTCAAAATTGTTAGGAATATGACAATCTTTGGGTTTTGATGGGAGGATGCAAGTAATGAAAGGAAAGAAAGCATAGTCGGATAGATGTGTGCAATCAGTATGAAATGCAGTTATGTGCTTTGGGTGAACAGTTGAATCTTTCCATCAATCCAAGTTTGATGTCTCAAGCTTGATTATCACAGTCTGCGGATTCCTATGGGAAAATGTAGTGATGAAAGATGAGTGGATGACAAACAAATGGGTATACTCTCGAGTTAAGATTGTTCAGTGATGTTTATATCACTGCACTATTGAATTTTTGAATCAGAATTTGTGGATTCATTTTCTTTAATGACTGTTTATAGCTGCTATAACGCAGTTCCAAAATGGTCCATAACGTTAAATGTAACTATAAATGGATAAATTATAGCTGTTCCTTAATAAATTAATTATAATCAGTGGAAAAATTACTGAATATATATTTGGTGTTTTTCTGTTTTGTAAACTATCCTATATTTTATAATGGGGGTGTTAATAGATTAATGCGATAAACAGATTCAAATGCAAGTGTGCAATCATCCTTGCTGATGAAATCTTTGCTTGTACCCCATCCTCCATCTCACGCCATCTCTCACTGTGTTAATGCTGAGTGGGAGAACTGTTGCTATGAGTGAGACCTGATGTACCCAGTAGGCTGTGAGAGGAGTTATAACAATGTCATGCCTCTGAGCTGCTTATTATTGCCTCCAGTCTGCCTGGTGAATGCCTGCACATGCCCGAGTCCCTCATTACAACTCCCCAATTCTCATAACTGAAAATTAAAGGTGCTTTCATCTTAACAGGGAGAAGCGTTTGAAAAATGTCTACGCATAATGATCTCCTCGGACAGCCATTTCTATTTCAACACTAACAAACCCTCAAGATGCAATACAGCAAAGTCTCCGACTCTTTTGCAGTTTGTTTCCCAGCTAAATTGTGAAGCAGGGCGTTTGATCGTCTGTGTTTCTCCTGTTTCTCCTTGCTGAGCAGGTTTATACACACACTGTGAATGAAATACAGAGGCTGGCTCGGAGTAGAGACCGGCTGTGTCAGCTCTTTCTGTAACCTGCGGTGGTGAATACAACCCAAGAAGCCGTGCCTTGGTACAAACCGAGTGAAATCAATTGCAAATATTGCACCATTTCAGAGCCCCTTTTGTTTCTGTAATTGACTTCAATGTTGGAGTCGCAGCAGCTGGCATTAGCGGAGTGGGCTTCCTCTCTGATATTTAATACACCACTGACCTGGGAAAATTCAGAGAAAAGGGAGAGAATGCATTGATCATATTGTTCTGTTCTGGAGAGCCGTGCAAGCCAAGGTTGTATGCTTTAACTAATGCTTCTCCTGTGGCGTGGCATTTGGCCAGATTGATTCCTCGGAGGACTGGAGAAGGAACAGGGTATTAAGGTGGCGTTATAAACAAGACCAGGAGAATCCACTGAAGGAGGTTTTAATAATCAACGGTTCCTCTTGCTCAACATGCCGTCAATCAATCGACGATCAACCACACAGTGTATCCTGGATACCAATCTGCTGTAACATATGCCAGGTCTGTTGCTGGTGATGCACTACGACTCAAAGATTATACAAGCCAGAGAGAGAAGTTGTTGGCCAAGATGTTATTGGTTGGATATGAACTTAACGCTTTAATCTAGCTGCAGTGTTGGGAATAATGCATCGTTCATGCTATTAAACCGAAATCAGAGTAATTATTTGTATTATTAACAGAGTAAAAACTGACAGAAGTAACCCTTTAGAAACACATATGGCAAGCCCATAGACCATCACTCATTTCTTATTTAAGAAAGATCTGCAACCTTGTTCATGTGCAGAGTTCCAGCCAATGGAACAACTGTCTGAGACAGACATTAGTTTTACAAATGGTTTTAGAAATCCTAAATGTGTCCTGCACATTATAATTGAAATCTTTAAAAGTTTATACCCATCAGCAATATACAGTACCTTATACAAGTGGTACTGAAAGTGGGGTAATATATTGTCCACTTCATGAACAGAGGTCCATGAAACATAGGCAGGGAGTCCGTAATGTTTTATTATTTTTTTTATTGTTACAGTGAAAATCACAACACATATGATCAAAGTTGTTATATTTAGGGGTCCAAGCACCACAGTCAGCTCAGACCTAATGTGTGGAAAATTTGGAAATGGAAAGAAAAATATTCTTTGAAAATTTTTATATAATGTTCATGAAATACAGTAAGTCCATACTGAGGGGGTCTGTAGGATTTATTTTATTTTACAGTTAAAGGGGTTCCTGGCTACAAAACGTTTGACAACTGCCTTATACTATACCCATGTGCACTGCTGATGCTATTTCTAAAAAGATTAATAATAGAGATAAACAAATTTTATTAGTGCTTACATATTTCTGTAATCAATTAGTAAAACATGGACAGGTTGTATTTGCTTGTGTATTATCTAGCAATTATAAAAATATCCCCAAACCCTGTAATTGTTTTTCTATAATGAACTTCCACCTCACAAAATAGCAGGTTGTTCTGCACAGGTGTCCACATGAGCATTTTTTATTTTTTATACACTAAAGGATATTTTACAAAAGAGAAGGAACATGTCACAGTTAGACCATGTGAAAGGTTTTCCCAGGCTGTTAAGATACAGTACATATAAGATACAACGGTTGAAACAATGGATGAACAAACACACAATTACGATGACAAGAAATGCTAAACAGGTACATGATGAACTACTGTAGGTTGGGAATAAAATGGTAGTGTGTATGCTTCAGAGTTAGTTTTTAGTTTTCTATGAAAGTTCTATGAATCCAAAATCAGTTTTCTTATGAAACATTATATTATATTGTGACAAGAAAGATGTCACAAATACAGTATGGTATTATCTGTTATCTAAAACCTGTTTCTTTAGTTTTTGAATTTGCATTTTGAAAGAAGCTTTAAAGATAAGTATAGCTGCAAAGACATTCTAACAATAAGCAGCATTAATATTGTTCAAACTGGTCACAACATGTCTTGTTATTATTGTTTATTTGGTCATATATTTTCAATTGGTGAAAAAATAAAAACCTGTAACCTTGATGGTTTGTTTCCATAATATGCCCAATTAGAGACACATGATTAAATAATTAATCAGAGACACAGGGCAGAATGTTGGGAAGGCTCATTATTATTATTTTTTTTCATTTCACAAGTTTCTTTTTCTTTTTTTCTTTTCTTTTCTTTCATTTTTTTCTTTTCTTTTCTTTCTTACTTTTTTCTTCGTCATCTCATTTCGATGTCTTGGTTGGCAGTAACACTGTCAGTTCATTTCAGCTTCATCCCCATGTCTTTGTTGCAGTTACTGTGGCTAGTCGTTTTTGTACACTCTGTTTGAGTCCTCAGATCAGATTTTAGCTGTGCTGCTATGTGTCATGCATTATTAGCCATGAAGAATGGCATGGGGGAACTGTCCAATTAGAGAGGGGATGAATCAGAGAGGAGAAGCCCCCTGCCAGGGAACTGTGCACGCCGTACACACACCACTCCTGCCATGTTACTGTAGACAGCACAAGAAGAAAAGCCAAAAAGAACCAAAAAATAAATAAATAAATAAATAAAAAAAACAACTGAGACACTGTACCATTGTTCAGTATGAATTATCCGTTGGTACCAACAAAAGCTTAGAATTAATGCATGTGAACGAATAAAAGACCATACAGAGTTGATTATTTCTTGTAGCACATAAGTTTACACATATTTCAGTACTTGGAAAATTTATTTTGACAAACCAGGTATATACACTCATCTTCCACTTTATTAGGAACACCTGTGCAGCATGCACTTATCTAATGAGCCAATCATGTGGCAGCAGCGGAATGCTGAAAATCATGCAGATACAGATCAAGAGCTTCAGTTAATGATTACATCAAACAACAGAATTGGGGAAAAAATGTGATCTCAATGACTTTGACTGTGGCATGGTTGTTGGTGCCAGACAGGCTGGTTTGGGTATTGTCTCTAAAGTTTATACAGAATGGCGCAAAAAACAAAAAAAAAAACATCCAGTGAGCAGCAGTTCTACAGGCGGAAATGCCTTGCTGATGAGAGAGGTCAGAGGACAATGGCCAGATTGGTTTAAGCTGATAGGAAGGCTATGGTGGTAACACAAACAACTACTCTTAACAACCGTGGGGAGCAGAAAGGCATCTCAGATGCAGGCATCCTGAGGCAGAAGACCACATCAGCCAAGAACAAGAATCTGAGACTACAGATGTGGGGACAGGCTCACTGAAACTGGACAATTGAAGATTGAAAAAAAAAAAAATTAAAAATAAAAAAAACATCGGCTGGTATTGTTTTTGAATAGAAACCTATATTGTGGAGGTGTTTGCTAAACCACTTGTACTAAGTTCTTTGATACACTTTATATAACATTATAGTAGCACCCTGTAGTTTATTACAAAGCAACAGCTTGTCTAATAAGTGACTATGCACTCAGTATTCATGAGATGTTTTGATTAATGTGTCGATTAAAAAAAAAAAAAAGATTATATATATATATATATATATAGTGGGGGAAAAAAGTATTTGATCCCCTGCTGATTTTGTACATTTGCCCGCTGACACAGAAATGATCAGTCTATAATTTTAATGGTAGGTGTATTTTAACAGTGAGAGACAGAATAACAACAAAAAAAATCCAGAAAAACGCATTTCAAAAAAGTTATAAATTGATTTGCATTTTAATGAGGGAAATAAATATTTGATCCCCTATTAATCAGCAAGATTTCTGGCTCCCAGGTGTCTTTTACACAGGTAATGAGCGGAGATTAGGAGCACTCTCTTAAAGGGAGTGCTCCTAATCTCAGTTTGTTACCTGTAAAAAGACACCTGTTCACAAAAGCAATCAATCAATCAGATTCCAAACTCTCCACCATGGCCAAGACCAAACAGCTGTCCAAGGATGTCAGGGACAAGATTGTAGACCTACACAAGGCTGGAATGGGCTACAAAACCATCGCCAAGCAGCTTGGTGAGAAGGTGACAACAGTTGGTGCGATTATTCGCAAATGGAAGAAACTGTCAGTCTCCCTCGGTCTGGGGCTCCATGCAAGATCTCACCTCGTGGAGTTTCAATGATCATGAGAACGGTGAGGAATCAGTCCAGAACTACATGGGAGGATCTTGTTAATGATCTCAAGGCAGCTGGGACCATAGTCACCAAGAAAACAATTGGTAACACACTACGCCATAGTGTGAAATCCTGCAGCGCCCACAAGGTCCCCCTGCTCAAGAAAGCACATGTACAGGCCCATCTGAAGTTTGCCTGAATGATTCAGAGGAGAACTGGGTGAAAGTGTTGTGGTCAGGTGTGGTCAGGTGTGGTCAGATCTCTTTGGCATCAACTCAACTCGCCGTGTTTTGGAGGAGGAGGAATGCTGCCTATGACCCCAAGTCATAACACCATCCCCACCGTCAAACATGGAGGTGGGAACATTATGCTTTGGGGGTGTTTTTCTGCTAAGGGGACAGGACAACTGCACCGCATCAAAGGGACGATGGACGGGGCCATGTACCGTCAAATCTTTGGTGAGAACCTCCTTCCCTCAGCCAGGGCATTGAAAATGACCTTAATGACTTGGAGAGGATCTGCAAAGAGGAGTGGGACAAAATCCCTCCTGAGATGTGTGCAAACCTGGTGGCCAACTACAAGAAACGTCTGACCTGTGAGATTGTCAACAAGGGTTTTGCCACCAAGTACTAAGTCAAAGGGGTCAAATACTTATTCCACTCATTAAAAGGCAAATCAATTTATAACTTTTTTGAAATGCGTTTTTCTGGATTTTTTTTGTTGTTATTCTGTCTCTCACTGTTAAAATACACCTACCATTAAAATCATAGACTGATGATTTCTTTGTCAGTGGGCAAACGTACAAAATCAGCAGGAGATCAAATACTTTTCCCCCCACTGTGTGTATATTTTATATATATATATGAAAGTGAAATGTGAAGGCCAATGTGAACACACATACTACAAACCGTGAACACACCCGGAGCAGTGGGCAGCTATTTTTGCTGCAGCACCCGGGGAGCAGTTGAGGGCCTTGCTCAAGTGCCCAACAGTGGCAGCGCTGGGATTTGAACTCACAACCTTCCGATCAGTAGCCCAACTTCTTAACCACTGAGCTACCACCATCGCATATATATATATAAAAAGTACTCACTTTTGTTGCCAGTGGTTTAGACATTAATGGCTGTGTGTTGAGTTATTTTGAGAGGACAGCAAATTTACACTGTTATACAAGCTGCACACTCACTACTTTACACTGTAGCAAAGTGTCATTTCATCAGTGTTGTCCCATGAAAAGATATAATAAAATATTTACAAAAATGTGAGGGGTGTACTCACTTTTGTGAGATACTGTATATATAAAGCTTATATAACCGTTTAGTTAAGCATGAACAATTTTCCTACACTACCTACGTCTGCATCTTAAACTGCAACATATTGTTTTTAATAATATCCTTAATCCCTGTAATTGTTTTGTTATAATGAACTGCCACATCACAGAATAGCAGCTTATTCTGCACAGTCATCCACGAGGGCATTTTCCATTTTAGCGAGGCAGGAAGCCACAATTAGTGAAGAGAAAACATTAATTTGTTTGACAGAGAGGGGAATCGTTTGGGGTAATTGTCTCAGCAGGACTGACTACCTTCGGCAGAACTCTTCTCTGTTCCTACACCCTGTCGCCTCTTCTCTGCTCCTCTGCTCTGCCTGTCATTCTTTGATGGTGTATCAGTTTCTGCACCTGTTTGAGTGATTAAAAGCTCACTCCCCACATTCAAGGAACTGGCTAGCTGTGAGCACGTGTAAATGGTCTCGAGTGTCCAGGTGTCCAAACTGGTTAAATGCACCATCACGTGCACGGAGCTCAGTAGGAGTGCTATAGCTCACTGTTTCAGCCACCCTGCCTGCTAAACACTCGCCAAAAGATTTGGCAGATTGAGGGGCTTCAGTTGAAGGGCTTGAGAATCTTCTACTAAATTGCACATGGTGCTAAATCAGCTTTAGGTCTGCCAGCTGTGGCTTTGGTGACACTTTCCCATTTATTACAACTCCCATGTGTTGAGGAGAGGAAGCTCCAGCGCCTTTGGTTTTATCTGAAGGAAGCTGTGTTCTATCAAGCATTTGATGGAAATTCATCCATCCATCCATCCATTTTCTGTACCGCTTAACCTCGCAAGGACTCGGGGAATGAGGTGGGGGACACCCTGAATGGGGGCCAGCCCACTGCAGGGCATAATCACACACCCATTCACACACTAAAGACAATTTGGAAATGCCAATCAGCCTACAACGCATGTCTCTAGACTGGGGGAGGAAACCCCCGAAGCACAGGGAGAACATGCAAACTCCACGCACACAGAGCAGAGGCTGGAATCGAACCCCCAACCCTGGAGGTGCGAGGCAAATGTGCCCTTCATGGAAACTATTATTATTAATAAATTTGTCATGATATCCATCATATCCATCCATTTAGCTAGCTGTATGACTTCTTAATAAATCCTCAACCCAACAGATTTAGATACTGAAAGGGTTGACTGTGATCTTGGTGGCTTGAAGAAATTACTATTTACTGAGCATTTTCATAAAAGGTAAGGATATCAGAATGATTTTTTTCTAGTTTAAAAGCCCTACTGAAAATTTCAGCTTAGCCTGACAAGCTACCAAAACACAAGTCATATTTGACAGCTAGAAAGGAAGCAGTTCCTGAATTATTACTAATGATACTACATAGACATGTTATTGTCTATACTACTAAGCAGACAAACAGTAAGTCACGGAAAATCTCAAACATTTATTGATCAATTGGAAAATAATTTACCAACTGTCAAAAATGGATGACCAGCTCGACCAGCTCGGCCTGCGTTTTGGCAGCTGGTGAGATTAAGCTAGATTTTTCAGCAGGCAGCTTTATCAGATCATATCTTTGCCAGAAAATAAGCAGAAGATTTCCTTCATTCATCTTCAGTGAGCGCTTTATCCTGGTCAGAATCACAGTGGATCCAAAGCAAAAGATGATGTGATATAATCTTCATAGCAAAACAGACATTGAATACTGAAAGCGTCAGGTCTGAACCCCCAATTATAGTTAGATTATCTATAGAACTAGAATTATTAAAATATATTGTACTCACATTTCCACGATATTAGTGTTGAGAATAAAGTGCATATTTCGCAGTGCTGGGCTTTTCTGTCTCCTAAATTCCAATTTAAACTTCATTAACATACAGTTCCTTGCAATACAATCCTTATTGAGCTGTATTAAGTAGGGTAATATAAAGCTGCAATCCTCATGAGCCTTGTTGTTTACTGTCGGAAACTGACTGAATGCTCCTGCAAATGATAATACTGAGGCTCAGGAGCTTTGCTGCATAGCCAAATGCATTCAAGACTTCACTCTTATGAAGTAGGTGTTCATTCCAAACTGTGAATTTTACTGTTTGCATGATGAGGATGGATATTATTGTATATGCTGAGACATACTGCTGTGCAACGGGTAGTAGCTACGGACCACTAGCCTGCAATACATGGTGTTTTCGTGATTTCTGACATTATTTGAACTTTACCTTTAGGGAAACGCACTATAGTATATACCATATGATTATCGTTTTTTATGCATTTTACATCCATGTTCCAAGGATAAGCGGCATTGCTTTTGTGATTAATGCAATTTTAACAGCATGATGTAGGTAAAGTACAAACTCCCAGCAGAATGGCAATGGTAGAAAAAGCGTGTTGTTTTCGTGCAATATAGAAAACCGCTATTTAATCCACACCCTATTGCTATCTAACCCTAACCCTAACCCTAAACGCACTACTTGAAAGGACCGAAAATACATTGACACCAAAACTGTTGCGTCTTGCTGTCATGTAAGGAAATTCTTTCTACTCAGAATTACACAGTAGGCTATCCACAGTCATGGCCATAACTAGCTATGAGAACACTGAGGTCCAGTAGTTTTGTAGAGGTTTTTTTTTAAACCTCTTATTTAGCATCTTTAGTTGTCAAATTCAATATGGAAGAAGCGAGACCCTGATAATGCGGTGGCACAATGTAGCCTACTTTTGTAGGCTCACTAATTGTAAACTGTAGAACTGTTGTACAGTTGTTCATTATTTTTATTTACATACAATCAATTGTTCTCGTTGAACAAACTTATGCAAAACAAACGTTCTATTATAGGGAAAATATGCTATACATAGTAATTAATAATAAAGTGTGATAGTAATTTTTTTCTCTATTTTTTAACTTAAGCAGTTGAGCAGCAGCTATTTTCTTCGAAAAAGTTATGTAAGACGATGTATATAGTACATATATGATATTATCTATACTTATGATGTAAATGAGTTTATGCAAGAACATATGATGGGAAATTAGCTTGTAAAAAGAAAACCTCTATTATAATTTTTTGTTTGTTTGTTTTTAGTTTAGACTAGCTTGCTAGTTTTAGTAAATTTAGCAGGTCGGGGTAGACTACAGACTGCTTAGTTGGCTATAAATAGATATTAGTTGTCTAAAATGTTTACATTTACATTTATTTATTTAGCTTTTATCCAAAGCAACATACAAAGGAAGTGAGGAACATGAGGAAATACAAGCAAAGCGTTATATCAATCGGAGAACAATACAAGTAATGTTACCATACAAGATTTTTAATTGAGTTCTAGAGAAGCAAAGTGCACAGAGTAGAGGTGTAAGTGCAGAATGTTTTTTTTTTTTCTTTTTCTTTTTTTCAATATATACTGTAAGTGTGCCGGTGGGGGGGGGGGGAGCAAGTTAGGGGTTAGTTAAGTGTTCACGGAAGAGGTGGGTCTTTAGCCGTTTTTTGAAGATAGTGACAGATTCTGCTGTCCAGACTGAGGTTGGAAGTTCATTCCACCACTGAGGTCCAGTCAGTATGAAGGTTCTGGAACAGGACCTCATGCCTCGCAGGGTAGGCACTACCAGGCGTCAGTCGTTAACCGATCGCAGGTTGCGTGAGGGAACACAAACCTCAAGGAGAGTGTTGTTCCAGACAAGGTCTTGTACGTGAGCATCAAGACCTTGAATTTGATTTGGGCAGCTACAAGAAGCCAGTGGTGGGAGATGAAGAGAGGTGTGACATGGGTTCTTTTGGGCTGGTTGAAAACAAGGTGTGCTGCTGCATTCTGAATCATCTGAAGGGGCTTGATGGAGCTGGCTGGGAGGCCTGGGAGTAGTGCGTTGCAGTAGTCCAGTTTTGAGATAACAAATGCCTGGAGTAGTAGTTGTGTAGCCTGTTCAGTGAGATAGGGTCTGGTTTTCTTGATGTTGTACAGAATGAACCCACAGGATAGTTTTATTATTAATTTATTAACTCTTGTATTAATGGCATGATTTTGAAGTCAGAAATCAACAGATAACATAGACTGTCTTGTAAATCAAAACATTCAAAGCAGTTTATGAAAGAATGGAGGGATAACATAACAGAGATTAAAAGCTATGGCATTGTGATATATATATAGATCATGTCGGTGGACCTCACCAAAATTTTGGTTCCTGGTAACAGCCTGAGAGTAGAGCATAGAAGACATATACAGATGTCTTGGACTTTTAATTTTCTTATTTCTTAATTGTAATAAACAAATTGATCTGAAATTTGCAAACCAATTTAATGAGTGATCCCATTTAAATGTATCAGTGTCAGTGCCGGCATATAGCACACCTATCTTTTTTCATTTAATCGACTATATAAAACTTTAATTTTTTTTTTTATTACCCATTAGGTAATACGATGTTCTACTGATCTGGAAAAGTTCTTGTGCTTCAATAAACTTGAAGAATAGCAGTTTGTCTCGCTTATATCATATGCAGTATTTCCAAATCACATTCATTTTGTATGTTCAACGGATTGTCTAGTTGCTTTTATTTTATTGCTTGTTATCTTATTACTTTACTCATTGCTAAACAGCCATGTATAAAGGAGACGGGTGACAGCTTTTGTGCCACTTCTGAGAGACGAGGTCCTTTAAGCGTTCAAGAGACTGAATAGTCGTCTGGGCTAAATGACATTGATCCTTTCTTACTTAAACTCACTGCAGATATTGCAGACCCTCTAATATATATATTTTTAACTTGCCCTTGGAGCAGAATATCATAGCAGAAGACTCAAAATCTTCTTTAGTCTTGCCAAGTTGGGTGCTGTCTGCTATCTGCAATTTCTAAAATACTTTAGTCCTAAGGGGAATAATTTGAAAAAAAAAATAAAATAAATAAATTCTAATAAGTTTTTAATTAGCAATAATGTCTTGAGCATGTTCCTTTTTTTTGGAAAAGGCACAGCACTGCTACTAAAGTACTTGATATTATAAATGCCCTTGATTGTAACAAAAAAAAAAAAAAAAAAAAAAAAAAAGCCTGTGCATCCATTTTCTTGGACATATTAAAAAATATATTTTATTATATGGCTTAGCTAATATTGGATTGTCTGACAAGACCTTGGGTTGGTTTAAGTAATAGATCTCAGTTTGTATTTTCAGAGGGATTATGTTTAATATGATCAGTGTTGAAGCTGGAGTGCCACAGGACCGCTAGTATTCACTAGATACGCTTACTGACCACTTTATTAGGAACATCGGTACACCTTATCAAATTAAAACAGCCAATCATTTGGCAGCAGCATGATGCAATACATGCGGATACAGGCCAAGAGTTTCAGTTAATGTTCACATCAAACATAGGGGAAAAAAGGTAGCTTTTAAACCAGTGGATATTATTCCAATCTTCAACTGTCCAATTTGGGTGTGAACCTGTACTCACTGTAGCTGCAGATTCCTGTTCATGGCTGACAGGAGTGGAACCTAATGTGGGCTTCTGCTGTTGTAACAGAACATCCACCTGAATATTTGATGCTTTTCTGCTCATGGTTAGTTCAGTTACCGTAACCTTCCTGCAGATCATTCTCCTCTGTCTTCTCTCATCAAGAAGACGTTATCACTCCCAGAACTGCCGCTTTCTAGATGTTTTTTGTTTTTCACACCATTTTGTGCTAACTCTATAGACTGTTGAGAAAATCCCAGAAGATCAGCAGTTTCTGAAATACTTAAACCAGCCCATTGGGCACCAACAACCATGTCACAGTTATAGTCACTGAAATATAATTTTCCCCCATTCTGATGTTTGATGTGAACATTAACATATGAAGCTCTTGACCTGTATCTGCATGATTCTGTTAATTGTACTGTTGCCACATAATTGACTGATTGGACAATTGCATGAATAAAGTAGATGTTGAGAGTATATTATTGATGTCTGCAATACTTAAATACTTAATGATGTCTACAATGTCTTCAGTTACATGATGATGATACTACTATCTACAGCTCTCTGATTTCCAGGGGAATGTACAAAACAACAACAACAACAACAACAACAACAAAATAACATTTGTAACAATGCAAACACTAAACCTGAACTAAAATGTATGTTATTTACACGCTTTCTTTAGATAAAGATGAATAAAGGGACCATACAGTACAATCCATCCATCCATTTTTCCATCCATCCTACACAGACTCGTGGGGAGCCTAGAGCCTATCCCAGGGGACTCGGGGCACAAGGCGGGGGACACCCCAGACAGGGTGCCAACCCATTGCAGGGCACAATCTCACACACATTCACACACTACAGATAATTTGGAAATGCCAATCAGCCTACAACGCATGTCTTTGGACTGGGTGAGAAAACCAGAGTACCCGGAGGAAACCCTTCGAAGCACAGGGAGAACATGCAAACTCCGCGGACACAGGGCAGGGGTGGAGGTGCGAGGCAAACATGCTAACCACTAAGCCACCGTGCTCCCCACCATACAGTACAAAAAGTCTCAAAAAGAATTTCATTACAAAATAAATCTTGGACACCATTGAAAACGTTAATTATAAACATGAATATGGAAGTCATTCAAGGTGGATTTTTCCTTTAAGTGTAGTTCGCTATGTCATGTATTTTAATGTTTTACGGTGTTACTGTTGTGCTCAGTACAGTTGAAAGGTTAAATAAATAAGTAAGTAAATAAATAAATAAACTATAGAACAAATCATTTTCTTTTATGTCATTTAAACCTTTTTTTTTTTTTTGCTGAAGGACAGTATGTCCTTGTACAGTATGTAATGCATGAGTATGTAATGGCAGTAATAATTGAGAGAGAAAGAGAGAGAGATGTGAGATAATTGCGTGGGTGAAACTCATCATCATTACCATAGTGCTTCAAAGAACTATTTTTGCCACCTCAGTGACAAGTGTTCCAGTGAGAATTGTCTTTCAAAGCCCATGTGTCTTTATGATAAGGCAACAGTAAATAGATCCAGTCATGATGGGTGAAAGAACACGATCGGTTTCAATTTTCGTCCTTACTCAAGAGGATATTGATGATTCACAAACCAAGGGAAATAGTGAATAATTTCATGAGTGAGCTTTTCACATTTTGGAGCATGTTCCTGCTGTCCAAACAGTGGTGTCTGGTAGTGTAAGCATCTGAGCAAAACCCTTAATTAGCCAGACTAGTCTGTGTTGATGAACTGCAGTGTCGACTCTTGATAATGTCTTGACAAAATCTAAGATAAAACAAAGGCAACCTGAGTAAACAAAATACAGTTTTTAAAGGATAATATTATTTATTGGAGAAAAAAAAAGTTACTAGTTACTAATTCCACAAATCTATGAAACTGCATTCATAATGGGGTTCAGATGGATTAGACGCAACCAGTCCTGATTACTGCAAACCCTGTTCAATCAAATCAACACTTAAATAGAACTTTTTCAACAGCATGAAGTTGGTTAAAAGGTCTTACCCAGTAACACACTATGTCAAAATTGAAAAAAATTCCAGAAATGATGAGGAAGAAAATGATTGAAATGCATCAGACTGGGAAGGGTTACAAAGCTATTTCAAAGGCTCTGGGACTCCAAAGGACCACAGTGAGAGCCATTATCTCCAAATAGACACAGCAGTGAACCTTCCCAGAAGTGGCTGACCCTCCAAAATTCTTCCAAGAGCACAGCAACTACTCATCCAGAAAGTCACAAAAGAGCCAAGGACAACATCAAAGGAACTACAGGCCTCTCTTGCATCAATGAAGGTCACTGTTCATAACTCCATTATCAGAAAGACACTGGGCAAAAATGGCATCCATGGAAGAGTGGTGAGGTGAAAACCACTGCTAACCCAGTAGAACATTAAGGCTCATCTGAATTTTGCCAAAACACACTTTGATCATCCTCAAACCTTTTGGGAGAATGTCCTGTGGATTGATGAGTCGAAAGTGGAACTGTTTGGAAGACAGGGGTCCCGTTACATCTGGCGTAAACCAAACACCGAATTCCACAAAAAGAACATCATACCTACGGTCAAGCATGGTGGTGGAAGTGTGATGGTGTGGGGATGCTTTGCTGCTTCAGGGCCTGGACAACTTGCAATAATTTAGGGAAACATGAATTCTGCTCTCTAACAGAAAATCCTAAAGGAGAATGTCCGGTCTTCAGTCCGTAAGTTGAAACTCAAGTGTAACTGGATTATGCAGCAAAACAATGATCCTAAGCATAGGAGTAAGTCCTAGTCCTAGAAGTAAGTGAAAGACTGATCTCCAGTTATCGGAAGAGTTTGGTTGCAGTTATTGCTGCTAAAGGTGGCACAAACAGATTTTAAGTTTTTGGGGGCAATTATTTTTTCACATGGGTGATAGGTTTGGCTAACTTTTTTTTTGCTTCAATAAAAAATAAATAAATGAAAACTGTATTGTGTGTTTATTCAGGTTGCCTTTGTTTTATGTTGTATTTAATTTGAAGATCTATAACTATTTAGTATGAGATATACACAAAAACAGAAGAAATCAATCATACTTTTTCACAGCATGTTTTGTATTCCAGCAAATGCAGATGAGCTGCTGTGCTTCTCGATGCTTGTAGGAGGAAACTTGTGCGTCTTGTGTTCTGCTTATATTCTGATGCATACTCTCTGCATATGCATTCACAGGCACCGGGGTCAACTGCTTCAAGCTAACTGAGGACGAGAAAAACAATGCTGTTTTTGGATTCTCTCTTTAGATGGAGGATGATTTCAGTGATCGCAGCCTAAGGTTTAAGTTTTCTTCTTCTTCTTGTTTTTTTTTTCTCCAAATGATTCACATCTTCCATAATAAGACATCTTTTAGACTGAGGTCCCATAGGCAACACCTCCCCCATTGCAATCACACTCTGACATTTACTTTTTACCAAAAGAAGCTTTATTAGCAGTCTGTAACACAACCATGTTCCAGCAGTCGTACATTTTGCAAAAGACTTGAGGCAGCAGTGCTCACTCAAGAGATGCTACTTGATAAATGAACTTGGTAACACTTTGTATGAAGCTCATATTCATATGCTTAGAAGTTGTTAGTGATTCCTGGCACGCATTAGATCAACTCCAGTAACTTACTATGGCACCATGCCAGGCTGCTAATATGGCACTATATCATTTTACTACATTAAAATGTTGCACATGCTTATTGAGTACAATATACACTCACCGACTGCTTTATTAGGAACACTTGTACACCTGCAGCTACATTCATGCAATTATCCAAACAGCCAATTATGTTACAGCAATGCAGTGCATAAAATCATGCAGATACAGGTCAAGAGCTTTAGGTTAGATTCACATAAAAACATCAGAATGCGGAAAGATTGTGATTTCAGTGACTTTGACTGTGGCATGGTTGACTACTGATCTCCTGAGACTCTCATGCACAACAGACTCTAGAGTTCTGCCGGTGGATGAAGAGGTAGCAGGAAGGCTACAGTAACTAAAATAATCACTCTTTACAACCGTGATGAGCAGAACAGCAACTCAGCCTACAATGAGAGATGGTGAGGGAAAAACTGCTTATAGTTGTTATAATATTATTAATGATAAGAACTTGTCTTGTGGAAGTTCCACAACATTAAATTGAATTATAAGTGGTTGAAGTTGAAACGACATGTTCATTAATAAATTTTTAAAAATGGTAAGTGTTGCTGTGGTATATGAGGAATAAAAAATGTGTTGTTATTGGCAAATTGGAGTGGTGTGATGGGGCCTGATGTAAAGCAAAGTTACTGTTACCGCCCTGAAATTTATTACTTACTTAGAGCTTTATATATATTAGAGTTTATAAAAATGCGTACACTGAGTTATTACCAACGTAGAAAGAATTATAAGCACAGTTCTAATGATTTATGAATATGGGCTTCATAGAAAGTATTACCACAAACTGTTTATCTTCAAGGAGGTGGTCTTAGCATTGTGGTACGAAACAACCCATATATGTAAGTGACCTCATTATTCATGTGGTGATGTACATATTTTTGTAGGCAGATTGTTCTGCATAAATTAGAGCTGTATATGTAATGTATATCCATCTCAATAATGAGCCATGTTTCATTGTATTACCTAGATGAGAGCAAATCTACAGCTCCATGAATGGAAATTTTTATTTGTCATTCTCTCTCTCTCTCTCTCTCATTTTCTCCTCCGTAATGCCTGTGGCCAGTCACTTGTGCCTCGCTCGGGGGTGTAACTTTTGTAATTACTCTGACAATAAGCCTGTTTTTCACACTGCAACTTCTCCCTCCTCTCAGTTTCTCTTGCTCTGCATGCGCACTTCAGCTGAAAAGGATGCCAAAACTGTTTACATGCATTTTGAAAGGAGAGAAATGCAGGAGCACGGAGGAGCGAGAGTCAGTTCTCAACCGTAATTGAACAGATATACACATGTGCTGTT
This sequence comes from Cranoglanis bouderius, assembly GCA_023630585.1. Lineage (NCBI taxonomy): Eukaryota > Metazoa > Chordata > Actinopteri > Siluriformes > Cranoglanididae > Cranoglanis > Cranoglanis bouderius. Next base: position 29,110,114 of record CM042536.1, read on the forward strand.
GCACAAAACTAGATTCACTTCTATAGCAATGTCAACCAGCAACAGTGTACCTTCTGGTACAATTTATACAGTATTGTGCAAATGTCTTAGGCACCCTATTTTTTAATACAAACTTTTGTTATAGATTTTTTATTTTATGATTTCTACATTTTCAAGTCAGTACAAAAACATTTTAGATTCTCAAACATTAGTTTTCTAGCACGAAATTGTGTTTAAAAAAAAAGTGTTACAGAAAAATGTTTGTATGTCAGTAAAGAAAGGAGCATATTATGCAATAGACCACTTTTCAGACAAAAAAACACAATGAAGGCTGCTGGGTTTTGCTGCAAAAATAACAAGCAAGTGTGAAAGTCAAAGTCTCCAGAAGAACTGTGTCTGGTTCTGCAAGATGCTCAGTAAAACTTACCAGCTCATTTCCTTATAAAACTGCACTAATTGTAGCTGAGACTACTATTTTTTTCAAGCAAAGGGTCATTCCAAATATTGACTTTGTTTCATACATTACTGTTTACTGCTGTTTATGGTATTTTTAAATGTAGAAACATTTAATTTCATTATTTATAAAGCACCTTTGTTCTACAGCATTTCCTAAGACTTTTGCACAGTACTGTATATGCAACATTGATTGATCACATGCATACATGGAAATATTCTGCATCATATAATTTTCTGTACATTCAGATCACTTTCAGTAACCTTAATTCATCGTATCAGTTCAATTAAGTTGACTGAGTCTATGATTGGGGTGCCTTGTAGCTCTTGTAAAAATTCATAATTTTTTAAAATTATTTTTTAAAATACATTTTCAACATTGAATCCAAGGAAACATGCATTTAACCATTAAAAAATCTCTGGCAACAATCTTTTTACAAGGTTTTATTTGCTGAAAATAGCATAATTTGGCTCTTAAATACAACCCCATTTCCATAAAAGTCTGGATTTTTTCTAAAATGCAATAAAAACAAAAATCTGTGATTTGTCAAGTCTCTTGAAACTTTATTTAACTGACAAACGTACAAGTGTTTTCACTGACAAACTTACTTGTATTTTGTAAATATAAACAAATTTAGAATTTGATACCTTCAACACACTCAAAAAAGTTGGGACAGAGGCAAAATATGACTGAAAAGTTTATAGAATATTCAAGTAACACCATTTTGGAGGATCAGGTTAATTGATAACAGGGGAGGGTATCAGGATTAGGCATAAAAGGAGCATCCACCAAAAGCTCAGTCTTTGCAAGCAAGGATGGGTCGTGGCTCACCACTTTGTGCCAAACTTCGTGAGAGAATTGTCCATCAGTTCAAATAGAACATTGCTCAACGCAAGATTGCAAAGATTTTAGGTCTTTCACCATCTACAGTGCATAATATTGTGAAAAGTTTCAGGGAATCCAAAGAAATCTCAATGCATAAAGGGCAAGGCCAGAAACCACTGTTGAATGTGCGTGACCTTCGAGCCCTCAGGCGGCATTGCCTGAGAAATCATCATGCTACTGTGATAAATATAACCACATGGGCTCGGGAGTACCATTGATATATTAGGCATATATTAGGATTTTAGAGAGACATATGTGCCATCAAGGCAACGTCTTTTCCCCAGGAAGTCCATGGTTATTTGAGCAGGACAATGCCAGGCTTCATACTGCACATGCTACAACAGCGTGGCTTCGTAGACACAGAGTGCGTGTGCTTGACTGGCCTACCAGCAGTCCAGTTCTGTCTCCTATGGTGCAGCATGAAGAGGAGAATCAGACAATGGCGACCAAGGACTGGTGAGCAGCTGAAGTCTTGTATCAAGCAAGAATGGGCAAAAATTCCACTTGCAAATCTGCAACAATTAGTATCCTCAGTTCCCAAACGATTAAAAGTTTCAGTAAAAAGAAGGGTGATGTATTTACAAAATACAATTAAGTTGGCCAGGGGAAACACTGAATATCTTTCCTTTTTACTTTTGTCCATTAATTAAAGTTTCAAGAGACTTGACAAATCACAGATTTTTGTTTTTATTGCATTTTATAAAAAAAATTTTTTAAAAAAATCCCAACTTTTAAGGAAATGGGGTTGTAAGTAATGGTTATTATTATTATTTTTTAGCATATAATACAAAATACACAAAATGTGGTTAACTAGCATCCATACTAATGGCATGCAGACATTAAAGACTTGCTAATTATTTACTTTAAATTATTTATAATTTTTAATGAACAAGTTATTTCTTTTATTTTCAATCTATAATTTGGGTACCAAGATTGTTATTTCTTTGTTGACTTAGTCAATTTTACAATATCATGGAAAATAACAACAACAACAAACAAACAAACAATAAGAGAACTTACATTTCTTCTTCCCCTGATCTTCAATTCAGTTCCTGTTGAACATGACTTGTGGAATATTCCAAGTATTATATAAAAGTGAATGTGTTCATGTGTCAGGGTTGAGTGAATGTTGTGAAACTGTAATGTACTACATTTTTCATAATCTGTAATGGATGACTCATGGAAAAGTACGAGTTGTTAAATGGGTTCATATATTAATGCAAAAATATGATTTTTGGAGTATTTTTATTTGATTTATGACTACATTTCAAGATAAAGTTAAGTTACAGTGGGATGGACAGAAATGCTGTTTTCTACATCCTCTAGTGTGCTAGGTTTTATTAAAATGATTTATATAAACATGCACATAGGTTTACATATGTTTAAAATATCCTCTTCCTTTACTTTCTATATAAAACTGTGAATGTAATATCAGTAGGAGACACTTGTGGAATCACCCAGTTAAGTGTATACACTGAAAAGAAGAGAAAAAATATTGCCTTCATTTATCTTCATAAATGAAGCATGGAGCCTGTTTTGTCACACAGCTACAACTTTAATTTGTGTTCTGTCTTTAAGGTGCCCATGAATTGTTATGAAAGTCATGCTACTGGCACTGCTGATGTATCCTGGGGGTTGAAGGCTGTTTCAGTCACTGCGTTTGATTCTGTGCTGCTGGTTGCAGGACGTTAATTACCCCAGACAACAAACACTGAAGGCTGTTCTCATCCATACAAGGCAAGTATGTAATACTCACACCATTTCTTTCTCTGTCTCTGTCGCTTCTTTCTTTATTCTCTTTCTGATTTTCTCTCTGTTTGTCTCTCTCTCTCTCTCTCCATCTGATGTGCGCATGTTTTTCTCCTCGGTTCATACAGTGAAGTGGGAGCATTACCTGTAACTGAGTGTAATTGACTGTAGTCTCCCTGCTCTGGATTAAATTAGCAAGCAGAGTGCATTATCCATTGACTCAATGTGCCGTCCAGAGATGAGACGGAAATTATTGCTGTACTGTAGCCGTGAGCTCAGTACTCTGATAAAACATCACATACCCACATCCACTCATTAGTTTATCAGCCCTCAGATCCACATCTGAGTTTTCCTCCCTCTCTTTCATTTTCTGACTGACTGTCAAATTTTTAGCTCTCAAAACAAGCAACTTTCAACAGGGAAATCCCATTGGTTGGAGTGAATAAAAAAATTAAACACTAAGAATCATAATAAGAAATAGGATGTGCAGTAGCCATGTAACGCTTTGACACTATTTGTATCTGTATCTGGTTAGTGCACCATATATCCATCTACATCTGTATTCAGATTTAAACCCAAAACCAAACCCATATTTTATTAAATATGAACCCTCCCATGCTGCCAGGTTCAGAAACGTAGAAAAGTCAGCACTGTCAGTATGGTCTGTGGATTCTGACAGTTCCTCAACCTCAGCTACGTCGCTTGAGTTTATAATTGGTCTTACCTAGAAACGTGTGCAGCACTGTTTTTTTTAAATTCTGCTCATGCAGTTATTATTTTTGTGTGTACTTGCCCACAACTAATTTCTAACCAATTTAGTTGGTTAAATTTCCTGAAATATAAACAAACTAGTACCCTAATTTAAACCACCACAACCCTGACCAAGCAGTTACAAAGGCTGCTGTAAATACTGTACATTGCAAGGGCAGCATGTTCATGTTAATCCCATAAGCATCATATATGACCTCATGTGCTAACCGCGAATCTCAACCAGATTAGCGCTAATCTCAACACCGCTAATCTCAACACCGCTAATCTCAACCAGTTTATATTTGTACCTGTTTAGAACACATTATCTGTTCATTCCTATGAATAATGTGTTTGTATTCGGTTACGTCGCTAATGCCCAGAGAGGAGCTCACATACTGGAACACATTCCTCTGATACTCCCAGCTGTTGCTTCTTCCACAGATTTAAACTACATGTCACAAAATCAGATGAAGTAAGTGTCTGTTATCAAGAACATCTGGTGTACAGACACTGCGACAATCTTCATACACTGCAAACCATTCTATTTAATCAGCAGTGGTGTGTGCATGCCTCGCCAGACTAACACACAATCTGCCCAAGGCTGGTGGATTATCAATATGCATGAACTTCAGACCAAATTTCCCAGCATAGTCATGCTCATCTATCAAACCACCACCAACTGATCCCATGTGAGGCAACTCCTAGGCAACTCTAACCATACAGAAGTCTGAAGCTGTTTAATCTAATAAATCCTTATGAAGGAAAGGAGCCACAGGATTTCTGAGGCGACAGACTTCTGTCTACCAATAAGATTCACAGGGCTTCATTTATCATGCTGGAAACAAACGAAATTATTCGCAAACCAGTCGCAGGAGCACTTCCACAAGAAAATCACAGAAGTTCAAAAAAAAAGTTTGCATCCTAAGATAGCTCATGAATTTGTGTACATTGTGTAAACAAAAACATGTTGTTTTCAGCTCTCTGTGAGCTTTTCCTTTTATGAAGTTTTGCAGGGACGTCACTAAATACAAATGCACAGTAAAAGACTCAATATTTGCATTTATCAAAAAACTGTTGTAAATCTGGTGGGGAATTTTTAGTACAGTTTAGCATAAAAAAAACATTTACCCACATCTTTACTAAAAGATTCTCTGTGGGGTCTGTTAGTCCTATGGGTACACACTTTACAATAACAGTATATAAACAATCATGCACTAATACTTGAATTAATACTTACTTAAATATGAACTAATGATGAGTTAAGGCATGTACTCATCACGAACAATGAAGAGATAACCTTAACTACGACGTGAGTCTTATGAATTCATGTGTGAATAATGACCATTTTGTACTGCCTTTCAGAAGCTAAATAAGATATTTACATGTTTCCCAGAAGAAAAAATAATAATTTACACCAATCATCCTGTTCAAAAGTTCACATCCCCCTGGCTCTTAATGCACCGTGTTGCCTTCTTAAGCATCAGTGAAGGTTTGCACCTTTTGTAATAGCTGTGTATGAATCCCTCAGTTGGACCTGGAGGATTTTTCTGAAGAACAGTGGGCAGTTTAACTGCTCAGGACAAACAATGGACTCATGAACAACTATCACAAAACATAAAAACAGTCGTTGATCATCCAGGTAACAACACACAGTATTAAGAATCAAGCGTATGTAAACTTTTTAAATGGGTTCATTTGTGTAAATTCAGTTAGTATTGTGTCTTGTGGACTATATGTAAACATCTGTTATGTGAAATAGCTTATTCAGGGCAGTACTAAATAAAAAACAAAATGCAGATTCTGCAAGGGGTATTAAAATTTATGAGCACAACTGTATGCCTCACAAATTATAGCCGCTTAATGTAAAATCCAGCATTTTGATCAGCTTGATTTCAAATCACCCATAATTCAATCTGCATCATTTAAGGAAAACAATAGATTACTTACATTTTTTCTTAAGTGTAATTAACTGTTGCCTCCCCCAAACCTAGATGTGCCCATACCTCAGCAGTAATGGCCTCAATGTATTAAGCAAACAAATAATGACTCAAGATGACAATGAGTTATTAATTATTTGTGCTAATTATAACCAAACAGAAGAGAGTGCAGGTAATGAGGTTTTGTACAGTGTGTGGCGGTGGATGGTGTTCTCACAGTGATTCAGATGCTCGTGGGTGGCATCTCTGAGTGCTGAAATGTGGCTCAGTGGCAAGCAAGAAGAAAACTTTTCTCAGGGGAATCAGCAGCGTAAAAAAGACAGAAATGTTGGGGCAAAGTACTGTATTTTCCCTGAACACTGCATTTGTCATCTACTCCTGCTCCTTTAGTGTGCAGCTCTTCTGTGTTGCTCTTGAGAAGCCACCATGTAGGATGGTTTGATGCACTCAGTGACCACCATATACACACTTCGTTACACCCTGTGTGCATGGGCACTTGTTTATGTTTAGATTGCTTTACCAGATAATTGAGGTGCAGATATGGAGCAGCTGGTGATCTGGTAAAGAGGCCTTGCTTCCTTACACCCTCAACATCTTCCTTTGCAGACTGAACTACAAGTTACCCAAGCTCCTTTAGTCAACCAAAGCTTCGAGAAAGCAATGGGATGTCATGGAACTGTATTTATCTTGGCACTTTGAGGCAGTGTTCATACTGGTTGCTTCCATATTCCCAAAAATTTTAATAAAAAAAATATGTAACTAAATTGGATTCCCTAGTTAGTTTAGCCAGGTCAAGCCAATGACGCAACACTGCCATGTAGGAGAAAAGGCAACCAGCACTGCGATGGAAGCAACATGATTTCTGACTACCTGAATGGCAGCCTGGGAAAACCCATCAAGTCATTGTGGCTACATTCTAGAACAGTCACTAATATACTCTGCCATCTCTACTTTGAGAAAAACATAACTATATTTTACTGAAATTACATGATGTTTTTATTTAGACTACTTTCTAACCTCGCCATGGGATCTGCCTGGCGATCTGTAACAAGCCACTTTCACAAACTCAGTGGTAGATGCAGTCAGTTTGCCTAAAACCGTCCATCCATCCATTTTCCAAACTGCTTATCTTACACAGGGTCGCGTGGGAGCCTGGAGCCTATCCCAGGAATCTCTGGGCACAAGGCAGGGGACACCAACCCATCGCAGGGCACAATCGCACACACATTCACACACCCATTCACACACTACGGACAATTTGGAAATGCCAATCAGCCTACAACGCATGTCTTTGGACTGGGGGAGGAAACCAGAATACCCAGAGGAAAACCCCAGAGCACAGGGAGAACATGCAAACTCCATGTACACAGGTCGGAGGCACGATTTGAACCCCCAAACTCAGAGGTGCGAGGCAAACGTACTAACCACTAAGCTATCGTAGTTCAAATGTTCAAAGGATTTCCAGGCCACCATACAAAATATAGTCTCACGCTCCTGATAATGCTCCTGATAACTCACAATGAAATTTCCAACTCTTACACATGCAATGTTCTTGTTGCTCTTACGGCTGACGTCATTAGCATTAGCAACATGATTAGCAGTGCTCCTCCTGAAAAGAGTCTGATATGTGCATACCCATGATCAGATTACCCGACCATTGAGGATCCATTAGGCTGGAAGCCCAAAAGTAGAGCAATAAGCATTTCACTGTTCACTGCCTTGTTAGAGCACCTAGTCACCTTTCACACACCCAGCATGGGCCAGTGGTTTGAGTCATAATTGTAATTGCTTATGGAACACATTTATTTCTGGTGAGAGAGAAGAGCCACTTGACCCTGTTAAAAAAAAAAAAAAGAAAGAAAGAAAAAAAAAATAACAGGGGCTGCGTCAGACAGTACACATCTATATTGTGCATATCTAATTATTAACAATTATCTCCATTATGATGTAAAATCACTTTGCTCAATAGTGAGACTACAGTTATTTCTCACATTTAATTAAGCAATTTGAAAAAAATATCCATATTCTGTACCACTTATCCTACACAGGGTTGCAAGGAAGCCTGGAGCCTATCACAGGGAACTCGGGGCACAACGCAGGAGACACCCTGGGAGGGGTGCCAACCCACTGCAGGGCACAATCTCACACACACATTCACACACTACAGACAATTTGGAAATGCCAATCAGCCTACAGCGCATGTCTTTGGACTGGAGGAGGAAATCAGAGTACCCGGAGGAAACCCCTGAAGCACAGGGAGAACATGCAAACTCCGCATGCACAGGTGGGATTCAAATCCCCAAACCCGGAGGTGCGAGGCAAATATGCTGACCACTAAACAACCAAACAAAACAAACCATATATAACAATCTCACTTTATCATTTATTATTAAATAAACATAAACCAATTTCATACCGCAAGTTCCGAATCTAAATTCCTTCATATTGATAATTATTTGAATTAAAATATGACAGTATATAGTAGTACATCATAGAAAAAAAAACAACAATTTGACTTTAAAAAATACAAAGAGTTAAAGCATACAGTATACACAGGGAGTTTGTAATTTAATGATTCAGAATCAATAAAAAGCTAGTTTAAAAATTTAGTTAGCAAAGCTACAAGATTAAACACGTTTCAGGCAAGAAATGTAGCTATCTACACTATAAGCTTTGTGGCAGAATGTTTATTAAAACAATAAAAGTGTTAAAATGTGTAACCCAGTTGTAAACCAACAAAGTCTTTTAGCATACTGTACGAGTTGTTTCGTGGCAGTTCTTAGAAATTTGCAATCATTAGACTTAGGGTTGTGTCCAGTCTCAAAATATTTTTTTCCTATTGACTTGGACTTGTCTCTGAATTATTGGGATTTGTACTAAGGTCTCAGCCTTGATCTTAGTATTGGTCTTGGTATTGGGCTAAATATTGTCTTGATCTCAACCAGCAGTTTATAAAAATACTGGTCTTGGACTTGATGATGCCAGTCATGACTTCAGCCCAAATTAGACTATTATGCGCTTTCTTAGGAAGCTTAGAGTATATTAGTGTGAGATTATAGCAAAAGTCAATGCAACTTAAAGCACTTTTAATGACAAAGTGTGCAAATAGTGTTCCAAACTGAAAGAAAAACAGGATCCTGAAAAAAACATCTGCATGTCTACGGACTCAGGATTATCTTCTCTCAGAGCAGTCTGTTACTTATGTGGACATGGCCTCTCTGTGAGAAACTGTCTCTGTTTGAATGTGACAAACAGATTGACATGCCAGGAAAGGAAAAGTTTTTGTTCTTTTCTTTCTTTCTTTTTTAAACATAAGTCAGTATGTGAAGTAAGAAACTGAGTGATGTGTCTAAGATACTCTGAATAAATTTAAAATTCACAGCTGCTGGAACCTCATCAGATATAACTCATATACTATTTTCCGATCTTAAGAAGGATCTTTAAAAAAAACAAAAAAAAAAAACAACAAAAGTAATAGTTACCCCTCTCCACTGCTAATCCCCACTATAATAATGGCAGCTGCAGTAGAGTGACCAATGTGGCGGTATATCTGATGAGGTTCCAGCAGCTTGGCCTTGATGGATTGACATAAATACTGACAATCAGCCATAAACACCCCATGAGCCGTCAGCAGTTCTTGACTCACACTGGCCTCTCTAATAATAGCTCACTTAGCACATAGAGCTGAACGGCCAGAGGAGTTTTCGTGTCACCCCACTTGGCTGATTAGCCACTCAAGTCACATCGTGTTCCTGCAAGTAATTTAAATGAATGTACTGATTTTAGTGAGATGCCTATGCCGCATTAAACGTGCTTTGGGGCTGTGAAATAATAATGCATAGCCTCGGAAATGGCAAAATGCCAAGCTGAGCTGCTTTTAAAATGTGCCAATACACTCCCAGCAGCCAACAGGGACACTTCAAATGACTTTTCATTAAGGCCCTTGTGATAAACAAAATATGTTCAAGTCTGGCTGCTTTATGGATTTTTTTAGCACTTTAAAAGGATAGGCAATTTGAGGGGTAGCTTATAAATATGCTCAGGGCACCCATGAATGGCCTAATGTTGGCTAACGGGCCAAGAAACCTGATGGTAGTTGGAATTAACGCACCTCACTGAACCTGGAACTCCCCCTTCCTCACTTCCTGGGGTGAAATTAGCCTAATGAGCAGAAATGATGTACGAGAGAGGAAGTAATGTATGGTGTGTGTGTGTGTGTGTGTGTGTGTGTGTGTGTGAGAGAGAGAGAAGAAGAGTTGTGCGGGAAGGGCTGTTATGATAATCAACGAAAAAGATGTGCAAAGCTATACGGATATGGAGAAGTAAATATCATGTAAGTATGAAAAGCAAGAAGTAGAGATTCAAATTGTAATTAAGTGTTGTACGATGCAGATAAAGTTACTTTAACCCAGGGCAAGCGTTCCTCTCATGACCCAAAGTGCAAACCACCTACAAGGCACAAAAGGGAAGGTGAGATAAAAGTGAGGAGAGTATTTAAAATTGTATCACACTTGCCTGTGGCAACAAGCTCCCTTAATGCTTTGTTGCTCTCCAGTGAGAAGGTTGTCATTAGATCAGCTCAGCCTAATTAACATTTCAGTTTGACTCTTTATCTGACCCTGCAGAAGAGAACATCATTTTCATAGAAAGAAAAAGTGAAAGAATTCTAGACAAATACAAGATTGCTTACTATCTAGTAGGGTAATGACTTTGTGTTAAATGCAGGGCTGGATTATATAAAGGAGATAGCAGGACTCTCTCTCTATCCAGGAAAAATACATTAAAAATAGGTTCAATCTTCACATCCACATTGTCTTATTTGCAGTTAGGTGGATTATTTTGTACTTTTGTACTTTTTATCTTTTCCTTCCCTCCTTCAGACACCACTGCTTCTGCCCGGATCACAGCATGTCTGACGGACATTTCATCGTGGATGGCAGCTCATCAGCTGAAACTCAACCCCAGCAAAACTGAACTGCTCTTCATCTGAGGAGATTCATCCCTATGCCAGGATCTCATGATCTCCTTGGACAACTCCATGATTCTTCAACTACTGCTCGTAACCTTGGGGTAATCGTGGACAATCAGCTGTCCTTTTCATCACATATTACTAATCTAACACGGTCCTGTCGGTTTATCCTTTACAAGATTAGAAGGATTCGATCATTTCTAACAACACGGGCCACTCAGTTGCTTGTGCAGTCTCTTGTGATTTCCAGACTAGACTACTGCAACTCGCTCCTGGCAGGTCTACCTTTGAGTGCCACCTGTCCTCTACAGATGATCCAGAATGCAGCTGCACGACTTGTTTTCAACCTCCCTAAGTTCTCTCACACCACCCCGTTGCTGCGCTCCCTTCACTGGCTTCCAGTAGCTGCACGCATCAGATTCAAAACATTGATGTTTGCCTACAAAGCCAAAAGTGGAACAGCACCCTCTTATCTTAGAGCTCTCATCACCCCAGGCACCGCACCACGCAGCCTCAGGTCAACAAGCACTGCTCGACTGGTCCCACCCTCTCTCAGGATACAAGGTAGATCTGCCTCGCAACTTTTCTCTGTTCTGGCACCAAGGTGGTGGAATGAACTTCCCATCAATGTCAGAACAGCTGAGTCGCTGGCTATCTTCAAGAAACACCTAAAGACATACCTCTTTCTTAAATACTTACCCCTTGATAATTAGTGTTTTCTTCTTCAAACAAACAAACAAACAAACAAACAACCTCCTAACAGTTGCTCTCTTTTCAACAGGTTTGTGTTCAGTGCACTTTGTTGTAGTCGTACGAACCAGAAATGAAGTATTCATTGATGGAGAATTTAAAGCACTCTTGTACGTCGCTCTGGATAAGGGCGTCTGCTAAATGCTATAAATGTAAATGTACTTTTGTAGAACCAAGAATAACAGCACCATTAATGGATGCATGAAGAAGTGAGGCTGGGGCTGGTTTCTTTCTAAGCCAGCCTGTAGATTTGCAGATTCAGTGACAGCCATTTCAGGTGATTACACTTGATGAAATGCTTCTTAAGCCTGGTTCACGGTGCACCGACAAATGCAGACCAACCCCGACCAAAAAAAAAAAAAAAAAAAAAAAAAAAAAAAATCGACGAAACAAAACTTAAGTTTGCTGTTGGGTTTAGAATGTTGGGAAACACAGGTGTCATGTTCACACTGCCTCAACAGACACCAACAAACTTTTTACGGACAGTCAGACTGGTTTAAAAATGGATGATTCTTTTCCACAATCAAAATTTTACTATCACTAGTGTCTTTACGTGTTGTTCTTGAAAACAACTCAGTTTACAAACATAAGTTGAGCTGATCAAGTATTTGAATGCAATATTTTTTTTCAACCTAATCTCTATCTACTGCATGTGAAGCATAATACACAATTACTACAAACATGTTCTTCCTGTTCTTTCTTCCGGTTAGCTAACCTCCTTCAAAAACATGCCAGTAGATGGATGGCTGTGCTAAATTAACCCTAGATCGCTTTGCAAGCCCAGTGTTCCCCGGATATGCATCATACTGAAGATGAATGAATGAATGACTGTCCAAAAAATGCCCTTAGACTTCCACTGTAAGAGTGTTGAGAGTAATTTCCGATAGTAAAATGGTCATGGCAAGGATCAAGGGTCTGTTTCATTGCACATAAAGCACTGCTGAATAATTGGGTGATTGTACATGTCATGTAGGTCATCACTCCAGGATGAAACACAGCAAAAAAAAACCACAGTGCCTACTTATCCAATGTCAGTTGTATTCATTCTATTGTCACATACTTCACACTTCAAGTAAGGTAAGGGGGATTAGTCATTTGAACAGTCATATTGGCTCACTAGCTTGTTTGAAAATGGTATTGAAACACAGAATAACTCAGAAATATCATTACACAGCAAAATCCTCAGTGTTCCATTCACACCTACCAGGCTTACATAAGTAAAGCTGAATACAAAAAAAAAAAAAAAAAACCCCACTGCAGTTAATTAAATGCTGACAGTGTTAATGCAACACTGGGTATTTTGCTGTCATCACTGTCACCTTTGAAAGCAAATAATCATATGTTTCTGTCTAATATACAGGTCCTCAACCTCAGTTTAAAGCTCTGACTCAGTGTTGTCCACCTTTATGCTGTACTAATGTGGCAAATGGAAGAATGAAGAAGCACGTGTCTGTTTTTATGGCAAATCAATGCTTTGCATCCTCCTCATATTGTTGTTAAACCACGTCGCACCAAGCTGCCCGGAGAGACATGAAAGAGAAATTACAACTGTGACAAATCCCGTCACAACGCTCTCAATATCTCGCCGCATCAAAAGAAATGTCAGCCGAGCGTGCGCGTGGGATTGCGATCCTGACAGCTGATAGAATCCAATCAAATATGTCAGTTTGACTTTCTGACAATAAAATGAGAAAAACTACAGCACAAATGAAACAACCATTTGTTTCGTTTGACATAAGTAAAGCAATGAGTAACGAGACTGAAACTGGTAAAACAAGTTTAAAAAAAATACACAGAGAACAGAATAAAGATGAAAAGTTGCGGAGAAAAATAAAACACATACTAACGTCGATAGAGATTAAGTTGAATTAATAAAGCTGCAGTTATATGTAAGTTTTTTTTTTTATTTTTATAAAAATGAAATAAGTAGTGTTATTGAGTAAGTAGAAAAGAAAACATTCTAAAACTTTCTGTTCTTCTGCTTCTTCTATAAAAAAACCCCTCTAAAATAGTCATTCAGAGTCAGAGCTGTTAGACAGACTTTTCGCATGTGTCATCAACTTTAACCCCAAAAGGTTGGTCTATTGTTAGTAAAGCCAGAATTAACTCAGAGTCATTATTAAAAGTGGTGGAAGATGGAGGAAAATCTCAAACTGTGGCTATTTTCTGTATCTGAATGATGTTCAAGGCAGGGTGGGGTCTTATGGTGGGGAGTTAAGTCTTCTTCATTTTAATAACATTTCTCTAATAATGAAAAGACTGTAATGGTAGCAAATAATTAAATCTTAATTACACTATGTTCAAGTCTTGAATGTGTATTCACTTGCCTTTGTTAAATCAGGTTAATCTCCACACTCACATTTACTTCCTTAACATATTTTTACCAGTGAAGTCTCTGAACCCCTAAAGGTTACTGCCGATTCAGTTGCATACGCAGGTTACATTTAGTCATTTAGCAGATATTCGGATCTAGGGCAACGTAGAAAAAAAACATGCAGAGTTGAAGATGGAGCAATGCAGAGTATCTGGAGAATCCGCAAGGTTTCATGACAGACTGAAAGACGAATGCTAGTTTGTACAAGTCTAGCTGGTGATAAAGTGATAAACGTAAGGGCATAAATAATAATACAATTCAATTAAAAGCAAAAACTTTGAGGTGTTTCTGAAACCATATGACTGTACAAAACCAATACGGCAGATAAACCAAAGCCTCCCCGTTGAAAAATCCAGCTTAGTCTGACCAGATACCAGCTGCCAAAACAAGCTACAAGGCCAAGAGTTTTGAGCTGGTGGACCATCTTTGCCAGTTGGTAAATTATTTTCCAGCTTCTTTACTACGTGGCTAAATGGACCAAAATGGTTGAGATTTGTTAATTGGCTTACTGTATTGTTTTCATAGAAAACAACTTGTCTGTGATTTTAGAAAGTGTTTCCATGTACCATGTAATACTCAGAAACGTGAGACATGAGAATGGTCATGTAATCAGCAAACAGGCATAAACTAGCCAAAACTAAATCAGCAAACAGGAAGCATGGTCAAACCAGAATATCCCTACTACCCTATTATACAGTAGGCGAAAAGCAGTACGCCAAAGGAGTAGTATGTCTGAATTCTCAGTATTCCTAAAACAGTAGGCGAGAAATACCTGGATGACCTACTGCTTCTGCCGAGATTCTGCAGTATGGAAACAGCAGACACTGCTCTATCCCATAAGGCAACGGGAGTGGCACGGAAAAGCTGTCAGAATCAAAAATGGCAGAAGGCAGCGCATCGGCTCTTTTTAAGTGTAGGTCACATGACAATGCCAACATGGTAGATGTAGTACGTCTGGTTTGTATTCATATACTGTTCAGTATGTAGTGTATCAACGGCCGAGCAGATATCATATCAACCAATCATATCAACGTCATATTTTCTGAAGCCTCTCAGCTCGAAAAAAAATGGTGGACAAACTCTCAGCCAGCTTCGTCTTACAAATGTAAGTAGCTTGTTATTGTAGCTCTCAAATGATTACTTACGTTAGCGATTTTTAACTTTACTTGACGTTCTATATAACGACTTTTAAGTGTTAAACGATTTTTTTTTAAATCCACAAGCTAGCCTACGATCCTACTTGAAGTACCAAGGCATAAACACAGTTCTTAATTTGTAAATCTGCAGATCCCGGAACACTAAGAGGATATTGATCCAGCAAGTTGGGGGGCAAGCGAAAGGTCCCAGTCCCTGAACTTACACACGTAAAAGTAATTTTAGAATCTCACATAGCCAACGATATTTGATGCTGAAAGGACGGCCTATATAATTGATCGCTCTGGTACAGCGATGTAATGAGTTTATAACAGTGAGTGTTCTCAGTACAAAGGGAAACATTTATGGATTGTGCAATCTATCAGCTTGTGTGCTGTCAACTCAGTTAGCTACAAAACACATTTGCCCAAAGCACTTCGAAAACAAAGTACTGTTTCATACAGTAGGCCTGCTTACAATAAAATAACATTGACTGCACAACATAATCAAGAAAAAAGCATTTTACCTAACACTAAATATTCCACAAAGCTGTAATGTCAGTGTCTTCCTACTCTTCCCTGTGTCCCTTACATATCCATGAGCACAAATGGCTCAGGATTGAACTTTGTAAGCGGTGGACCCACGATGTTCAAAAACATCAGGGAGTTGATGCTGGGGAAGAGAAGAGATTCACGCTGCGAGCTACAAATGAGATTCATTTTTGACAAACCCTGCTCGCACTCCAGATCAGAGTGCAATCAGACTTGAGATCAGTATGGTATTCACGGTAGCCAACAACTGCCTAAGTCCTTCTGGAACTTTTTGTGTATTTGAGTCCCTGTACTCCCTAAAAACCTAAATGACTGTACGTGGGCTGTTCACGCCATTTCATTCCTGGCAGTAAATCTCAGTTTCAAAGCCATGCGCAGGTTGACAACGTTTAGCCTCGTAAGCAGTTCTAAAAACCTTCACATTCAGGCTAGCATTATGACTGCTAGTCATGGGAATGGTCACGAAACTGCTTCATGAGTGACCTGCTGCCTCTCGCTCTCTTGGACTCTTTCCTTTTTAGTATTTTGATCCGTTTTCCCAGTCGTTGTTTGTATTCTTAAAAAATTCCATTCATGATAACTGCTTTCTTTTCACCATGACACACTCCACATGCGTGCTACGTGACTGTAGGCTTTGCTTCGTGACAATGAATTCAAGCGACCTTTGAACTTGAAATGATTACGTTATGTGAAAGAGGCTACTGATTGGCTATTAGCAATATTTGCAGAGGTGCTGGATCCACATAAAAAGGTTCTGGAACGCAGGTGTGCTATATTTTGGAGGTTAAGTTCAAATTAAGCTCTGCATAAACATGTGTGATTAAGCTAACAAATTTATGTGACATATAATGTCAGAAAGATATCTACCTGTTGTTGATAAATGCCAGTGGTGAAGTTTTACAATGCAAGTACACAGTCATGTCACTGGAAATTGAGTCATCAGTGTTCCAATCTGTAGTGAGCCAGGGTCCTTACCAGTGCCCGAACTCGTGCACATGATCTACTAATTCACGACCTAGGTAACTAGGGAAATGATTGAGATGCACCCAGGGATGGCAAATAGGTGAGTGTCATTAGGAATCAAGTGATTGTTAGCAGGGGCAGGTGCTTGACTGGAGGTCATATGATGAAGTTGTGGGCTGAGGATCATGGAAATTGTAGTCTGCAACTTCAGGAGTGACGGTGGCAGCCATTTTGAAGCCCCACTGAAGAGTGTTGGGTATGATGTGTGTTTTTTCTCCCAAACATCTGTTATTTCATAACTACATTTGTCATAAAAGTTCATTAGGCTAGAAAAACCCATGGTACAAAGATTAAAGATCATACACTTTATAAAAAGGGTTTAATTTTAAGATTATTATTAAAAGGTGTTACAATTGTCCACTAATGCTTGGAGAAAGTTGATTCCAAAGACGATGGAGAAAATTCATATAGACTTGAGCCTCTTAGATGGGTGAAGAGTGCGAGGAAAGCAGTAGGAAGAGATAATGTCAGATTCTGGAGCAGAATAATGAAGGGAGCAGAACAATGAAGGGTCTTATGAGCTATGAGCATTACTTTATAAATAATTCCATGATGGATATAGACAGTGGAGATCTTTGAGTATGAGGGTGACATGAACCAAGAGTCGAGCAGCTGAATTTTGTACATGATGGAATTTGTTAATGAGCTGATATGGAATACCAGTAAGAAGAGCACTGCAGTAATCTAGACAGGGAGAAATTAATGCATGCCTGAGATAGGTGCTAGCTGTTATTTTCACTCACCTAGTGTTGTCTCGGCAATTTTTTTTCCCCTGTTGGCTTCAGTGCTATTTGCTACACTGTGCTGCTAGCAATGAACTCCTCCTGCTGAGTTTTACCTTTAAGATGTTTTAGCTGTTCTATCGCTTCTTGATATTTTCACATAGCAACTGTTTGCAGTCTGCTTTGCTTTGATTGCCATCATTAATTGTGAACTACGTCCAGATCACTGTCATTTCGTATCATCTGTTCATTAGTGTGACAACATACGGCACATATCACTTGATATTGAATGTGGATCAGAGCATTAGTTTACAAGTATGAGTAGATGAAAACGGTAACGGATGGGGATCCAATAGCAGTATTGATTTTTAGGCATCCTTAGTAATTAGCAGTGATGAATGATGACTGCTTGCTGTTTACTGTGACAAGCTGCTGGCCATTACTCAGATAAGATTGAAGCCAAGTAAGTGCAAGGCCACTGACACCAACAGTGTTCTCCAGCTGTTCCAGCAGCATCCAGGTGATGAACCGTATCGCATGCAGCGCTAAGATCCAGTAAAATAAGGATGCTTAAGTGGACAAAGTCTGCACTAATGAGAAGGTCATTAGTGACTCTGACACATGCTGTTTCCATGCTGTTTTGTCCTGAAGCCAATTTGGCAAGGATCCAGTAACTTGTCTGATACAAGGTAGTGTTGGAAGTTGGAATTGGGTGAAAACAACATATCCAGCAATTTCCTCAGGAAGTAGAGATTAGTGACAGGCCTGTAGCTGGAAAGGAAGTCAGTATCAAGGGCTGATTTTTTTCTGGAAAATGGGCATAGCTGAGGTAAACACGATTTAACCAATGTTGTGAATATGGTCAAGCTGACAGATGGAACCAACTGGTTTTAATGACATCAAGCTCATTGACAAAGGTTGTGTTAACTTGAAATAAGGTTGTATGAGGAAATCAGGAAATAAGTGCACAAAGGTTTTAATAAAAGAAAATGTAATTGTTAAAAATAACTGAAATACTAGGAAAACATACACAAGGTAAATAGACTGGCAAAAAAAAGAACAAGACAAGAAACAAGAACATGCAGTGACCAAGAAAATAAACCAGAAATATATACAGTGTGCTTAACTAATAACAAAACAGTGGTGACATAGATAGTAGACTGAACTAAAGAAAACTAAAGAAGAAGGAGAGGAGAAAAAAACAAAAACAAAGCAATAGCAAAAGCACATGAAAAACTGAGAACAAATTACAAGCAGTGCTTGTTGTTAAAGGTGCTAAAAATTACAAATGCTTTGACAAGGTGGCAAAACTGTAAGTGAGACAAGACAAATCAAAATTCACAAACAAATGGCAAAATAAACAAAAACTGTATATATAAACACTGTAATTCTAAATTAAATCTAATAAAAGAAATTCAGATTATGTTAAATGGTACATTGTATTATTTTTTGAGAAAATGAATCTCAGCTTGGGGGGGGGGGGGGGGGACTATAGCAGGAAGTTTTGTTTTTTTTTTTTCTTCAGAAAGAATGCTAAATGGATAGTCATCTCTTCAGCACATATAAAATCTCAGGATTCCAGAAGGCTATTTAGTTTAATATTAGCCTTGTGCTTTTCCAAGCATTGATGACAGCGAGGAGGATCCTTAGCCCTAATTGCATTTTTATGATGTATGAAATGTGCAACAGGTATCCTGAGATAATGAACGGAACATTAAACATCGCAGAACAAATTGTGGATATGTGATAAGTGTTGTGATAAGTCTCTACCCTGTTCTGTAAGTGATTAATGAGTATCAAATAATCATTATGTAAGCTCACACACTGGCTTACACTATGATTTATGATTGATGAAAACAAACAGGTAGGCTTATTTCTGGATGAAATGCAGATACACAGTGTGCTTACAGGAGAAACATGGGTGAGAGAAGTAGGTTTACAGATCCTGCTTCCCTGGTGATAAAGTCATTCTTCTGATAGTCTAATATAACATGGCACAAACTCCCTGCTCAAATAAGCAAACACACAAGGCAAACAATCAGTCCAGGCACATGGAACGAAAGCAAGTAACTGCCACAGAGAGTGAGATAGGGGCACAGAGACAGAAGAGGCACGGTGACAGTAAGTGAGAGACAGAAGCTTTGGAAGCTTTACTTTACTCTTGCTGCGTCTTTCTTCTTTCTCTTGACACCAGTTCTGTTATGGTGTCTTGCTGGGGATGTGATGACTCCACATTTCTCTGTATTTACACAGTAAAAACACTTGTACTTATCTGCCACCTGTCTGTGTTTGCAGAATGCAAACGTCACATGGAACTGTCAATTAGATGAAAGCTTCAGTCACATTGTAATTAACGGATCTATTCACTAATTCTGCGATTTCAGAAGAAGGCAAGTGGACACCCTGAGAGGTGATTTGCTAGTCTGCTAATGCAGTGTTTTGGAGATGTGTTTCTCTCTTTTAATTAATAAAGATCCTTGTTGTGAGGGCCAACAAACATTCATCTAAAGAACCAAGTGCCTTGTTTGTACAAACAGATTTGATCTATTTTATTCTAAGTTTAAATTGAAATAACGTTTGGATGAAACTGGTCATGGATGTGAAAATGTTCTTATACATACACAAAAAAAGGAAAGTTGTACATCCACATTTAGGGTTCTTCTACATGTGTCTTTATATGAACCCATATACGATCAATATCAATGTTCTGTTCACTCGACTCAAAGTAATTTAAACATGCCCACATCTCCAAGTAAAGAATAAAACATGATGGGGGTGTGTTGCTATTGTAAAATTATCAACATACTGTACATTTTAACTGTTTATAGTTACACTATATGGGCAAAGGTTTGTGGACACCTGACCAATCACGCCCATGTGTGCTTGTTGAACATCCCATTATAGATTTAGTCCCCCTTTTGCTATTATAATAACCTCCACTCTACTGGGAAGGCTTTCCACTAGATTTTAGAGCATGGCTATAGGGATTTGTGCTCATTCAGCCAACTAGTGAGCTACTGATGTTGGACAAGGTGCACAATCAGCATTCCAGTTCATCCCAAAGGTGTTCAGTGGAATTGAGGCCAGTTCTTCCACTCCATCCTTGGCAAACCATGTCTTCATGGACATCGCTTTGTGCACAGGGGCAATGTCATGCTGGAACAGGTTTAGGACCTTTAGTTCCATTGAAGGGAAAGCATACAAAGACGTCCGATACAATTGTGTGCTTTGTGGCAAAAGTTTAGGGAAGTGATCTTCATACATTTTTTGCCATATGGTGTATATTTTATGCCTTGGAATGTCTTTTCTTGACAAAAAAAATGTCATGTTAATGAGAAACCAACCTGAACACCTTCCCATATCTGAAAGTTACAGCTTTGCCTTGACTGTTACAGAGTGCTGACACTGGAGACTCCTTCTAAAATGCTGGAAGGAATAAGTTAGAGTGTTAAATGGAGTAATCTATAAACTGTTGGATAGTGTTGTTATCTGCTCACCTTGCCTCACAGGCCCTGGTCCAAGTGCACCCGCAATAGTTTGCTACATTTTGAACTTCCAGTGATATGGGTCTTCATATGTTTAGAAACATACAAACAGTCCTCGAATACATTTTAGATGCATATTATATGATGGTGTGTACCAACATGTCTCCAACATTAAATGGTTTATAAATGTCTGCTCATATATGTGTGTTAACAGCATGTTTCTGGCCCAAGGCCAGACCTTACCGATCCTTACCTCACCTACCCCTGCACTACTACTATGTGGTCTGATCTTCATCTGATCATGAAGTCCAGTAATAATAGACACACAAACAGCTACATTAGTTATTCTTGATATCGAATACATTGCTTAAAACATTCACTGTCTAGGTTTAAAAAGTACAAGAACCTCTAGGCTAACAGCTTCTCCAGAGACTAATTGGAGTCAGGCACTGTCCTATAAAAAGGCACACAAATTCTGGTCTGAGCCTGTTTTTCTTAAGAACTATCTGTTCATGTGAACCACGCCCCAATCAAAGCAAATTTCAGAGGACATGGTGGAGGGAGCATCGTGGTTTTGGGATGGTTTGCTGCCTCAGGGACTGGACAGCTTGCAGTCATTAAGAGAACGAATGATTCAAAATTGTAACAAGAATGTTTACAGGAGAATGTACAATGACAAGGAACCAAAACATACAAATAAATCGTCAACAAAATGGTTTAAAAAAAGAAGAAAATGTATGCTTTATAATGACCAAGTCCAGACCTCAACCCATTTCAGATGTTATGGCATGAACTGAAAATGGCTGTTCATGCAAAAAAATACTGAAAATATTGAATTGAAATAGCCTAGTGTTGTAGTGGTCTAAAATTTATCCTCAGTGTGCATAAATCTTATCAGCAGCTGCAGGAAACGTCTGGTGGAGGTTATTACTGCAAACAGAGGTTGTACCAGTTAGTAAATGAAAGGGCTCAGGTAATTTTCCCAGCCAGGACTGTGAATTATTAATCAATAACTTCATTTAAGACATGAAAACTACAGATGTTAGTGTGTTATTAGTTGTGAATGTGTTTATTATTATGACATTTTATGGGTAAGTAAACCAGAAATCCCTATAATTACATAATATTATTTTCTTGCAATAATAATACTCTACATACACAAAAAGTTTGATTTTAAATTCGACTTTATTTCTATAGTGTGTTTAACAATAAACATAGTCACAACAAAGCTTTAGAGAAATCCAGGTGTAGATTTAAATACCTAATGAGCAAGCCAGAGGTGACAACAGTAAGAAAAACTCCCTCAGATGATGAAACCTTGAGCGGAATCAGACTCAGGTGTCAGTGCTTAGTGTGTTGAAAGGATGTTCAGTATGAGAATATTGTGAATAAGAGTTATGGGATGAGCACAAGACAGCCTTTATGATTACAACAGCAGTTAAGTGCAAATTTGCAGTATCCAGATGAGATTATCTGAACATCTACAGTATCCAGATAAGATTAATAATGACATAGAACATAGCACATTTTGTATCAGACCACCCAATTTGTAGGCGAGCAAAATTATTGGAACATGTGACTGCCAGGTGTTTCTTGTTACCCAGGTGTGTCCTGTTAGATTGTTAGATTGATTGTTTAAACAATAAATAGCTCTAAACATCTACTCTTGGTTTTAGCCTTCAGTTTCACCTGTGATGACTGCATTTGTTGCATTTGAAAGCTGTATATGGGAGAAAAGTAAGCGGGAAAATCAATCAGAGGCACTGCACAAACATCGGGCATTGCCAATACAACAATTTGGAATGTCGTGACAAAGAAAGAAACCACTGGTGTACTGAGCAACAGACACTGAATGGGTCAGCCAAGGAAAGCAACAACGGCTGATGACAGAAATATTGTGAGAGCTGTGAAGAAAAACCCAAAAACAACAGTCTGTGACATCACCAACAACCTCCACAGGGTAGGGGTGATGGTACTACTACTACTACTACTACTACTACTACTACTAATAATAATAATAATAATAATAATAATAATAATAATAATTCAGTCCAGCTGCTGTCACTTTTGCTATGCAACAGTAAACAGACTAGAGGTTAGTGATAAGTAAGGTTGATCATCAGTGTTAGCATGTAGTGTGAAAACTAGCATGATCAAAAATATGTAAAAATATAAATGTATATAGCTATAAGTCATTGATACGTCACTTTATTATCCGAGTAGCAGTTATTTCCTACATAATTCCCTGCCTTTGTGTTGACGAGATATACATTTGTATCGGAATGCCTCACAGCTAATCAACATGCAAAGTCACAAAGTGTCAAAATACTTTATATACACACTACATTGGGCACTGAAAGCATTTCCTGTGGGGTGTATTTCAACTTAGTCTGTTCCATTTTTATGTGCACATAGTTAGATTTGTCAGGAGGTGACGGGGCTTATGGGTATTGTAATAACGTGAGACCAGGATATTATGTAGGCTACAGAGACTCTCTTCAAAATCTCAACACTTTCCACGTTTCAAACATAGTTCCAAATGTACCCAAATTCATAAAGGCTGTGAAGATGGATTGGTTATCTGCATTTCTGATTGACTGGAAGAGAAGAAGGATTCTGGGTATTGTAGTACACGTGACAGCAAGATTAGAAGCTGATGGTTAAAAAAAAACTTTAAAAACTTTGAAATGGGAGAAATGTTCAAATCATTATTATTATTTATCACTATGCAGTGTTCTTGTTTTACTTTCTTTCTATGAGACTGGGCTGCAATAAGATCTCCCAAAATGTCTAAATCATAAATTAATTTCCTGGGTGCAACAATATGAGCATTTCAGGGAAAAATATTCATTATTTTCTGTGCAGTCATTTGTAGGAATCAAACTGTTCTATATTAAATACTGGCTTTCATGGACCAACTGTGATGCCTCAGATATTCAAATAAATTCAGTCAGCATCGGGTGTGCCTAATTTATTTTCCAAAGGTTTCTTATGACAATATGTAATGGAAAAATTTAGGGTCGAAAATACATTCTCGTTCAAATCACTCATGTGGCACGTTTCCTTAGAATATTGACATCAATTATTTTTGTCCACAGCGGATGTTATTATTATCTTTAGATATCCAGGTGGCAGAGTTTACATATGGCAATATGCAGCAGTCATAGCAACAGTGTTTAATTCTCACAGCTTCCTGTTTTTTTCTGGTCCTCTGTCATCATATCAAGTCAATAAAGCTCCACAGTTACTCACTCACACACTTTCCGGATGTTCAAAAGGCCAAGGAGTTTAAAAACAGCAACTCTAAATTGGTCTTTCATTTGGTACCAGGAAGGTGACAGATTATTCTGCTGTTTTTTTTAATATTGAGAAAAAAGCTACATGATGGGGCATTTAGTAGAAGATGACAAGAGGGAAGACTGGTGAAAGTGAACATTATGAATTATTAATAGTGCTTTTATTGGTTCATGCATTGGACACATCTGTTTGCCATGACTAATGATGTCTATGGTTTGCATTGGACACAACTGTTTGCCATGAGTAATGATGTCTATGGTTTGCAGTTTGCAGGCAGTCACTAAGTACAGATTTTAAAATCAACTCAGATAACTGACTGCATATGGGGATTGTTTATAAGAACAAATTCCTTATAATATATACACATCTCTCATCATTTTGTTGACTTTTGATATTATTGTACTGTTTTTACAATACAAAATGTACACAATTTAACAAAACAACTTTAAGAGTTATCGGCTTGACAAGATCTAAAACTTTTAGCTTGTCTGCTTGATGCTTTCAGTCCAATAACCTACTGAACTCTATACAGTAAAAAACAAGCCGAACAGAATAAGCAAACTATTACAGTTTAAGCAAGAGGACGAAACTGAGTCGGGTAAAAATCATTTAAGTTTAAAGCGTGAAGTCCGCACTAGAACTCTTCTGATAAGCGAGGCGCAGGCAAACGAAACACAATACCGTCACGTATTTCCCCTCATGCCGAGCACTGCATGCCGTGCCTCTCAGTGCTCATAGCAGCTCGCTATGCTACAACAGGCACTTCCGCATTATGTTTTTGTTTACATTGCCATGTGTGTGTTTCTTATGGTTCCTGTTTTGTCTCCTCTCTTGTCATGTCATTGGTTGTCTCACCTGTGTTCAATTTAGTCTTGATTAGTTTGTGTATTTATAGCCCTCGTGTTTCCTTGTTCAGTGCAAAGTATACACTCTGTGTCCATTTGTGCCAGTCATTACCAAGCCTTTTGTCATTGTTTTTCTGGTTTGACCTAGTTTGTTACTTATAACCCCATTTCCATAAAAGTTTGGATTTTTTCTAAAATGCAAATCTTGAAACTTTAATTAACTGACAAAAGTACAAAGAAAAGATGTTTTCACTGACCAAGTTAATTGTATTTTGTAAATATAAACAAATTTAGAATTTGATGGAAAAGTTCGGACAGAGGCATGTTTACCACTGTGTTACACCACCCTTGCTTTTAATTACACTTTTTAATCGTTTGGGAACTGAGGATACTAACTGTTGCAGATTTGCAAGTGGAATTTTTGCCCATTGTTGCTTGATACAAGACTTCAGCTGCTCAAAAGTCCTTGGTCGCCATTGTCTGATTCTCCTCTTCATGATGCACCATAGGAGACAGATCTGGACTGCTGGCAGGCCAGTCAAGCACACGCACTCTGTGTCTACAAAGCCATGCTGTTGTAGCACATGCAGAATGAGGCCTGGCATTGTCCTGCTGAAATAACCATGGGCTTCCTGGGAAAAGACGTTGCCTTGATGGCAGCATATGTCTCTCTAAAATCCCAATATATGCCTCCACGTCAATGGTACCATTCACACATATGCAAGTCACCCATGCCGTGGGCACTGATGCATCCCATACCATCACAGATGCTGGCTTTTGCACCTTTCATCTGGTTGGTCTTTTTCATCTTTGGCACGGAGAATTCGACGTCCATTTTTTCCTGAAAACAAGCTGAAACGTGGACTCATCTGACTACAGCACATGTTTCCACTGCCTTTCAGTCCATCTGAGAGGAGCTCGGGCCCAGAGAACTCAGTGGTGTTTCTGCATAGAGTTGATATGCGGCTTCCTCCTTGCGTAATAGAGTTTCGGGTTGCATTTCTGGATGCAGAGGCAGACTGTGTTAAGTGACAACGGTTTTCCGAAGTACTCCCGAGCCCATGTGGTTATATTTATCACAGTAGCATGACGATTTCTCAGGCTATGCTGCCTGAGGGTTCAAAGGTCACACACATTCAACAGTGGTTTCCGGCCTTGCCCTTTACGCAATGAGATTTCTCTGGATTCCCTGAAACTTTTCGCAGTAGTATGCACTGTAGATGGTGAAAGACCTAAATTCTTTGCAATCTTACATTGAGCAATGTTCTTTTTGAACTGACAGACATTTCTCTCACGAAGTTTGGCACAAAGTGGTGAGCCACGACCTATCCTTGCTTGCAAAGACTGAGCTCTTGGATGCTCCTTATGCCCAATCCTGATACCCTCCCCAGTTACCAATTAACCTGATCCTCCAAAATGGTGTTACTTGAATATTCTATAAACTTTTCAGTCTTATTTTGCCTCTGTCCAAACTTTTTTTTGAGTGTGTTGAAGGCATCAAATTCTAAATTTGTTTATATTTACAAAATACAATTAAGTTGGTCAGTGAAAACATTGAATATCTTTTCTTTGTACTTTTATCAGTTAATTAAAGTTTCAAGAGACTTGACAAATCACAGATTTTTGTTTTTATTGCATTTTAGAAAAAAATCCAAACTTTTATGGAAATGGGGTTAGTATGTTTTTGCTCTTGCTTGCCCTTGTTTATGTGATTTTCTCATCGCCTGAACTTGCCTGTTTTCTGACCATGGTTTTGGATTACATCTTTGTCCTGATTGCAACGCTTAATAAAATCATTGAGTACCTGCACTTGTGTCCTCAGTTGAACCCTGACAGAATACTTCGCCCAACAATGGATGCAGCAGGTGCTCGAGAGTGGTGAAACGCCATGCATTCAACTCAATCTAATTCCCACAATTTATCTTCATGGACACCTGGGCTCCCCCTAGAAATTTATTTTTTGTGTGTGTCTCTGTGTCGGCGGGGTGGGGGTGGGAGAGGGTTTTTTTTTTTTTTGAGAATCTGTGCATTGGCCAAACCCAGTCAGCCAATCATCAGCTGCATCACTGGAGAGAGCTGGAGAGGAAGGGGAGAGGAAGGCCCCAGTCAAGCTCCAGCCCAAGGCCGATGTAACGGCCTCCCCAGCCCAGTTCCAGCCTGAGGCTGACGAGGCGGCCTCACGAGTTGAGCTCATCCCAGAGGCCGATGTTGCATGACCTCCCAATCTTACTCACACTTGAGGCCAACGGCACAGCCTCCCAAGTCCTGCTCACACCTGAGGCCAATGGCACGGCCTCTCACGTCCTGCCCCTGCCTGAGTCTGATGGCGTGGCCTCCCACATCTACCTTGGCCAGAACACCAGAGCTCCACCACCTGACCCCGGCAAGCCTGTCCCAGCCCTGCCACATGGCCCCAGTGAGGATGTCATCACCCTGCCAGCTACCTCCTACCAACATGTCCCATGTCTGCTCCCCAACTCCTCTAGGAAGAGTGAGCACTCTGGATCATGCTAGCCTCAAAACCATGGGAATCTAGTGGACATTTTACAGGGGATAGGGCCACCTTGTATTGGGATAGAAGGCACTTCGGGAGTCACACATTTGGGAGGTGGGGGTGGGGGTGGTTGTTCTATCATGTATTTTTGTGCCAGTCATTACCAAGCCTTTTGTCATTGTGATAGTCTTTCTGGTTTGACCTAGTTTGTTACTTACGTTTTGCTCTTGCCTGCCCTTGTTTATGTTGTCTTTTCATTGCCTGACCCTTGCCTGTTTTCTGACCACATTTTTGGATTTCATCTTCTTCCTGTTTGTTTATTGACTCAATAAAATCATTGAGTACCTGCACTTGCAACTGACCAATTGCTTCTGGTCTGACCTATCATTCTATACATGTTAGTGAAAAATATACATGCATGTACTGACCTGGACCAGGAGGGTTGGTTTGGGGTGCATGTATTCCATTGAAATTTCCATTTCCATACAAAGCCCTGTCTATAACACACTATACATGTGTAACTACAACATATAGTCAATCTACTTTCATAAACAGTAAGTCCCAGTGAATAGAAATGATTTTTTGAGTAAGTTTGAGTGACATGTTGAATACACAGAATCACTGAGAAAACCACTTCTTCACTACTTCAATTCACGTACTATAAATAAACATTTGGATTTGTGTTTGGGGTCAGCTTGTGACAAACCTCTATTTTCGCATTAATTACAGTGGGGGAAAAAAGTATTTGATCCCCTGCTGATTTTGTACGTTTGCCCACTGACAAAGAAATGATCAGTCTATAATTTTAATGGTAGGTGTATTTTAACAGTGAGAGACAGAATAACAACAAAAAAATGGCAATCACAGAGGTCAGATGTTTCTTGTAGTTGGTCACCAGGTTTGCACACATCTCAGGAGGGATTTTGTCCCACTCCTCTTTGCAGATCCTCTCCAAGTCATTAAGGCCATTTTCAATGCCCTGGCAGAGGGAAGGAGGTTCTCACCCAAGATTTGATGGTACATGGCCCCGTCCATCGTCCCTTTGATGCGGTGCAGTTGTCCTGTCCCCTTAGCAGAAAAACACCCCCAAAGCATAATGTTCCCACCTCCATGTTTGACGGTGGGGATGGTGTTATGACTTGGGGTCATAACAATGATTTCCCTCTGTTTAGCTCTGTATAATAACATGTAATCACAAAGGAACTACTGTTCTGTTGTTTACTGCTCTGCTCCCTCTTCTCTGTCTCTTCCCTTCTCTGTCTAGAACTTCTTCAGAATAAATTTGTGAGCTTTTCTTCTGTCTCAGAATAAACTTGTGATTAGATTTGAAGTCTCTGCATGCCTCATCATTTCAGACACCACTTATTGTTGTTTTTATAGTACATGCTTATATTATTTTAATTTATAGCACAGTGCTCAAACGTCACTGGTCAGATGCTGTTGATTCATTTTCTCTAACAGCAGCAAGCTGCATTTTTTTCTTTTTAGATTCTAAGAAAAAATAGAGGCTGTTAAGGGAATGGCTGTTTATATCTGCTAAAACAAAGGTGGACGTTCCACAATATTAAATGTAACTATAATAAATAAATGTATCTATAATAAATAAATAATTGTTAGCATTGGTGAATTGTTGTGGAATAAGATGAATAAAACTCATGCTGTTTTTGGAAAATAATTAACTTCAGGGTGGTAAATTTCTGTCCAGCTGTATTGCACCACACCACCCAGGCACTGATTATTTTCATTTAACAACATGCCCTTTCATGTTTTATTCCTTATTTATTACAGTATATGTGCTTACTTTTGGATGTGGAACTCTAATGTGAAACTTTAAAATGATTAATAATTCTGCACTCCTAGAATAATTGGATAATTAATGGTTTTCTAATCCTTTTTTTCTGTAGACAATGTGAAATTGATCTAATTTGTCCTGGTTTTATCAGAACAGCTTGCAGAAATGTTGTTTTTCAGATGAACAGCTGACACTGACAGACAGCATACTGTACTCAGAGGAAAAGAACAATTTTAGGGTCCACATGATGCACACTGTGAACAGAAGTGCTGTGAGGGAGGACATGGATGTGTGTATGTCAGGTTGTTCATCGCTCGTCTGAGTGGACGAGTCACTCATCATAAGTGCAGCATGTACTCAATCAGACACTGATGATCATGCCATTAAGTCACATTCTGAGAAACGCGCTCCATTTACTCAAAACCTGCACTGTTTACACTCCAGAATGGTTT
The DNA here is from genome assembly GCA_023630585.1 of Cranoglanis bouderius. Taxonomy (NCBI): domain Eukaryota; kingdom Metazoa; phylum Chordata; class Actinopteri; order Siluriformes; family Cranoglanididae; genus Cranoglanis; species Cranoglanis bouderius. The sequence goes on from CM042536.1 coordinate 29,139,756, forward strand.
GTGTTTAGCTCACTCTTCATTCTGTGGTAATACTAGTGCTGTGTAGATCTTGAATCATCTTAAAATCATCATTGGATGCTGTTATGAAAAATTTCATATGGCATATGAATGGCATATCAGTACTCAGAACATTGTGAGGTCGAATACAATTACTGTCTTTGAGCAGGGGCAGCTTTCAAAGATGTAATGTGCGGTGAGATGCAGGACACATGCGTAAAGTCAGCATCAACTGTATTTTGGCAAATTAAAAAATCATAGTCCATAGCGTTGGTCATAACAGACAGGAAACATCAATCCATAATCAGAAACAGGAAACACAAGTGATGGTCTAAAACAGAAACTAGAAAACCAAACCTCAGACTTAACGACAATAATGCATGATAAGGGCTCCACGTCGAGACAATGAAACACCAGTGCTTAAATACACAGACTACTCAGAAATGAACTGAAAACAGGTGAGAACGATCATAACACACTAGGAGGATAAACCAATGACAAGACAGACAAGACATGGAACCAAAACAAAACACACATAGCTATGTAAACAAAAACATAAAACACGGATACAGTTATTTCTGGGAGCTTTGATGCACTCTGCAATGCTGATAGGGGAGTTAGTGACAAAAGGTAAAATGACATAAGATTTCATTTTTGTCATCTACATGAGATTATATTTTAATTATATATTATATTCTTTTGGATTTCTGCAGATCCAAGGGACAATGGTCTTAAGTAAAAATACACCAGGCTGAGACTAATTTCTTTCTAGCCCAGACTGTAGATTCATGCAGCCTCTCTGTGACAGTCATGTCAGGTGATTACACAGAGTGAACGTGCATTTGGGCTGACTATATTTTCCAGGCCATGTCGTTGACACATCCATAACACATCATCAGCAGGGATTACAAAGGTGCACAGTTGCGGGAGTAATGAATGCACATGATGTGGGTGCCTTTGGAGGAGAAACTAAACACTTAAGGACAGATGACAGAACCATCCATTCATTCATCCATCCATTTTCTCTACTGTTTATCCTACACAGGTTTGTGGGGGAGCCTGGAGCCTATCCCAGGGAACTCAGGGCATAAGGCGGGGGAGACCCTGGACGGGGTGCCGACCCATCACAGGGCACAATCACACACACTCACATATCCATTCACACACTACAGACAATTTAGAGATGCCAATCAACACGTCTTTGGACTGGAGGAGGAAACCGGAGTACCCAGAGGAAATCCTTGAAGCGCGAGGAGAAAATGCAAACTCTGCAAACACGGGGAGGGGGCAGGAATCAAACCCCCAACCCCCGAGGTGCGAAACAAATGTGGTAACCACTAAGCCATCATGCCCACAAGAACTGTACTTTTAATTTTTTTTCTTTTCTTGTTTTTTGTTTTAAATTGAACTTTTCTCCTTATTATGTTTGGTATTCAGAGGAAACACCTTTAAAACAGCTAGAAAATTGCTTTAATAAAGGTCACTGCTGCAACCGTCTAGTTTTAAAGTTGAATTTTTAATGAATCTGTTTTAAGTGCCTATCTAAACAGTCCATAATCACATGATGGCACATGAAACCACATTCTCTTTCAATAGGTTTAGTAACTGTTAACACCTAGTGTGAAGATGGGAACTCATTGTTACTACAGCTGTGACAGCGGGTGTGTGTATCCAAAGCTCACAATGCAAACTAAAATCCACAGATACACATGATCCCGCAATCAGTATAGACAAGCACTTAGCAGTGAAGCTTCTGCAGAAAAGGCAGTCATCTGCATATTGAAATGACTTTCTGTATGAAGGGAATTTTGAGCTGGGAGCTTATTCTTTTGGATAGATGGTGTGTGCACTAATTGGGGTTGAAGTAACACAGTGCTTAGTCCTTTCGGCTCTCCCATTTTTGTCTTTAATTGAAGCATTTCCTGTTCAGTGCCCCGCCACCTTTTAATGACTATTCGCAAGTGTTTACTCCTGCATGTTGCCATGACAACAACAAAAAAAACTGAATCCCGCTCCATTTTGTATACATTCAAATAAGCTTTTTTTATATTAAATATGAGAATTTATTGGAAGTTTTTGTTGCTAAAAACAGGGTGCTCACAAAAAGTGACTTCTTTCAGACAAATTGCCCTTCTCTGAGTTCTTATCAAAGGCTTAGTTCTAAGATCTACTCATTTCTTTCTCACAACTCAATCAAGGTGTAGTGCAGGATAAACCATTTCTTTAAGATTGTCTCCAGAGATAAAGAGATTTAGGTGCATTTCCTTTTGAAATTCAACAGATTAATTCCTTCTGACAAGTTTCACATGGAGTGAGAAATTTCACCAGACGTACAGACTTAAAAGTAGTCGTGCTGTAGTCCTTAAGATAAAGGAATAAATCTATTCCTAACAAACCTAATTTACCAGCTGGAAATATTCATATTTACCACAGTGTGGGGTATTAGCTTTATAGAGAGCCTCGGTAATTAAACTTCCTCTAATTCCAAGTTTAAATGTCTTTTTGAAAGGGCAAATGAAGGGGGAAAAATCATGGTGCTTAAAGAATTTCATTTCGCATATCATAATTCTCTCCCCGCCACTTCATCTTTAACTAATTTTAACATATGACAGTCAACAAGTATAAGTTTAATCTTTCCTACTGGCAGTTACAGCCAGTGTATTATAATTAAGCAGTTATATTCAGGTTTTGTGTAAATTAAAAATACTTTTGGGGAAAAGAATATGAATACATTTTCCTGGAACCAGAGGAGTGTTATTTTTGAGTCACTGTTACAGGTTTGCCTTGATTCCCAGGTCTCTATTTAAGGGATTATTCAAATATATATATATATATATATATATATATATATATATATATATATATATATATATATATATATATATATATATATATATATATATATATTTTTTTTTTTTTAAGGAATATGAACTTTAATATTAAGATCAACTTTAATATTAACATTGACTTTTTTTTTTAGTAGAAAGAGATCTATTTAGGATCTAATTTGTATTAAATATCACACTTACACAATGGTTTTAAGAGTTTGCAGCCACATAAGCTTATTTAACTTAAGTAAGATAGCAGTAACCAATCATAATCAATATTCCAACCATTAATTACTGTTTCACAATTGCCTTGATGTATTTTTTGTCTGTGGTTTTAAAACACTTCATAGTTTCGGCTAGTATTAAACCTGACCATGTTGCAATATATTTAATCAATGTTTACATGAGGAATATGGCGATGTCATAGGAAAACAATCAGTGATGTGATGTGGTACTATCCATCCATCCATTTTCCATACCACTTATCCTACACAGGGTCATAGGGGAGCCTGGTGCCTATCCCAGGGAACTCAGTGCACAAGGCAGGGGACACCCTGGAAGGGGTGCCAACCCATTGCAGGGCAAAACTGCACACACTATGGACAATTTGGAAATGGCAATCAGATTACAACACATGTCTTTGGCCTGGGGGAGGAAACTGGAGTACCACAAGGAAACCCCCGAAGCACAGGGAGAACATGCAAACTCTGCACACACAGGGTGGAGGTGGGAATCGAACCCCCAACCCTTACTTATTATAGTTTATACTAATTTTTAATGATGTGGAAAGTCTGCAAAACAAGTTCCTGTAATAAACAGGTATAAACAGTCAGTCCCTTACTAGTCTCTTTTTTTTCTCTTTTTTCTTGAAGTTAATAAGACAAAAAATAATGCAGCTTGTCATGTTAGTGCGAAACCAGAATATGCAAGGTCCTCTGTCCTGAAGTCTCCCATAATCAAAAATGCACTAAAGACTCCTTCTTAACATTAACATATCCTTATGGACATATCCTTATGGACAGTTTCTACAGTGCTGTGACAAAGTATTCGCCCCATCCTGGTTTCTTCTGTTTTTGTGTATATCTCATACTAAATTGTTTCAGAAATTAAAACAAAATCTAAGATAAAACAAAGGCAACCTGAGTAAACACAAAATACAGTTATTAAATGATAATGTTATTTATTGAAGCAAAAAAGTTATCCAATACCAACTGGGCCTGTGTGAAAATGTATTTGCCCCCGTAGTTGCTAATGCCCCAAATCTATGAAACTGCATTCATAATGGGGTTCAGCTAGACTAGACCAGGCTGGACCAGACCTGATTACTGCAAACCCTGTTCAATCAAATCAACACTTAAATAGAACTTTTTCAACATGAAGCATGAAGTTAGTTAAAAGGTCTTATCCAGTAATACACTATGCCAAAATTGAAAGAAATGATGAGGGTGATGAAGAAGGTGATTGAAATACATCAGTCTGGGAAGGGTTACAAAGCTATTTCAAAGGCTCTGGGACTCCAAAGAACCACAGTGAGAGCCATTATCTCCAGAAGGAAAAACTCGGCACAGTAGTGAACCCTCACAGAAGTGGCCGACCTTCCAAAATTCCTCCAAGAGCACAGCAACTACTCATCCAGAAAGTCACAAAAGTGCCAAGGACAACATCAAATGACCTACAGGCCTCTCTTGCATCAGTAAAGGTCATTGTTCATGACTCGACTATCAGAAACACACTGGGCAAAAATGGCATCCATGGAAGTGTGGCGAGGCGAAAACCACTGCTAACCCAGAAGAACATTAAGGCTCGTCTGAATTTTGCCAAAACACACCTTGATGATCCTCAGAACTTTTGGGAGAATGTTCTGTGGACTGACGAGTCGAAAGTGGAACTATTTGAAAGACATCATCTGGTGTAAACCAATCACAGAATTGCACAAAAAGAACACCATACCAATAATTACCAATAATTAATTGTAAATTAATTACAGCCCCGCCCAAAAAAAAAACTATATCAGGAAAATGTGTATGAGCATTTTACAGCTGTCTTTGCGAAAGCAGTCATGTCACTATTTAGAGCAACCTAATGAGCCTAATAAGTAGAGAGGCATCAATACCTTTTTCTATTTTCAGACTAAGTATGGGTACATGTTTTTTTGTACTTTTCAATAGTCACAGAAGATTTTATTCAGCTATGTTTGTTGGTTGCTGTTGTGTGCTGTTATCAATGAAGTCCTCATGCTGATTGTTATGTTTAAGATTTAAGAGTCAAGCATGGTGGTGGAAGTGTGATGGTGTGGGGATGTTCAGGGCCTGGACAGCTTGCAGTAATTGAGGGAAACATGAATTATGCTCTCCAAAACCTCCTAAAGAAAATCCTAAAGGAGAATATCCGGTCTTCAGTCTGTAAGTTGAAACTTAAGCGCAACTGGATTATGCAACAAGACAATGATCCAAAGCATAGGAGTAAGTCCTAGTCCTAGAAGTAAGTGAAAGTCTGATCTCCAGTTATTGGAAGTGTTTGGTTGCAGTTATTGCTGTTAAATGTGGCACAACCAGATTTTAAAGTTTAAGGGGACAATTAGTTTTTCACATGGGTGATAGGTATTGGATAACTTGCTTCAATAAAAAAAATAAAAATAATAAAAACTGGTTGCATTTGTTTTATGTTGTATTTCGTTTGAAGATCCAAAACTATTTAGTATGAGATATTCACAAAAACAGAAGAAATCAGGATAGTGTGAATACCTTTTCACAGCACTGTATATACCAACTGTTTTCCATTTTGTGTTACTTCTTTGCTAAATATCACATTTTTATGTAGATTATATATATATATATATATATATATACAATTGCACCTGGGGCTATTAAGGACTACCATGTGATTCCCTGTAAATTAGCTGTTCCTATAGAAATGAATACCTATTAGGACAAGCACATAAATAGAAACCTGTGATTTTGAATTATAGCTGGAACTACTGTCAGTGCTGCTGTAAAAATATAACAACAACAACAACAACAACAATAATAATAATAATAGTAGTAGTAGTAATAATAATAATAATAGCAATAATCATCAACACCTTGTGACCAATCATTTTTAACAAGAACAAAGTAGGATTGAGCATAGAGCTTCTAGACTGAAAGTACCAATTCAACTATTAAGGACCTCCAGATGGATTTTGATTCACCTCCATTTCACCCCACAACCAGATCATTCAAAAGTCCCTGATTAGATGACACTCGTATGATAGAAACTGAAATAGAGTAAAAGTGGAGGTGGTGTTTCAGGCTGAATGTAATCATGCTTTTTCACATTGTGTATTTTGGTCTGATGTATTCCATGGATTGACCTCAACAACATTTTAGATAGAATAAGAAATGTGGAGAAACACACTGCCCAGTACTGTCCTCCTACACACCACTATATTTTGTGTAAATCAGTACAAACATGAACCTGCGTGGCTTTGTAATAGAAAGCGAGAAAGCAACAGGAAAACGAGTGTGGAAGCGATGCGCCTGCTTCCACACAGTGTTTCTAGGGAAATAGAGTACTGTTCCATTGAAATATTCATGAATTTTTTTCGAAGGCTGGCGATGCTGTCATAAAATTCCACCTTTGTCTTTTCAGTGGATACTTTGGAGAAATAAAAGGTCTCCCTTGATATCTCTTAATTTTGCCAAGACAAGATCTTGTTGCTGTGCTGCAATGCTTTCCTAAGGTGCCAATTTAGGGAGTCTGGTGAGCCCAAATTGGAAATAAAACAGTCACAACTAGTTTTGCATGTTGCTATGGCAGCAACACAAAAGCAAAAGCATGTTTAGAGATTGCTTACTGACTGGGCTGTATGTCAGAACCAAAAAAAAAAAAAAAAACATGACATTTGCACCCTTATTAAGTCCTCTGTATGATTAATTTCATATGCACAAAAAGCCATAGAGCATAATACATAATAGAAACAATGTATACTACATAATATTGTAGATACTGGATGTGATATAAACTGTATATACTAACTAAATAATTAGCTGATAAATTAGCAAATAACTCCATCATAAAGAGCATTTGAGTGCATTTCTGGGCAGCTGATTTCGTTCTGCTTTATGTACAGAAGGATTTGAGCCTACTCTCCAGAGGAAAATTAGCAAATCGCGCAACACTCTGCTCTGCTTGGCAAAAAAGAGAAAGTGTGGAGACTATAAACAAAGTGGGAAAGTTACAGTAACCCTGGAACTAATTGGTTTTATTGTGTTAATAAACCTGGTTTTTAAAACAAAGCAGTTTGAAATTTGAAATTCACTGAACTGTACTCTCAGTCAACAAAGCAATGTCTTTCATCTACATTCTCAAAGGCTTCTCAGTAGCGGGGACACACCAATCAAACCAGACTTTCAAAGCTGCACTGCTCGCCACTCCATGTTGAATAGAGGGACAAATGATTACCCTGTCTGCTTTTCATTTTTAATACAGTTCCTTTCCTGTTCCACATCAAAGTAGACTATTTGGCTGTAATATTTTGCACAATGTTTGCTATATGTCATCCATCATATGACAGATCTCTTAATAGGGAGTACAAGCTGTGGAGCATTTACGTTAATCATACTGCATAACAGCGGTGTTCAATCTTATGTTAGTATGTTAGATATCTTACTTTATATATCTTAGGAATGTTTTACAAGCTATAGAAACAGAGCCAGTGGTGGAAAGAGTACAGAACACACTGACTTGATTAAAAGCCATTGGTAGAAGTAAAAGTAGTGATAAAGAAAATGACTCAAGTACGAGTAAATAAGTGGAGGAACGCATTTCTGAACAATTAGGCTAACTAACCAAGTGAGCTATGCTGAAGTGAACACCCCCTCCATTATCAAGAGTTATCATTACTAACAAGCAAGCTAGCCAGTTAGCTCATATTAATCCATGCATGCTTCAAGCTATCTAGCAATGATGCCCCTTAAGGTAAGTTCACACATCAACTCACAGCAACAAAGTGAGCGGAGACCATTCATTTTCAATGAGAGCTAGCGACTTCCAGTGACATGAGCAACAGCAACCATTGGTGACTAGATGTGGGCGTGTCCAGTGACACGACAAAGTTGAGAAAAGTTTAACTTTATGCAAATTTGGAGCGACTTGGTGCAGCGACTACCAATGGGAGTGAAGACAGTAGAGCGCACATGCTCCATGATCTGCCATGCTGCCTGAGAGTCTGCGAGTTGTTTTGTGGTCCCAGACAGTCAGACAGATTGCTGCAATGGCAAAGAGCACACTTTTTCTCCTTCATCATGTAGGATGTGATGCATATATACGCTGGTGAATTTTATATACAAACCTCTCTCCCTCCAAAATGTGATTTGTTGTGAATAGTAGAATGCTAGTTGCACCACCTACTGATAAAGGCTACTATGGCAACCAGTAGTAGGAGATGTGCCTACTGGCAACTTGTACTTAATAGTACAGCTACTGGTGACTTGCAGCGATAAAATCGCTGTATGTGTGAACGTACCTTTACAAAGTATCCTTACACGTCACCTATAGGCTGGAGCAGCATTTAGATATATTTAACGCAACTGGCCATCACTACTGAATATCGAAGTCAGATGTTAAATTTAACCTGTGAAATTTAGTTTGTTGGTAGTAGAAAATATTAATCCTAAACACAAATGATCTGTTTTCTGCGAGCTGTGCTTGATGACCAATTAGCTTGCCATGACATTTCATAAGAAGTCACATCTGTTTAGATTTGACAATATTTTGTGATTTAAAAAAAAAAAGTTAAAATTAATGTACAAAATTAAGGTTAAGGGGCAGGGTTAACAATCATAACTTCATTTGTATAAAATCAAACAAAAATCACACCTTAACTCTTGAGTCATTGAGTTAGAATTCCAATGACTTTTGTGTGAGATTATGTTTGGTGACTGATACCAATCAGTGAAAGTACTAGCAAATAATGAAAACAAATATATTAATCATTCATATTCATTAAGCATCTTTGGTCAGACATATCCCAATTTAAAGCAACGAAAAGGTGAATATAGAATTGAGCTGCTATATTTTAAATTCTTGAAGCATTTCTGCCTTAAAACCTTTCCTGAATGTCTGCCACAACTAGGTAAACTATGTTTAAATGTGACAAAGAGAACAGTACAGAACGTTCTTGAAGCAGAAATCCCCCAGAGAGGAGAAATGCTAGATGAGTAATCACAGTGGAGGGGTCATAGCCTGAAGGCTACCATATGGGGAACCTTCTGGAATCTTGCGCTATCAGTACAGATAATTTGACAGCTCTGTAAGTCAATTCCTCCTTAGCTGTTTGTGCCTAAAATCTGAAACAATATTCCCCACTTAACTAGTGCAACCCCATATTTATCCTTTTCATCATAAGACAATGGTGCCTGAGTTGCTATAGCAACATTTGCCATTTGGTTTAGAAAAGTCAAAGCCACCAGGATCAATAGTTGTAGATCTCTTAATAACATTTCAGAGGTATCAGTCATTACAGAAAGACTAGACTTACAAGTCAAATAGTAACAATTTAAATAAGGAACAGAATGCATCAAGTACCCAATTTATCTGACTAGAATTATCAGATGAACAAGCCTCCAAGTTAGGGTCTTTAATGGATTTTGGTTGTTTTATCTAGTTGATGTAGGCAGATTAATTTTTCTGTTTTTCTTAAAATACCACTATACTGTACATGGTTGGATTTATATGTTTAGGGGTTTATTATTAACCTCATTCTACTGAGGATAAAATCTGATGCTTGGACTTGGTTCTATTATTCCTGGTCCCTTATTGATTTACAGTATAGTCTCACTAACTGGTTTTATTCAGATGTGGATGAGTTCCCATTTAAGTCTGGTTCCTCTTAAGGTCATCATCCCAATGAGTTTTTGGTTGCCACTGGCTTGCTCTTTAGCGATATAAAGTTTTAGGCACCCTATTTTTTTTTTTTGTACAAACTTTGTTATAGATTTTTTTTATTTTATGACTTCTACATTATCAAGTCAGTACAAAAATGCATTTTAGATTCCCAAACATTAGTTTTCCAGCACAAAATTAAATGTTACAGAAAAATGTTTGTATGTCATTAAAAAAACCAGCATATTATGTAAGAGACACTTTTCAGACAAAAACACAATGAAGGCTGCTGGGTTTTGCTGCAAAAATAAGAAGCAAGTATGAAAGTCAAAGTCTCCAGAAGAACTGTGTCTGGTTCTGCAAGATGCTCAATAAAACTTACCAGCTCATTTCCTTATAAAACTGCACTAATTGTACTAGAGACTACTATTTTTATTTTTATTTGTATGTTTTTGTCACACCAAATGTTGACTTTGTTTCATTTACTACTGTTTACTGCTCTTTACGTATTTTTTTTTTTTATAGAAACATTTAATTTCATTATTTTGAAGGCATCTTTGCTCTACAGCATTTCTTTGCATGTGCCTAAAACGTTTGCACAGTACTGTGTATCCGGATTTCTGAAAAGCTGCTTTGTCTGATTGTTAAAAGCGCTACAGAGACAATATAAAACTGAATGGAATTAAAATTCAAGCCAATTCTAAGACCTTTCATGCCAAAAAATATTGATATTTTGGTTGTTCCTACCGATTTACTGTTGCATTTAACCTTTTGCTCACTGTCTGCCCATGTCAAAAAATAATGTCAGTTAGCGGGGGCATTGTGGCATAGTGGTTAGCACGTTTGACTTGCACCTACAGAGTTGAGGGTTCAAATCGGAGCTTGCATGTTCCCCCTGTGGTTCAGCGGTTTCCTCCATCTAATCCGGTTTCCTCCATCTAATCCGGTTTCCAAAGACATGCATTGTAGGCTATATGGCATTCCCAAAAAAAATTGCCCGTAGTGTGTGAATGGTTGTGAATGTGCCCTGTGATGGGTTGGCACCCTGTCCAGGGTGTCCCATGCCTTGTGCCCTGAGTTCCCTAGGAGAGATGGAGATCCATGATGGATGTCAGTTAGCAACTAATGAATATTCATGGGAATGCATAGAAATAATATTACTGGCATCGGGAACTACAGAATTGTACCTTGAGCTACTAAGTGCTGAACAGATTTGATCCAGCAGTAGGTGGGAAACCCACTGTGAGCTACATTGTGATCACAGTTAATATGGTGAACCAGTTCAATTATTCACTCTTTTATTCGTCTTTAATTTAAAATCTAAACATCAAGATAAAAATCATCACGAGTGGTGCATCATAAGAAAAGCTACATTAATAAAATTAGGTGTGTTTCTATAATTGTTTTTACTTCAGCACTAACGTAGAGTACTATTAGGTTAGATTTGTTAGCGCAAAACAAAAATCTGCTGAGAATGAGGTCCTTGGGTCTGGATATACAGTAGGAACCACTGAGTAAGAAAGTTATTATTCTCCAACAAGCCCATAGTGAATCTGTGTGACTGCTGGTTTAGAAGATATATTGCAGGTTTCATGGGCTGCAGAAGAAGAAGTGTTGCAGCCTTTACCCTCAAGGACATTAGGTCCTGGCATGTTATAAAGTAGATGAGAAAAAAACTGTTTAAAGGAGGCTGCAAAATGAGTATTTTACCAACTGGAGACCAAACTGGACTATACATCTTAGCCTTTGTTACCATGGAAACCCCAGACGAAACCCTGAGTCCTTAACGTGATATGTAAAAGTGTAATGTTTATGCTCTCAGATAGGTCTTCCTTATACGGCAGCATGTAAACCATAGGCATCTAATTACTAGTAACTTATAGGGTGTTAAGGTTTTATTACAACAAATGTGGCTCATTAACATAGGGATTCTAAGTTCTAAGAAAATCCAGTTGAAATGTTTTCAGGAGCTAATTATTTATTCCTGCAAACCTTAATTTCAGAGCTTATACAGTGCCCTCCACTAATATTGGCACCCTTGGTAAATATGAGCAAAGAAGGCTATGAAAAACTGTCTTTATTGTTTAACCTTTTGATCTTCTGTTAAAAAAAAAAATTCACAAAAATACTCTGCTCTCATGGATATTACACAATTGCAAACAAAACACAGGTTTATCAAAAAAAAAATATCGTTGTTAAATAGAGGTGTGCAGAAATTATTGCCACCCTTTTAGTCAATACTTTGTGCTACCTCCCTTTGCCAAGACTCCCTCTGAGTCTTCTCCTATAATGCCTGAGGAGGTTGGAGAATACATGGCAAGGGATCTGAGACCATTCCTCCATACAGAATCTCTCCAGATCCTTCAAATTTTGAGGTCCACACTGGTGGACTCTCCTCTTCAATTCACCCCACAGCTTTTCTATGGGTTTCAAGTCAGGGGACTGATTTTGTGGTCAGTAAACCACTTTGATGTATGTTTTGGATCATTGTCCTTCTGGAAGATCCAACCACAGCCCATTTTAAGCTTTCTGGCAGGGGCAATCAGGTTTTCATTTAATATCTGTTGATATTTGATAGAGTCCATGATGTCATGTATCCTAACAAAATGTCCAGGTCCTCTGGCAGAAAAACAGCCCCAAAACATTAAAGAGCCACCACCATATTTAACCGTGGGCATGAGGTACTATTTTAGTTTCATCTGACCATAGAACCCGATCCCATTTGAAGTTCCAGTAGTGTCTGGAAAACTGAAGCATAACATTTCCAGTTGACTGGAACTTCTTAATTATTGCCCTGATGGTGGAAATGGGCATTTTCAATGCTTGTGCTATTTTCTTATAGCCACTTCCCATTTTGTGAAGCTCAACAACCTTTTGCTGCACATCACAGCTATATACCTTGGTCTTACCCATTGTTGTGAATGACTAAGGGAATTTGGCCTATGTGTTACCTCATATTTATACCCCTGTGAAACAGGAAGTCATGGTTGAACAATTTCCTGTTCCCAGTCACCCAGGTGTACTAAAACAATGTAAAATATCAATGGGAATATACTTAAAATATATTTTTCTCATATGAATTCATAGGGGTGCCAATAACTGTTGCACACCTATATTTAACAAATATTTTTGTAAACCTGTGTTTTGTTTGTAGTTGTTTGATATCCATGAGAGCAGAGTATTTTTGTGATTTTTTTATTTTTTTTTAAATAAAAGAGCAAAAGGTTAAACACAGCCTTCTTTGCTCATATTTACCAAGGGTGCCAATATTAGTGGAGGGCACTGTATTTATTTCTTTGTACCTTTGGGTTGTGTCAGCAGTTCCTCTTCTATGTAGTTACTTAAAAACTCACTTAATTATACATAATAAAACATTATACCACTAGATTTGTCTGTAGTATTTCACTCTGATTTTTTTCATCCTACCAGTATACCAGGGGCCAGATCCACGAAACATTCTTAGGAATAAGATAATTCTTAACTGTCATTTTCTTCTTATTTTCTAACTTTAGAAAAAGGTTAAGAATATTTTGTGTTCCCAAAAATTCTTCTTAAGAATGTTTTAAATTTTTTCTTAAGATTGTTCCTAAGACAAAAAAAAAAAAAAAAAAAAATTCTTGAAAAGAATGTTCTTAAAAATCAATGTAAATATCTAATTAAATATAAGATAAATGCCAACGTGTCATAGATCCCCATAGGGTAAGAATTTTTATGAATTTATTGAGTTGTTTCAAATATTAAACATTAAAATATTATAAAACTTGTAAAATATAATAAATAATGTATAACTACTACAGTGCTTTCCTACTGAAGTTTTTATTTCTTTTCCTCCTCCATGTCAAATTAGCCAAATTGTTTCCACTTTCCAGGAAGTAGCCTAAATTCTCCTATGACGGTTAATGTTGGTTAATGTTGTTAAACAAACACATCTCACACCCTTTACATTCAAATAAATGATTTATAAAAAAAAAAAATTAAAAAAAGATAATAAATTGGTACATTTAAAATTTGGCAGTATTGAATTTGTTGTAGCTATTACTCTACTGTCATTTTATTCTTAAGAAAAAAATGTTCTTAAGAAAATATTTGAAAACTTCTTAGGATGTATCATGAGAACTTTCTTAACTTCTTTCTTAAGAAGATTTTCATGAATCCGGCCCCAGTTTATTTATTACACGCAGGCTTGCTAAAGTGCTGAGGTAAATTCTGAGTTGTAACTTCTCAAAACAATAGAGCGTTGAGAGAATACTGACTTCCTTGGTTAGTAAGAATAATACACTTGAAACCAAAGCATTTTCTTACTATCTTGACATTTCAGTGAATCTAGTTCTTTGCTAGTCATCTGAACATAGCATACTAGTCAAGGTCGCACCTGGACACGAGCTAAAAGTGCTGTTTTGGTCTGTAAGGAAACACATGAGCATGATAAGTCTGTGAGTGGGAGTGGGACATCTGTGCTGTGGTTCATTTGATCTGTCTTAATTGACTGATGAGTTGTAGATCTACGGTTAACAACTAGCCACTATTTGTCACAAGAGCTTGCTGGGGAGGTCCAGCCAAAGTTAAGTTGAGATACTATGTATTTATAATACACAAATTACTGCTATGTCACTTGTACAGCAAAACAACAAGACAGTTTTAGTAGCTAGTTAATCAAACAGCTACTATATCAACACTGATGTTACATTGTCCATTTACTGATAACACTGAAAATAGTTTAAAAGTAGCAGTAAGAATTAGCAGTTACATTGATATACAGTATGTAATTGTTACATTAATATCCATTATGGCTAGCGCTACATTCAGTCTTTTGCTGTCTCACATTATGTCATTACATGTCTTACAGTTTTGAATTTGCACTGCTTTCATCTGCCTTTTGGTCAGTTTTCGTTTGGTTTCCTACTTTACTCACATTGGGATTTATTCATTGCTTCATCTCTACCTACAGATAGTGATGCAGCAGCACTTGTTTAGTCCTTTAATCTATACTCACCTGTACACTCTGCTCAAACAGATCAGCTTCCAGAGCTTAAAATTTCAAGTTAACGCCGCCATCAACACCATCATATATGTCATCTTGTAGATCACTAACTAGCTGAACCCCTCCTGTAACTCAGTGCAAGTGCATCCTATGTATATTTCTCTTTAGGAGCTACTGTAACACTGAGAACTGACAGATCCCTTATGTTTGAGATTTTTGAAAATTGTAACTGTACTTGTGATGTCAGAGTGCAGACAACCACAAACCTCTCATGACAATGCAGAAAATACAGCACCAGCCAGCAAATTAGCACCAGAATCACTAACACGTCACAAATATTTCAATATAATCATATTTAATGTGTTTCAGGGTGGAATTTTACTTTAAAGGTAATGGAGTGTTACTTAAAAGTTTCATAAATGTGCTGTATATCTTGTAGTGTCACAAGATAATGAATATTCACTAAAGGTTATCATTTTCTGCATATAAAGCACACAATAAGCATTTCAGTTTACTTACTTATACCATATGACTAAAGAAATTCTAAGAACCCAAATTCATTTACAGAATATACAGAATTTACAATAAGCCACGGTATGCTCACGCTTAATATCAGTTTTCAAAAGTGTTTTAAATGGCTATATCTAAGAATACAGAGACTGTTACATGCTATTCCCCACGGTGCATAGGTGAAAAAAAGACAGCAAGAGAAAACACCATCTACACAACTTTTATTGAACGAGGCACCAAAATAGACAGGTCAATACCATTTCACTTTGAATTTGGAGGATCGATGTAAAACTGGAAAGGAGAAATAAAAGGGAAACAGTTTCAGAAAACTGTTGGGCAAAGAATCAAGTCACTGCTGGAATCTCGGCTTGGTGTAATAAACAATAAAAGCCCACAATGACGAACGCATCAACTCAAAACTCAAAAAAAAAAAATATCCACCTTCAGCTTCAGAAAATATAGAAACACCCACACCATATAACTCGGAGGTACAATATTACAGTACGTCTATTTGGACTTAATAAAGGTAGTGTTGATAATGCATCTGCACACAGTAATAAGGGAAGAGAAAGGTCACACACAGAAGCCTACGTCTTGACAGACAGAAGGACAGGCATCAAGTTCAGTGGATAGGCACTTCATTTTTTATATTCGGTTTTAAACACAAGCGCCAGAGAGTTTAATCTCATCTACAGAAAGGCGGATAGTGAAATGAATATCAATCGAATGCCCTCACCGAGTCCTTTCACTTCCACCAAAGAGTGCAGGGCCTTCTTTCAGCCATTTTAATTTGAGAGATTTCAAGTAGTCGGAAGTCATTGCCCCTTGTGTAATTGTACTTCTGCTGTTCGTGTAGAGAATCACAGTCCCTGCCATTGAAGTAAAGCTAATAGGGAATCTAATACCTGCAATTTGACTGTTGCAAATGAGTGCTCAAAATAGAGCTAAAAATGTATGATTCGTTCCGTCAATGTAAGAAAACCCAGGAAATGGATTTAAAATGGTCTGGGCCCTGCAGATTCTATAGAGTGTAATTATTGAGCTTTATGTAAAATACAGGCTGACAATGGATGACTGACTCTCTCTCTCTCTCTCTCTCTCTCTCTCTCTCTCTCTCTCTCTCTCTCTTTAGAAAGCCAACACCTCTAGCACCAAAGACATCTCTCTAATAGTTCCCACCCTTAGGAGTTATAACTAGCAAGCTAAAATTAGGTTATTTGTTAGATATTCAATTTTAAACAGAATAAACAAACAAAAATAAAAACAGCCCAGAAGTGATCTACACTGTACCCAGAAGTATTCTCTACTGGATGATCATGAAGTCTGCCAACATTGACTTTAACTTTCATTTGCGCTATACTGCAGAGACTCCTAAATGCTAATTAGATTACAGAGCTCTCCAGGCTCTGTAAATGAAAAATAAGAAAGCTTACAAGGACCCGTGGCCATTTTTGGCCCATTACACTAATGCTATTAAGATGATTTATAATAAGGAATTCTAATCGGCTACACTGAAAAAGTATAAATCCCTACTCCATAAAACAGTAAAATAAATATTGGCACTACTTTCCATTATAGTTGTTAACCGTTAGCTGTTCCGGTACAGCTAATGTGTTCAACAAGTGGTAAGAAAAAGCTTATGCATTTACCTATGCAAGTTTGTCTCAGCCGTACACATAAATTTCAACGAACATGCCAAGACAATTGTGCAAATACTCAAGTATACTGTAGGTCTGTCATACACAGGTACAACATGGATAGGCAATTATTATTTACAGCAACAATTGATTAGTGTTGTACAATAAGTCCAATTAATAGGTGTGCATTTTGCGATGTATCAGACATGTGCAGCTTATCTCATTTGTAAGGCTGGAGGGTGAATTCGTCCCACAAAACTCCTCAGTGAAAATAAGCAGAATTATAACAAAGAACCAAAGGGCTATACGCAAGAACAATTAAACAAGAAGATCACTCTCATGCTCCAGTGATAAGATTGAAGAAAAGGCTTACAGGGAAAGTCTGGCAGTACAGTGATAGTAAATACAAAAGTCTTTGTCACGCTCACAAGTTTAGAATTTCAAACCAGATACGAAGCATGCATTTGCATTTGTCATTGTGGCACTTCAAAGCCTCTTTGTACATGTGCACAGTGCAGAGCAGCTGCATCACCAGCTGTACAGATGTTAGCTGGCTTCTACAGTCAGGGGTTGCCATAGTGAGCCAGACACACACACACACACACACACGCACACACACACACACACACACACACATGCACGCACACACACACACACACACACACACACACATTTGAAAGGACACTCATATACATTATATACAGTTCAAATACTGACATGCCCTGAACATACACAGAGCTTGTGCACAAACAGAACTCTTGTCAATAACACACTGTCAGTCTTCAAACTGGAAAGGTCACCTCTTGCAGCAAGAAGAAGGAAGGAAAAACAACATTATAGTGGACACTTTGTATGCTCTGGATTCAGTCCAGGCTGCATGTACTTTCTGTTCAGTGGAGTCTGTTGTGGTTGGCACTAAAAGCCAGGCAGCAGATCTTTAAGGGGCACCTCCCTCTCCCCAAGCAACGTGTCCCGTTTCAGGCTGGTGCCTTTGTTTACCACCTTCATCTTTATCGCCAGGTTCTTGACCTGTGCAGCGGGCAAGGAGTCAAAGAAGAAGTCCTCATTGAAGACGGGATTGCGGCTGTTTTTGATGATGTTGCTTCTCTGCTTCTGCAGCTTGCCTGGGTTCAGGTAGAGTGCTACACAGCAGTTGATGCTCTTCACATCGACCTGCTTATCGTAAAGGTCTTCAGCAGCAAGCACACGCACCCGGAGCCGCGCTGCCTCCGTGTCGTAGTCCGTGCACATACACAGCGTCCCCCCTTTGTGCAGTTTGACGGTGTGCTGGGTTAGGCGTTCAACATTGGCGCCTGCTTTGCGGCTTCTGAATGCAGGCGACGGCGGACATCTGAAGCGCCGCTGGATGTTGGGGCTGGTCTCCACCGAGCTGCAATCGTCCGTCGAGAGAGAGCTGTGGCGGGCAAACGAGCGCTTAGCACGTGACACTTTAGCCTGGGTCTCATGAGTGAACATTTTGAGAAGCGAGGCCGACCTTGACAGCAAGGGTGAGCCGAATGGTGATGACTCTGCTGAGGAGCATGTGTCGCTCTCGCCTCCACTGAAGTAGCGATATGGGTTGGAGTGTGAGGTATTGCAGTCACTTGGGTTGAGGTGATTGCTGTTGCCTTGTGTCTTGCGCTGAGAATTGGGGGATGTCAGAGGACTGGTGGGGTCACTGTGGAATAGCGACTCCTTGCGCCGTGTGTGAGGGCTCTCCATCAAAGTGGTAAAACCATACGAGGTTTGCGCTTTGGGCACATAGGGCAAGGACATGGCTGTTTGGGACTGAGGGTCAGCATTAGTGGTGAGGTTGCCAACGTCACCTGCTGCTAAGTCATCAGCACTCTCGATCTGGATGATGTGGCGGTTGGCAGCCTTGAGCAAGTTCTTGGTGTCCCCAGTGAGCTTGCAGATGAGGCGCGGGCTGCGTGAGCCACCCTGAGGCGTCTTGCAGCAGATGGCCTGCTCGGATGTGGAGGAGTGCAGCCCATTCTTGGGCTTCATCTCTGGAGTATCGGCCTCCGGGGGGCAGCACACCAACTTGGGTGGGATGAAGAAGTCAGGGATCTTATCGGGCGTGAGCACATTGCTGTGGGTGGGCCCTTTGGACTGGCTGTCACCCAAGTCCCGATGGCGGAGAACGTTGCCTTCTACAGAGCCACGGATCTTCTCCAGGAGCCACATACTCTCTTGAGACGTAGTGGTAGGAGGAAACAAACCCTGCATATGCACACAGGGGGAAATAGCACTAAAATTCACTCGCTGAAGATCATGACTACGTCATCTGTTAATGACAATATTGACACAATACTTTTATCTTCATCTATTTCAAACACACTGTCCAGCAACAGCAATTCCAACTGACACCTACTCTGTTGTACTTTACTTTGGCAGTGTTATTTCATGTTGCTATATACTAGCACAAACTGGCTCCAGTACTCCCACACTCCTGCGATCTATTCTGAAGCCCGGAACTTGGCGGAAATTAAATAGTTTTGTTGTGAATTCTGATAACCTCCATGATGCACTGTATGTGGGACATGTAGGATCCACTTGTTGCAGTGCATCTAAACTTCTCTTGCAATATCAGAAGTGTTACAAAGATATCTAAAGATATCTAACATGTTTTTGTGCTACTACACATTTTGTTTGTCCACAGAAGATATTTCCACATTATGTGATTTTTATGATTTACAAAGCACAACAATAATTAATAACTGGATATCACTGGAAAACAAATGAACTGCTACATGGACCTTGTGACTAACAGCCAAGTACGTTAAATTTTGTCGCACTATTTCGGATGGCCATTTGTTGTATATAAATGTTAGAAGGGTGATACGGGTGTTTGGTTGGGGAAGTGAAATAGGGAGCATTAATATTGCAGTACACTCTAATAATGAAGGTTTCACTAAGAACATTTAGGGGTTTGTTTAGGATTCCTTAAGGGATGACCCAGAACCCTTTGTTTGTAAGAGTATTTTTCTTTCTTTCTTTCTTACTTTCTTTGTTTCTTTATCTATCTATCTATCTATCTGGTCAAAATTCCATCTGAAGCATACAAAAAAATGATCTGCTACATGGACCCCTGGTAAACAAATAAACAAACAAACAGACAGACGAATATCCATGCAGCAGTTAATTTTTCTGTGCCTCTGGTGGTATTTTGACATTATCTAGTAACCTGTTAAACCTCTTAAAATAAACGATTCCAGGTACTTTTGATTTTCTCACCATTCGAACCCTTACTGGAACCATCCTGTAAGAGAGAACCCTAACATTTTCTATATCTCTTATATAATTTCTTTATGAACCCCCAAACCTTCCAAGTGGACTTTTCATTATCAGGGCGTACAGCAGTATTAGGTATTGAACATAGCCTCCATACTCATCCTCGTATTAACCATGATCAACTCTCCCTCTCTTACTCCCTAAACCAAATTAAACTTTTAACATTTATGTACAGCAGATGACTACCAGAAATAGTGCAAAAACATTAAATCTACTTAATTGTTAGTCAAAACTGACAGAAAGAAACATTTAGACAGAAACCCCCATATATATATATATATATATATATATATATATATATATATATATATATATATATATATATATATATATATATATATATATATATATATATATATATGCTATAAAAATCGAGTGTGTAGAATGCACTTTTATCTCAAGCAGCTTTAGATGCTCCTTCTAAAGTTATCTTTATGATTTTGCTCAGTATATTTTGCAGCCTCATTTTCATGCAGAATGTTTCAGAGCTCATTTCTTAGCATTTATCAAATAGCCTACCTGTTGAGCAGCTTCCGGGAACTTACTGCGAACTATTACTGTTACTGCCGCGTCTAGTATCAAGTATGACAAATCACAGGTGTCTGCGTGTCCTTTCGTCCATGCGAGGCATTACTTGACTTTATTCGGCGTGTTAATCCGGCGCACAGACTAAATGCCGCACCGCGCGCCAGCTCCGCGCTTTTATCTCTGCACAGACTACAGCGCGCGCTCAGGGCAGCCAATCGGGTGCACGCGTGGGTGCACGCGAGCTCTCCAGAATTGCGAGGAATTCACCTCATCAGGTACTTAATCAAAACAAGGCATTAGACGGAATGCCCATGTAAGCTCCATGCAAGTGAAGCACAAAAGTCGGAGATAAAAGGAAAACCCCCAAACAACTAGTACTGACTTTTGGGTGTTAAATATATAAAGAGTTGAACTTTTGTGCAGCACAGTTGTGATTTCTAGTTAAAAACTGTACAAAATATAATATGCATGCTATAGTTATTTATCAAGTTATGAATAGTTATTATGCATGCTATGCAATATTAACCCATATTCTAATCAGCTCATGGGCGATACTTCAGTCTGAAGTGTACTGCAACAGCACGCGCTCTGGCGTCGGTTATAATCCAAACTTTGTGAAAGTTCTTTGTGAAAATCTCATTGGATTAACAAAGTTTATCATCTCTCTCTCTCTCTCTCTCTCTCTCTCTCTTTATCTCTCTCTATCACACACACAAGAGATCCCTTTATGCTATGCATTATGACACCATTGTTTAAAAAAAAAAATGCTTTTTACTACTTTTTCAACTTAAAATTGAAACCTAAACAGTATTCACTTTCAAAATATTTTTAATATTGAGGGGTTCTGGAGTTTTTATTTATTTATTAATTTATTTGCAACATTGTATCATAATGGGAAACACTGAAACAAAGGATGTTTTCATAGACAAAAAGAAAAATAGTTTTAAAACATCAGTCTGCATAGCCAACAACTTTACGTATGCATGTCGGATGCAATACATGCAAGTGAAATGCATTGCAAATGCATTGTTTAATCATCCTATTTTAATCATGCCTGCCACTCTACCTCTTTATTCACCATCATCATCATCATCATCATCATCATCACTAAATGCCATCTCATCTTCAAATTATCATCTCATCCTTTGTTGCTTGCAAAGGCAATACTTAAATTATACTTTAACTATATGGATTTGCATTATTCTGGCTTCAGACACTCACAGAAAAAAGGGTACTAAACTGTCACTGGTGTGGTACCCTTATCTTTTGTAACCTTAATCTTATCTTTATCTTATCTTTCACCTGGAAGACATAAAAAAGATTGAATTTGCATAATTGAACCATAATTACAGAGTAAAGCATTATAGCAGCAAGTAAAGTTTTTCACTCATTTTTTAAAAAGAGTAGTTGTTCTGTAGTTCCTATACTCTAAATTTAACCCAATTTTGGACATTTCTGTAACCCAGTGCTGGGTCAATATACTATATAACAGAACACACGGGTTAATTTGACCACTCACTGTTCGGCTATTGCTTCATTATGACCCACGATGAAAAAATTATTGCTTCTGACTTGAGTTTACTTTTCTGGAATGCATTTAGTTGTTTGCCATAAATTGTTTTAAAGAATGTTTGCATACATTACAATTAGTTGGCGACAAAGTCTGTGTTAAGTAAGCCAGTTAAAATTAAACACCACAATCAATTGAAACATTTCATTGACATTTTTTCTTTCACCAAAAAGAATTAAAATGCATTCCTTCACACTGTAAACTCACTGACCACTTTATTAGGAACACTTGTACCTGTTCATTCAGGCAATTATCCAATCAGTGGCAGCAGTACAGATATAAGTCAAGAGCTTCAGTTAATGTTCACCTCAAAAATATCAGAATGGGGGAAAAATGTGATCTCAGTCAGTATGACTATGGCATGGTTGTTGATGCAAAACAGGATTTTTTTTTGCATACTTCAGAAACTGTTCTTCTGGAATTTTCACATACAACAGTCTCTAGAGTTTACAGAGAATGGTGCGAAAAACTAAAAAAAAACATCCAGTCAACAGTTCACTGGGTAGAAATGTCTGGTTAATGAGAGAGGTCAGAAGAAAATGTTCAGACTGATTTGAGCTGACAGGAAAGCTATGGTAACTCTATTAACCACTCTGTCCATCCTTGGTGAACAGAAAAGCATCACTTTAAATCTTGGGCTGGGATGGCATACAACTGCAGAAGAACAGATTGGGTTTCACAGGAATCTGAGGAATCTACAGTGGGCACAGGCTCACCAAACATGAACACCGACATTTTTCCAATCAACTGCAAGTACTAAGCAAAGAACAAGGCAATACATTTCTCTCAGTGGAGAGCCTTGGGGATTGGCCTTGTTATTCAGTTGTGAAGAACTTTTGCCACTTAAAAGATGCTTCCTCAGTTCTACCTTACTGTGTCTCACACCTGTGGTGTCATGAACCTGACATGACACCGCATGTCCAGAGAAGTGAATCGAAGTGAAACCACTGGGGTAAACATGTCACAATGATGTTGTAGGTAGCTGATGGGTGCTGTTCTGTTCTGTTCAGAGATGGCTATGGTCCAATCTGACTTAGATGGAATCCTTCCAGCACGTGTACATTGTTGTCCTCAAAGGAGTGTCCCAGGTCCTTTAGTTGTACACAGCTCAGTCCTAACCAGAGGAAGCATATGACAGCTAATGTTAGCTATACGTGTGTTCTCAAACCCCTCAGCAGCCTTAGCAGTGAGCTTGTAGTTTTAGAAATGCTACAGTTAGCTTAAGATTTGTATTTAGCTGGCTATAGCCAAATTTGGTGACAGACAAGGTTATCTAAAGTCAGGTGCTGTCTAGCTAACACTGGATACCAAAACCAAAGTAAATTCTGGTAACATCCAACAAATTCTGAAATTCAATTCAATTTTATTTGTATAGTGCTTTTAACAATGGACATTGTCACAAAGCAGCTTTACAGAAATATATAAATTCTGGATGTAAATATTTATTTTACAAATGTATAAATTTATCTAATGAGCAAGCCAGAGGCGATGGTGGCAAGGAAAAACTCCCCAAGATGATAGATGATATAAGGAAGAAATCTTGAGAGGAACTAGACTCAAAAGGGAACCCATCCTTTCACCCATCCAAATCAATGCTCATTGCTATAAGGAGTCAGAAAACAAGTAACCTGATTAGCTAACCAGTCCTATTACAAAAACAGACTAATGTTAGCTAGTTCATGGTGTTGACCTAATGATGCAACCTGCTCAACCCAAAGACTAGGTTATGAAAATAACACAAAAATACTCAAAATATTTTGGTACAACGCCTACAACGTGCCAATGAATATGATTCATTTGGATTGCATCAGAGTGAAAGGCCTCTCAGAGATTTGTTCTGAGGTCTAGTTAGAAGGGCAGTGGTTATTTCCAAAAGGGCAGCTGCCATCCCATGCCACCTATGAGGCCACGCCCCTGGCTCTGTTATTCCACAGGCCAAGTCCTCACATGTGTGCTGCTACTTCATCATTATTGGATGTGAAATTGGTTCAACCTGCCCCAATCTGTTTCCCTGGAAACAGCGGCAAAAGCTCCTTAAAGTAATGTAAGTGAAGTGAGGACGCATTAAAATTAATGGATGGACAATCGCATGCTTTTCTTGTACTGCATGAAAAAAACTGTTTGACTCAAAGACATGGAGGGTGAAAGTGTGCAGCACGTAGCTCACATCGCAGGGGGAAATCAGAAACAATAAATGACTTGGTCAGGGCAGTAGGGGAACAGTTATGAAAAATCCCAGCAGTGCAGAGGAAGTTTATTTCTGAAGCTTGCACATGCAACGCATCACCACAGAGGGAGAAAAATAGATCTGTTTGGGTTTAAGACTTGCATGGCAGGTGATTTTACGCAGACAACTTGATCTATAGCATGGTTGTGTTATTACGCTGTGTTATATATATATACGCACATATATAAATACATACATACTGTGTGTGTGTGCGCATGTTAGTGTGATGAGCACATTAACCCCAGCAGAAGAGAGTGCTCTCATCTGTTGCTATGGGCTTAACATTAAAACACGATTAACTAATTGCCTAGAGAGGACTGTGGCATTACTGCAGTGGAGGTGCTGTGATGAGCACATCTATTCTAATTTCCCCTGACTACCTCTCAACCCCTAAAACTGGTAAACATGGCAGAGTGCTGCTGCCACCCACATGCACTCTCAGAGTCACCATATACAGAAACCATTTAAAAAAACTCAACCCCTCAGCGGCACATGGCTATTATTACAATTAGTCTGGCTCATTGTTTATTATGCACATTTCAAGCATTTCTATTACGTTGATAAGAGGGAATTGCTGCTTTGCAAATATTGACTGTTATAATGGTAAAGACTGAGATTGATGTAGGCTGAATGTTTCTATCCAGTGACTCCGGCAGTTTGACTGGTAGCCAATACAGTGATTGTAACCCTGGGCACGAGGCAGAAATCATGGGAACAGGGAACACTATACTGAGAACAAGGAACACTGACACTGGGTGTGTGATGGGATACACACATCCTGGATGGTATGCCAGTCCAATGCAAAACATGATGCACATGCACATTCACACACCCACATTCATTTTGGGATGTAACTGGACAACCCAGAGAGAACACTACTACACACAGACAGTAATCCAAGTTCAGGATCGAACCAAGGAGATGTGCCCACTAGATATCATTCAAAGAAGGAAAAAGAATTTGGCTAAGAGGCATGTAGGGTTCAAACCATGGAACAGGATCAAGGCCACCTTGCTTAGACAGTCTCTGACCAGTTGTTTTGGTCCACATTTGTGTGTGATCTTACCTGTCCAAATGAACCACACCAAAGGATGAAATTCACCAGGGTTTGATTTGACTAAATGCCGCATATGTGAAAGCCAGTGGCAGCCGATGGATTTAAAAATAGGGGAAGCACAGGTGTCTGTTTTTGAAGTGTATTTGTTTGCTTCATCTGTTAGTCTGGCCTCCTGTTTAATTCTCAGTCTCTTCTCATAAGTAAAAACATCAAAAAATCAGGTTGAGAAAATTTGTAGTGTTGTCCAGCTAAGCTCCTAACTAAAATCACTAAAATGAAGGTAGTGACAGCTAGATATCTAGACCGATAAAAAACAAACAAAAAAAAAACAAACAAGTAATCGCACATAACTTTATACTTACAAAATATTTGCAACTTCAATTACAATGATAAAATAACAAGCTATAGTTGTCACAAGGAAGAGTCCATGGAGGTGGATGCACGTGCAGAACTTCTTTATTAAAGACAACACAGGGAACAGGCTCGAGGAAACAGACTTGAGGGACAAACACAAGGAGTACACACACTAGGAACCAGGATCAGAACTTAATAAACTTGAAAATAAACACTAAGAAAAATGCTAAATAATAAATAAAAAAGAAAAACACTGCAAATAACACAAGAAATAAATATAAGAAACCAGAACTCAAACATAACCTTGTTTGTGAAGAAAAAAAAAACTTTTGAAATGTATATTAATGTACTTTGTCCTGTTAAATGTATATGAAGTGTAAAGTGTCCTTGAGCTTGTGGAAAGGCACTATATAAATAAAACTTATATTATTATTATTATCAACTTGACATGAGTTAATGCTCCAGCACCTGAGGAAAAGACACAGGGAACTTAAATAGAGCACTAACCAATCATGGAAATCAGAAACACATGAGTATGGTTCACAGAAAATGGAAGGAGACGACATAAGAAGTTGTTCTGCACGGGGGGGACAGGGGTGCCCTCTAGTGGCCAAACGTGGAATAGCCCCTGGGGGCCTTGACAGTAGTTGTGCAAAACTGTTATGGATTAGGTTACTGACTGACTGCTGCAGCTCCGAGATTTCTGTAACTCGATGCTGATATGTTTAAATTTGAGATGTCATTCATGTTCGTTACTGTTTCAATGATTAGCAGCTATTAGGAGAAGCCATGTGTCTGGGAAGCTGTGCTTCACTGGATGTCTATGGACAGTGCTTTTCATATAGCCTTAAAGCAATCGCCTCTGGTGAAAGCACTCTATAAAAAAAAACTACGAAATGCAAAAAAAAAAACAAAACAAAAAACATCAATGCTTTGTTGTTCAGTCTTAGCCCATAATCACAACAACCCCCCCAACGGCACATGGCTATTATTACAATCAGTCTGGCTTGTTGTTTATTATCTGTGTTTCAAGCATTTCTATTACGTTGATAAGAAGCAGGCAAGAGAATTGCTGCTTTGCAAATATTGACTGTTATAATGGTAAAGACAGATTGATGTAGGCTGAATATTTCCATCCCATGATGCTGGCACTTTGACTGGTAGCCAATCCAGTGATTGGAACACTGGACACAGTGCAGGAAAACGAACAATGTGGGAACAATGAACACTGAAAACAATGTCCTGGAAGAATGAGCATGAGGAACATTGTCTATGTGCAATGCTTTTCATGTAGTCTTAAAGCACCCTGGTACTGGTGGGTCAGCAGTGGTGTATGTCTTGGAGTTCTGGCATGGAAACGTTCTGCGTTTAGCATGTGCCATACTGTGCTCACTGAAACCTCAGTGCCTGTAGCCACCAAGTCTTGCTGCACGTCTTTTGCAGTCACTTGAGGGTTTTTCACAACCTGCCTTCTCAGAAATCTGGTTGCAGCCGTTGATAGCTGCCTTTTTCTGCCCCGCCCAGGTATTTCATGTATTTTCTGCCCCAAGCCAGTTCAAGTATTTCATGTGTTCCAGCTCAAGCACACCTGGTGCAACTAATGAAGCCCTTGATTAGTTGCATCAAGTGTGCTTGAGACAACACCTGTTTTGCATATTTGTGCTGTTGTGAGGGATTCTATTCAGGGGGTTGAATAATTTTGAGACTGGAGAAGTCATTATAAGTTGCATTTTCAGTTGAATTTGGGGAAACCACTTGAAGCATTCGTTGTGTTGAACTATTTCAATTGCTTCTGTTTGATTTGTTTATTGCAAACAGCTGAAAGTCTGTAAATTTCGACAATAAACCTGATTTGCAATGGGGGTTGAATAATTTTGATTGCAACTGCAGAAGAGAAGATTTCACTTACAGTGAAGGGAAATGTACAGTCCAAAAAAATTTTTCGTTTAGAAAAAGGAAACTGTAACACTGGGTTATCTACAAGACACTCTCAGTTGGGAGACACAGTGGCCCGTGTGTGCGGAGTTTTCATGTTCTCCCCGTGCTTCGGGGGTTTCCTCTGGGTACTCTGGTTTCCTCCCCCAGTCCAAGGACATTCGTTGTAGGCTTTGTCTTTGCGTTCCAAACTGTCTGTAGTGTGAGTGTGTGTGATTGGTTGGCACCCTGTCCAGGGTGTCCCCCACCTTGTGCCCTGAGTCCCCTGGGATAGGCTCCAGGCTCCCCTTGACCCTGTGTAGGATAAGCGGTACAGAAAATGGATGGGTGGACACTTTCAGTCTCCAGACCTGATTAAAAAGGTTGTATAGGTACATGAGGTATCTATACATATACAATATACTGTATATAAAAAATGTTGAAACTGATATCATTTTGGTGTTTATATTAACGTACATTAAACCTAACTGAAATAATATACAAATTATTTCATTTTTATTCTTTCTGCCTGGGGTTTAGGAGAACATATGATTCTGCAGGAGTCTATCATGCAATTCTTACCCAGACTGGCCGCAGTCTGTCTCAGGTACTGCACTTACGAATGACATTTAACAGTATAATTATTAAAAGTCCTGTAATGAAAAGCTGTGATCTGCTCAACAGGTAAAGGCGAGCACACATTTGACTGGCAGGACATAATGAGAAGTACTGGTCTCTAGAGCAGTGTGTAGTGAGTAGATGATGTCTCGCATGTCTGGAGAGTTGTTAGAAGACGGCAGTGATGCTTACATCCTACGCGTGTTCTGTCAGTTCAAATGGAGTCAGTTGCAGGTGCTACATGCAGGTGTGGAAGTGTTGGTGTAGGGCGGGCGACTGCATGACTCCATCGCTCAAAAAAACTAAAAGCTTCATGCGATTTATTCACTCATTAATAGTTACCATGAGCATGCCATCTTAAGCCATTGGGAATAATCTAAGTTCTGTAAAGTAAAAATGGTTCAATAAGTCTTTAATATGCAAGCCATGACTAAAAACTACATAGGAACATTTTAAAATGCCAAAACCTATGAATATATATATATATATATATATACAGGTGCATCTCAATAAATTAGAATGTCGTGGAAAAGTTCATTTATTTCAGTAATTCAACTCAAATTGTGAAACTCGTGTATTAAATAAATTCAATGCACACAGACTGAAGTAGTTTAAGTCTTTGGTTCTTTTAATTGTGATGATTTTGGATCACATTTAACAAAAACCCACCAATTCACTATCTCAACAAATTAGAATACTTCATAAGACCAATAAAAAAACATTTTTAGTGAATTGTTGGCCTTCTGGGAAGTATGTTCATTTACTGTACATGTACTCAATACTTGGTAGGAGCTCCTTTTGCTTTAATTACTGCCTCAATTCGGCGTGGCATGGAGGTGATCAGTTTGTGGCACTGCTGAGGTGGTATGGAAGCCCAGGTTCCTTGGACAGTGGCCTTCAGCTCATCTGCATTTTTGGGTCTCTTGTTTCTCATTTTCCTCTTGACAATACCCCATAGATTCTCTATGGGGTTCAGGTCTGGTGAGTTTGCTGGCCAGTCAAGCACACCAACACCATGGTCATTTAACCAACTTTTGGTGCTTTTGGCAGAGTGGGCAGGTGCCAAATCCTGCTGGAAAATGAAATCAGCATCTTCAAAAAGCTGGTCAGCAGAAGGAAGCATGAAGTGCTCCAAAATTTCTTGGTAAACGGGTGCAGTGACTTTGGTTTTCAAAACACACAATGGACCAACACCAGCAGATGACATTGCACCCCAAATCATCACAGACT
This sequence comes from Cranoglanis bouderius, assembly GCA_023630585.1. NCBI lineage: Eukaryota > Metazoa > Chordata > Actinopteri > Siluriformes > Cranoglanididae > Cranoglanis > Cranoglanis bouderius. The sequence continues at coordinate 29,169,365 of CM042536.1, forward strand.
GTGGAAACTGAACACTGGACTTCAAGCAACTTGGGCTATGAGCTTCTCTACCCTTCCTCCAGACTCTAGGACCTTGGTTTCCAAATGAAATACAAAACTTGCTCCCATCTGAAAAGAGGATATTGGACCACTGGGCAACAGTCCAGTTCTTCTTCTCCTTAGCCCAGGTAAGACACCTCTGACGTTGTCTGTGGTTCAGGAGTGGCTTAACAAGAGGAATACCACAACTGTAGCCAAATTCCTTGACACGTCTGTGTGTGGTGGCTCTTGATGCCTTGACCCCAGCCTCAGTCCATTCCTTGTGAAGTTCACTCAAATTCTTGAATTGATTTTGTTTGACAATCCTCGTAAGGCTGCGGTTCTCTCGGTTGGTTGTGCATCTTTTTCTTCCACACTTTTTCCTTCCACTCAACTTTCTGTTAACATGCTTGGATACAGCACTCTGTGAACAGCCAGCTTCTTTGGCAATGAATGTTTGTGGCTTACCTAGTGAACCAAACTGAGAGACCATTTTGAAGGCTCAGGAAACCTTTGCAGGTGTTTTGAGTTGATTAGCTGATTGGCATGTCACCATATTCTAATTTGTTGAGATAGTGAATTGGTGGGTTTTTGTTAAATGTGAGCCAAAATCATCACAATTAAAAGAACCAAAGACTTAAACTACTTCAGTCTGTGTGCATTGAATTTATTTAATACACGAGTTTCACAATTTGAGTTGAATTACTGAAATAAACGAACTTTTCCACGACATTCTAATTTATTGAGATGCACCTGTATATATATATATATATATATATATATATATATATATATATATATATATATATATATATATATATATATATATAGTAATATGCCAGTAGCAAATGCCCCCATGTCCTTTTAATAGCTAGCTGGCAGGCAAACTAGCTTGTACTATATTCATCATGGGTCGGATTTTAGTATCCTGGTGTTATCATAATTTTAGTAATTTATTCAACAATAGCCGAATCTGCCAAAATGTACTATAACAATTAAAACAATACTTCGTTAATCACTAGTAGCTAGTTAACTAGCTAGCTAGCAGGTACCACATTAGTGTGTAATCCCATTTTTGAGGTCAGCACTAAGATAACTTTACATGCATAAATTATTATAAAAACATATCCAGATTTTTTTTTTATTATTGATTTATATTGTGTCTTTTTTAAGTTAATGATGTTTGTTGTCTGGTCCTTTTTGTTTTAAACTTAATTAGGCCTATATGTGTAGAAAGTTTTGACAGAAATACCAGGCACGTGCTGCATCCGTCATCGTCAGCCATGTTGGATTGGGTGGAGCAACACTTAATGGAGTAATAAAAATAAGGATAATGGTGTGTGTATATAACATTGGAGTAGTTTAGATGTAATTTACAGCCTTAAATTAATGGTCTTTGAGTGCAGACACCATGCATGGAATGAGTAAAATGTAGAAGGAACACTTCACATGACTAACAAGCCAGTATCAGTGGTGGGAAGAGAACAAAACACCCTGATGAATAAAAGTACTGCTACTGTAATAATAATTCACACGAGTAAAAGTAGTGCTACAGAAAATTACTCGAGTATATAAGTCAAGTGGTGAAAAACTACTTCATTAATTAATTTACAAATGACTTTTATTTTTATATGTTTACAATGCTGAAGTGAACACCGCCTCCATTTTCAAAGTATATAAAAAAGCTACCTAACAAAATACCTAGCCAAATTGGGGTTTGGGCAGTTTGGGGTTCAGTACCTTGCTAGATTTGTTAGCTAGCTAGCACGTATTAATTCGTACATGTTTGTACAAATGTAGCCCCTACACATTAGCTTGAATGTTACTTACAGGCTTTAGCAGAACTTCCAAAACAATTAAACATCGACGTCACAACTTAGGTTGAATAAAGAGGTTTCATACTGTAAAATATCAAAAGATCTGGCTAGCTAGTTTAGCTCACTTAGCTTACCTTACCTGTACATGTTTCCACAGGTTGGATGTTAAGCTGTGACATGCTAAGATCACCATGGGTTTTGGCTCACATAATTTGCAGGTTATTATCATATAATTTCTTTGGAAGCAGTTAAAACTGAAGATACTTGATAAACTGGGCCAGGGATGCTCATCTGTCTTCACTGTCTCTGACATTGCTGCTGCTAAGTAAAGCAATCAGCAGCTGAAGTGTCGACTTTCATTATTTTGATTGGATCTCGATATTTCAATATTTCAAATTTGCACATACTGTCTGGATTGGCTTACAATCTCCTGGGGTTAAATGCATTATTATTATTTTTACTCTGTAATGGTGATCAAAAATAAATGTAGCGAAGTTGAATATTTTATTGCTAAAACACCAGAAGTACTTAATACTTAAATTACAGCGAACCATGTACTCAAGTACATTTTTGTGACTTTCCACCGAGGTCAGTATATAACAAAATGAATGGTAAATGCTCTGCAATTATACAGCGCCTTTTAACCTTTGCGGTTCACAAATCGCTTTACACTGTGTCTCATTCACCCATTCACACACACACTCACACACTCATTGCAGCAGAGCTACCATGCAAGGCACCTGCCTGCCATCAGGAGCAACTTGGGGTTCAGTGTCTTGCCCAAGGACACTTCAGCACATGGAGTCATGGGGGCCGGGAATTGAACCGCCAATCCTACGATTAGTGGACAACCCGCTCCACCACCTGAGCCACAGCCGATATAAGCAATATAAGAAAATTTGAACTAAGAGTCTACTAGTAAGCGAATGAAAGCAGGAGCTGTGTGTTACAGAAAAACCTCCATTTGGTCATGTATAAATCCAGTGTGAGAAACACAATGGCTGTGGGTAGGAATAGCCAGAAATTATTGCTGCCTGGTGTTTCCTTACTACAGTTATTCCCCATTCATGTGTCAGGATTTGCACGGTACAGCTCTCAAGCTTTGACAGTCCTCTGCTGTGATGTGGCATTTCTGTCCAAGTAAAAAGAGCCAGTGCTCTCTTGTCTGAATGAAGGAATAAGTGGTTACATTTGCTTTGTGAAATTCAATTAAATTACATCACAGGCGGTACGGCGAAACAGCGGTTAGCGTTGCTGCTTTAAAGCTCCAGAGTTTTCTGTTTGACCCTGAGCTAGCATTTCTGTCTGTGCGACGTTTTGCATGTTCTCGCCGTGTCCGTGTGGGTTTCCTCCGGGTTCTCTGGTTTCCTCCTACCTCCCAAAACACACCAGGAGGTGGACTGTCTATACTAAAATACCTCTAGTTATGACTGAGTGTGTGAATGTACAGTATAATGGACTGGTGTCCCATCCAGGGCGTATTCCTGTTTCACGCCCAGTATTCCCAGGATAGTCTCTGGATCCACCGCAACCCTGACTGAAGATGAATTAATTACATTTTTTTTTTATAACATCACTTTATTTGCATTTAAATGATTGAATAATAATTGAGATTAAATATATATATATATATATATATATATATATATATATATATATATATATATATATATATATATATATATATATATATATATATTGTATTTGCAAAATGTCACATCTCAAACATTATACTTAAAGTAACAAAGTGGCTCACAGTCATACACAGCAAATGGTGCACGAGAACCTCAGTAATATACTGAACCTGGTGCTGTGCTTATATTTAATATAAAATGCTCCGAAATAAATAGAACAGGGGGTACGTGGTATTTTTATTGACCTTTCATGTCACAGATCTAGAGTAAACAGAACGAGCTAATAACCGCAGTGAATGAATATCCTTCACTTCCACTTCTCGACAGAGAAGCTGACATGACCCTTCTGTGCTCAGCTAGAATCAGTTTCTTGCATAAAAGGCATTCACTATTAAAAACAAAGTAAATGGATAGCAGTTGATAGAAAATGTTACATGGTGATACAAAATAGAAACCAGATGTTAATTAAGGCTTTTCCTTTTCTGTTAGGTTTGGCACAGCTTACTATTTGCGGTTCCACAAACTTACCTCCAGATGACCTCCTAGAAAGAGCTAGGGGGAAATGTATATATAATTCATAAGTGCAGGTATTATTATCCAATCCCAAAGCAAAGGCTGTGTCCCAAATTAACCTAAAAAGAAGATTAAAATAGTAATTTATGGTGTACTCATAAGACATTTAGTGTGGTAGTATGCGGTGGCGAAGTATATTGTGTGAGTGAGCTGATAAAGATATTTAACTATAAAAAAGCAAATACATATACAAATCCTACATATACAATTAATTTATACAAAGAAAATAAAATGGTGTTATTAACAAGTATTTGTCATTGGATTTAACTTTTAAAGTCAGCTGGTATTAGCTTCCATTAAGATAGATCAGGGGAGTCATATGTGGCTCTTTCAGTGATTGCCTATGGCTCAACGGCAGGAAAAAAAAATTAAGAATCACGAAAGCTAGTCTGTCAATTCAATTAAAACTCTACATATTACATATTTTAAAATATAATTCATAATCGATGCCTGTTTGTCATGTATACATCAACCTGGCACAAGCAGCTCAAATTTCACTGGACAACGTGGAGCAGAGCGGTAATTTCCCGGTCTAATTCATAAATCGGTTGAAAACTACATAGTCAGTGTGTTTTCTTTTTTTTTTTAACAAAGTTGAAATGGCTAAAATTAAAAAAAAAAAGACAACAAGTATTGTTCTTTCCAGTCTGAACGGACAGACAAATCTGCATATTTGGATGTCGCATTAATGGTAAGTAGGGTTCAATTTACTCTAACTTACATACTGCATTTTGATTTACCATTTGATGAAATCATCAAAGCTGGTTAAATGAAGTCCAAGTGCCACCTATAGGCCTATTAGGTGAAGTGCAGGCTGTTAGGTCAAGAACACGCAAAATGTCAAATGGCCTTTATTACATCACCACTTTTTATAACTATGCAATAATAGTAAAGATAATAACTATAATAAGAAGACAACATATATAAAAACATTTTTAAAAAATATGTTAACTTTTCTCTGGCTCTTTAAGCGTTTATGGCTCTGCCAGCTGAAAAAGTTCCCGAGCTCTGGGATAGATGGTTATCAGCAAGAGATTGCGAGATCTGTAGCCAGGAGTCCAAGAGAGCAAATCTGGCTGTGCTTTCTTGGTGGGAAGGGTGGTGTTACTCTCTCTGTCAATCTGAGCAACACTAACCAATAGAGGGCATCTGTGAGCTCATGTATGTATGTGGAAGAGAGTGCTTTCCTCCGTGTGTTAGGCTACATGATTGGTAGCTGGTAAGGGAGAGTTAACTGTGGTAGGGTATTTTGGAGAAAATGTGAGAATGTTGGAGAATCCATCCATCCATTTTCTGTACTGCTTATCCTACCCGGGGTCGCGGGGGGAGCCTGGAGCCAATCCCAGGGAACTCGGGGCACGAGGCGCTTGACACCCTGGACAGGGGGCCAGCCCATCGCAGGGCACAATCGCACATATTACAATATTTTCTGGTATTCATTGCGATAACGATATCAGTGACAATATAAAAATAGTACCATTTTACCACAAGTACGCTTTTACCACAGCGGTGAGAGTGAAATTTATATCACAATATAATAATAATAATAATAATAATAATAATAATAATAATAATAATAATAGTTTTTTTTAGGGTTAAATTAAATAAAGACCCAAATATAAAAAAATAAAATGAGGCTTTATTTTAGCACTTCCATCTGTGAAACAACTCAATACAGCCTTGTTGTGTCGTGTTGTTGCAATGAGAAACAGCCTGAGGGCGCTGTGGGATACGGTATTGTGATTGACCCGCAAGGGGAGAAGGAGAAGAAGAGGATAATAAAGAGATGAAACAGTCGCACGTTTCTCTCTCATTAGGCACGAATCCAAAATGTTCCCAGATCGCCGATGTAACATTTGGTTTCCCAACAAGATCCATCGCAGTGGCAGAACCCAAAGTGAAATTCGCCCAACTGGATTTTGACGTGCTCAAACAAACCCGCGCCAAACTAACAGATAACACCATATAAGGAATTTATGATTACATAATTTGTGTATTAATATAAAATCCTTCCCTCCTAATTATAGTCTATATGGTAGGCTATAAATACAAATTAATATTGCAACTGTTATTATTATTACACTTGTATACAAAACGTTGTACTTGTCATAGTGCCCACTCAAGCAGAAACATTAACGTGGCATGTGATGTGACACTACTGTAGGTGGCACACCACCGTTGACATGGTTGTCATGGCCACCGGCACAGCCCTAGCTGCATGCAGTCTTGAGAGCCTCAGAAACACAAACATTGATCTAGCTCCTTGTTTAGCTTCACGTCCACCTTCCGCCATACTTGTTTTCGCTCTGCACGTGAGCTGCAAATGGGTATGCAGACCATCGCACACAAAAATACGTCATCAACTAGGCTTTATCGGTATTATCGCGGGAAGACTAATGCTTATTGTGGGGAGAATTTCTACCGGTATATCGCAAACGACAAGATATTGCCCATCCCTAATGCAAACTCTATGCACACAGGGCGAAGGCAGGATTTGAACCCCCAGTCCTGGAGGTGCGAGGCAAACGTGCTAACCACTAAGCCTCCATGCCCCCCAGAATGTTGGAGAATTTGGGAGAAAAACAAATGAATAAATAAAAAAGATGGTCTGCCATTAAAGGAAGATGAAGATTTTGCTCAGGGGGCCAAGCAAGGTGGCCCAACGGTTAAGGTTTTGGGTTACGGATCAAAAGGACGGATGCCCCAGCACCACCAAGCTGCCACTGTTGGGGGCCTTTGAACAAGGCCCTTAACCCTCTCCAGGAGTGCCATATCATGGGTGACTCTGCGCTCTGACCCAAACTTCCTAACAAGCTGGGATATGCGAAGAAAAGAATTTCACTGTGCTATAAAGTACGATATAGTATGTGACGAATAAAGGTTTCTCCTTCAAAAAGAAAAACTACTCTCATCGGTGAACAAATATGACAATTTTGATGTCAAATTGGAGATGTTTCATCAAGGAACACAAAGCTTCCATCTCACCATGCTTAGGCTATTGGAAACTTATTTTGTTAATAAATCTATGCTAGAGATTTACACTGAAGGCGCACTGCCTTCTTAGCTCACTATATTCAAATCACATCCAAACAGCGCAGAGCATTATGGGATTAAAAGAATGCACTGGATATTCCCCACCGTTTTCAGACACCACTACAAAATGACAGATGTACACTGTATAGTAAAGAGACTGCCCTAGATAGATGTTAGTTAATTTTCTGGTACATTCGGAAGGCAAAGGCAATAACAGCGTTATGGTTACAGTGTGCATGTCACGTGAGTCACCTCCTTTTTTAATATCAGCACAAAAGGCTCCCTGGACACTGTTTGTTTTTCTGCAAGACAACAATGTGTAACTTACAGTTCATTCAGACTTACATCAAACACAAAAATGTCATTAGGAGGCAGAGGGTATAATGCCAACATACTGCATCTCCATCAGGGAGCCTCAGAAACTCTGGTTGATGTGAAGGAATCTGATTCTTGCACCATCTTCATGTGAATGTTCCCATGGTGATGTGCTACACATTTTCCTGACATTTGGTAATAGGTCCTTTTTTCCCCTTTGCATTTGTACAGTTCCACACTTCTTGCATTAAGTAGTCCAGACGAGTGACGGGCAGCTGAGAGAAAGCGAAGAAACACCATAATACTCCCCCTCGCCAACCTGTCACACACATATTCACAAACAAACACGCTTAAATTTAACCTGAGGCACCTCGGGTATTACACAGCCAAGCAAGAGACAAGAGAAAAGCCAGGAGGTCAGAGAGAGTGTTAACTCACACAGATGAGTAATCTAAACCCAACAAAATGCTTATTACTACAGGGACAGTAACTCCCACTCCAGACTACTCCTCAACACGATCACTCTCTAATGTTCTTCAATGACTCTGTCAGGATGATACTTGGTGTTCCTTGAGGCTCAGATGAATTCCTTCACACACTTGATTTGGTCCTGGACTGGATTTAGGGGAACATTTAGGAACAGATTTTACTCATCACTTTCTCTGAGCATCACAGATGTAAAACCTAAAGAAAAAAACTATGTGGTCTTAAACAAGCCGTGACTCACCATCAATGATATGTTGTATGAGAGAAACAGATGCCAGAGTTGGACTTAGGATTTTCAACATTTGCTCAAGAACACAAACAAATCCAACTCATAGCATCTTTAATCAAAACAGCTATTTACTTACAATTGACCTTCATCAGACCATGAACACAAGACAATTACATCCCATTATTCCCACCACGTTGTGCATGGATTTCCTCAAAGGATAGGAAAAGACACAAATAAATACACAATCATTTAAACTTCTAATCAGGAGCGTTATTTAAACAATATCACTTTGAAAAAAATCTAAAACAGCTATGACAAGCTCCTTCGTTTAGGAAAATAGACCCTGATAAGTGACACTGAGTTTCACAAAATGGATATTAAAGCCTTAACTGGTGTCTGTCTGTCCAGAGATATCTACAGTATATATCAGACTTCCAGAGATTCACTTGGTTAAAGTCGTCGTTTTTGATTTTAAAGTCAGAACAATATTTACAGAGTAAAAACCAAGTAGCATTTTTAATCACTTTCTAATTATCATTACCATTAAAAATATTTATTGATACTTTGTCATAGGTCTATTCTATTTCAGTTAGAATTTTCAGCTTTTGTTTGAGCAACCATTTTTGACCATTTTCTCTGGCCAAAATATCGGTAACTGATGTGATTTAATTCATGTTTATTAATATAATGCTAACTATAATGTTATGTTGACATTAATAAGTAATATTACAATGAAATAATTTAAAGAAGGCAAACATAATTTATTTCACATTAAAGAATTCAAAACATTCTCTATTTAGCTTCCTTAGCAGGAAGAGATGGCAAAAATCGCAGCACCAGGCAAAACATTACTAATGTGAGATGGAGGACGGGGGCGGGGCTTTCAGGCAGTGTGAGGTCATTTTAGGAGAGTTCCAAACGCCTGCGCAACTGTCAGTCATTCAAGATTCACATGTCGACTGGCTGATCTGTCTTTTTCGAGCATGTTTGAAAATGTTTGAACATTTTGTGAAAGATCTTTATTTAGCAAAATGTCTGTTTTAAAGAAAATTTGTTCTCTTGTTCTCCAGCCTGCTCTCAAGGCTCATTAAACAGAAGCCTGGCCTGTACAAACAAACTGTACTACCAACCTCCAACCAATCAAGACAAGGAGGTATCTCTACCCCCCAGTCAATTCAGGAACTTCATCTTGCAAAGGCAGCATGTTTGTATTTGCTAATGTGGCTTTGGAGGAAAGACTGGAACAAGGCTGCGTTTGGTTAAAATCTAAATGCAGCTTTTAGTAACTTTGAAAAAAATTACTGACTGCACCTTAATATATAACAATATATCGCCTGGAATTGGAGGCGAAGAACACATCTCAGAATTTTCTTTATAATGTTTAATGTTCTCTATAAAATTAAATACAAAAATGCAAGATAAAGTTACCGTGCATATTTATTAACAAACTGCTTATTACAAAATGTTACTCTGATCGGCATTCAGATGTAAATAATTTATGTTAATAATAAGGGCATTGTTGCTTATCGCTAGTATAGGCAGAATTGGTAATTAATGCATCAGCATACATAAAGCAAAAACACCTATGCCTTGGTCATTGTGTTGTAGCAGATAAGATATGGACAAGACTGATATAAAAATAACACACAGCATTAAGATTTATGTGTTAAAAGGTTTGTGTTTTTCTCAGGGTTAAATAAAAAGTCCCTGTTTTATTAAATCCTGGTACAGCCCATCCGTAACGATGTAACTATTTCAGATTTAATTTCCACACTCTTATTAATTGGTTAGCACAATTAAGGGACCTGTGACACAGCCAAGTAAAATTAAGCTGCTGTTTCAACTGATTCCTCTTTTCATGCTGAAAATACTTCAACATACTTAATATTCCAGACAAAAAGCTGTGAAAAGCGGTACATTTCTCACGACAACAAACACAAACCAGTGACACAATAAAGGCGTTGTGGACATTATCAGAGGAGAACAGACTTCCCATCCACTCACACAGAAAGAGAGAGAGACCCAGCATTATGTATTTTTGTTTTAAGATTTAAACTCACACTGCCCCCTGGTGGCTGTCCACTAATCACAGTCTTTAACCTGGCCAAATTGCTTCTGACTCGGATTGGCAAAAAAAAAAAACACATTTATAGTCACATGCAAAAGTGACTATAAGGACAAAATGAAGACAAAAAAATTATGTTTTAACTCTGCCAATGATTAAACATGGTTTTCTTTATATCACCTCTGATATAAAGAAATCTAGTCTGACTGGATCTTGGCAAAATTTCGACATTTTTAATTATTTTGAAACTTTTTCTGCCTTATGTTTAAGATTGTTGTCTTGTTTACAAGATACACACATTTCATCAGTAAATGCTTTATCCTGGTCAGGGTGACCGTGGAACTGGAGCCTATCCTGGAGACGCTGAATGTGAGGTGGGGATACAACTTGGATGGGACACCAGTCCATCAGCAATAATACACACATTCACACCTAACGGCAACTTAGCGTCTCCGATCCACGTACTGGCATGTGTTTTGGGCGCTTGGAGGAAACCAGAGAAGCTGGATATGGGGCAGAACAGACAGTACAGACAGTAACCATGAACGTAGACCCTGGAGCTGTGAGGTGACAATGTCTGAATTATTTTTTTTAGATTTGTTTAATATACACTTACATTCCCCCTATGCAAAAACCGTGAGGGTGCAAACATCTGCACTCGACCATAACACTAAATAATATGTAACAAGATGTAAAATGTACACAATTTTAGAGTGATCAGTCTAGAAATGGACAATGCTTATTTTACAGTTTCAGTTTCAAGAGTATTTGATAAATACATCAATGCCCGACTGCTAACACCTACAGTGGGTATAGAAAAGAATCACCCCCTTTAAAATAATCACATTTTGTTGCTTTTCAGCCTGAAATGAAGACGGACACAGTTTTTGTTTTATCCAGCTGTATTTACTCAGTGCAACTTATAACATCCAAATGAAAGATAGAACACCAACATGTCAGAAAAAAATAAAGAATCACCCCCCTCCTAAAATGACTTGTAAACTCAACCATGTGTAGCTAATCACCTTCTTAATGGCAAACAAAGCCATTTGACTTTCAACTGTGATCAGCTGTGGTCATTTTGATTAGCTCAGCATGAAAAGAGCTTTCCTGGAGCATTTTGTAGTGCAACTGAAGCAAACAATCTACTATAGGTGGCAAGGCACTGTCAAAAGATCTCCAGGATAAAGCTGTGGACAGGCACAAGTCAGGAGATGAATACAAAAAAAAAAAAAAGCCACCCACGACTGAGCTTTGCCAAAATGTACCTTGAAGATTCTGAGGCCACATGGAAAAAGGTGTTATGGTCAGATGAATTATTTGGCTTCAACACCAAACGATATGTCTGACGGAAATCCAATACAGCTCACCATCCAAATAACACCATTCCTACAGTAAAGCATGGAGGTGGTAATATCCTGTTATGGGGGTGTTTCTCTGCAGCAGGGACTGGAGCACTTGTCAGGAGAGAAGGAAAATGGATGGGGCAAAATACCATCAAATTCTTGAGGAAAATCTGCTGCCTTCTGCCAGAAATTTGTCAATGGGATGAAGGTTTACCTTCCAACATGACAATGACCCAAAGTACACAGTAAAACTGACCACACAGTGGTTGAAGGAGAAAAAGCTGAATGTCCTTGCATGGCCTAGTCAGAGCCCAGACTTAAACCCCAATGAAAATCTATGGAATGACTTGAAGACTGTAGTCCACAAACGGTCACCATCAAATTTAACTGAACTTCAGCAGTTCTGCAAAGAAGAATGGGCAAATATTCCAAAGTCTAGATGTGCAAAGTTACTAGAGACATATCCCAACAGACTAAAGGCTGTAATTAAAAAATTAAGGCAAAATAAAGCAAGGGGGTGATCCTTTTTCCAACTCAGTGATTCTGGTTTTTAATTATTTTTTTTCTTCTGACGTGTTGGTGTTATATCTTTCATTTGGATGTTATAAGTTGCACTGAGTAAATACAGCTGGATAAAACAAAAACTGTGTCTGTCTTCATTTCAGGCTGAAAAGCAACAAAATGTGATTATTTTAAAGGGGGGTGATTCTTTTCTATACCCACTGTACATATAAAACACTATGAACTTTTCCAACTACATTTGTGAATACTTTAGGCACTTGAAGACTGCATGCACATTCAAAGTACAATGCTAACTACTGTAAGTGTTAGCGTCTTCATCTCTCATAGTAACACACTTTTAAGACACTTCATGGATTAGTAATAATTACAATTGCTTTGGATAATTGAGCATCCTGTACAAGTTATAGGCAACATTTATAAAGACCCATAAATTGGTGCAGAATTGCACAATAGGTTTTCAGCTATTGACTTCACACCTGAAGAACACACACTTCTTACAAATATTACATATCCTACATGTATACTGCTGACATTTAGGCCACGTGTTCAAACTCAAGATGACATTTAAACAGCCAAGGACAATGATGAATGATGACAGATTATAAAACAGGAATGATCATCATCCTACTTGGAATGTTTCCTGTTACAATTTCATTAGTGCACTGACTGAAAGGAAAGAGGAATACTAAAATTGTAACTCTCATATTTAACGTGTAGCGTTTATTATAATTCGTAAAATGTAATGACTCCTAACAGTCTACTGTATCCTTAACCATCTACCTGTGACTGAGCAGAGGCTACATCCCATTTGGTTCATAGTTACCTCATTAACTTGGTTTCAACTGAAATTGGACCTCTCAGTGTGCTTTCACAAGGGCAGCGTTTAGTCCGTTTGAATTGAATCTTGGTGTGTTTTCTCCAGCAGTGTGATTCGTTTAGGCAGGTGAGAACACAGCAATCATACTCGAGTGCGGAGTTGTAGCCTTGCAGACATGCCATGTGTTCTGGATATTTTAACTGACAAACAAAAATGCTAAATGCAAAAAAACAAATTGTTTAGTTATTTAAACAATTAACAAATCTGTTATTTAACCTTGGCTATGTGTTCTCCGTACTCGGGTGATTTGTGTGATTTCTATGCGTACTTTGCATAGGCTTTTTACCTTTTTTGTTGCAGCTTTTTGTTTTTATGTTCGTTTAATTTTGTGCCGTGTGAACCCAAACTAAATCAAATGGCAAATGGATAAATTTTGCTCTGACTTGGACTCAGCAAACTGACAAATTTGTGTGAATCCGCCTTTAAATTTACAGGCGACGCTCTACACATTGTGGATATTATAGCTGTTTATAAAAGGCTAATGTAACAGGCTGAGCAGTTTTTAAAGCCATTCTGAGCAAACTGCCTTCTAATAAGTGTTAAAATCCTAAGAGTAGGACTCATGCTTTTGGAGTTTGTTTGACTTTCTTGTCCTTATGAATTAGAACATCTGGATATGGCAAGCTGATACTGGACCAGCATTAAACAGAGACGGTTAGTACTTTAAAACAGCACGATCAGACTTTATGGGTTTGGCTTTTTTTTCTGAGTTCTAAGTTGTTCAGGACTGCGGAGTTACAGCACTGGAGTGTGGCACCAATGCTTTAAGATCTATGGCTCTGCTCCTTATGAAATTAATCTTACAGAGTTAGCCAGCTAACTCTGCTCCACATTGAACACTGGAAATATTGTTCAATCTGCCTTGTGTCTTTTTGTAAACTTGTTAAACTACTGTATGCTTAAAACTGCTGAATCTAAACTCTTCTTACTTCAGCAGTAAAGTCAGGCTAACTTTAGGTTACAGGTTATGATGGTTAATAAGCTAAATTAAATATCCAGCTATGAGGAAGAGAGCAAGCCAAATTTCTCACTCCTCTAACAGCAGCGTCTAGCTGATGGAAGCGGCTGACGTGTGATCTTGAATGACTCGTTGCTCTCCACGTCTGTGTTCTCCAGCGGGGGGATCTGCCGACCTGCAGAGCAAACATTTGGATATTGATTACTGCACACTGCATTCCAACATCTCCTCTGCTTGCATGCCGGTAAGTGTACACTACAAACAGTTAGAACACACCTAATCGTAGAGGGGTTTTCTTTATTTTCACTATTTTAAAATATTAATGAAAACATTAACACTATGAAATAAAACATATGGAATTATACAGTGACCAAGAAAACAGTATTCCTGATGAAGCTTTGCACACTCTTGGCATCTTCTCAATCAGGAACCTTTTCTTAAAAGAAGCTCCTTAACGTTCTAAATAAAAACTACTTGCTTGGGGATATAATTTAATAAATAAATAAATAAATAAACTACTTATTAAAATTCATTTTGATTAAAATAATAAAGGGATACATAGGCATTCAGAATAAATTCAGAATTTACCTTTGTCTTAGAAACAAATTTCAAGCACAAAGATATTATAAAATATATTAAATCTACTGTTTCCAAACTTTTTATTTTACTGGTAGTCTATACATGACAAATGATCCCATGGTGGAGATGTGCCTTGTTCCTAATTTTAATATTTGAATATCCATAAAGGTTTATGGATATCTAAGTTTACATGGGTGTGTGTAATAATTTTCCCACTGCAATTAAACATTCCTGCTGCTGGTAGTGGTGACTGTGTTCATGTCTTCATAGTGAACTAATTAACAGAGATATTAAAATCTCAACTAATCTTTACAGTCATAATATCAGCACAATATTTCAGCCCTACTATAGCAGCATGCACTCTAAGTTACTGAACTTAACTGTCCATTACACAAGCACCTTCAGGAAGCGGTTACATGATATCAACTCAGTACCTTTCTAAGCTTAGCTGATGACTCCAGGCTTATCAGGATAGAATCAAGCAACACTTACTAATACTTTGAAAGAGTTCCTCAACATTGACAGCATTTCTAGCACTGGTTTCGATGAATATGGCTGCGATTGACTCTGCAAACTCCTTGGCGTCTTTTGTGGGAACTTCCCTGCAAAATTTCAACATAATCGGGTCAGCTCCAAAGATATCAAACTGTGCTAGTTTGACAGGGAATACAAGTCTAATAAAAACGGACAGGGAAAGCCAGTGCATATTCAGATCTTTTAAAAACAAAACAAAACAGATCTAACCAGTAAAGTCCAGGGTTAATAAAGCGGTATATTTAAACAGATAATACTGGGAGATTGTCTTATTATTTGATTATTCAATGTTACATTAATTAGGCTATTAACAATTGTAGGCTGGATAGCTAGCCAACTAAAAATTGTTCATATGGGTTATTTCTGCATTCCTAGGTTTTAATATTCACCTTGGCAAGATTGGTCAGTTCCCCATCGTTTGATCCATACATATCCCTTGAAGAATTTTTACAATTCCACCAGTGGGTCTGAGGACTGACTGATACCACACAGTGCAAATTCTAGGCTGATGTCAAAGCCCTACCTAAAACTTTTTAATATCTAAACTCATTCTGAACTGCAGAGGGACAGCCAGGAAAACTCTAGAAACTGCTAGATGCTCACCGTATATCACCCAGGTCATTCTTATTTCCTGCAATTGCCACCACAATATCCTCTGGGCCATGTTCCTTTAGCTCCTTCACCCACTTTTTCAAGGTCTGGAAGGAGTCCTGCAGAGAGAAGAGACTCTCCAACTCTCCAAAGCTACAGTAATGTATGTGCAAATCCATCTTGTGCCTGTATGGAATGTATTCTGTGAACATGTGAATTGTCCTTCTACACACTGCTTCTATCCCACCATAAGCTGAGTAGATACAGTGAGGGGAAATAAGTATTATGTCACTTTAGTTTTTATTATTTAAAATGCTTCCATTGCATATATCCACTTCAAATTTACACACATAAAGACTTTTCACTTTGTACGTTAAATTCTTTTCTAATATTTTGAAGTACTGGATTTTTGATTTCCATGAGCTGTAAGCTATAATCATCAAGATTAAAACAAAAAAGGCTTGAAATATTTCACTTTATGTGTAATGAATTTAGAATATATGAAAGTTCCACTTTTTGAATTAAATTACAGAAAAAAATGAACTTTTCCATGATATTCTAACTTTTTGAGATGCACCTATATATATATATATTACATGCATACACACACACCAAATAGTTCTAAATACGTGTCCAAATACTTACTTCCACTCACAGTAAGGCTAAACAGTGTAAAACTGTGCAGAGATACTTACCAGTTTGGTGATGTCATACACAATGACCGCAGCAGCAGACCCTCTGTAGTACATCGGGGCCAGAGAGTGAAACTGTAAGAAAGCAAAGCATATATACTGTATTTAAAGGAGGTTACTTAAATAATCTATTAGAGAGTTCATAATTCAAAGGGTAAAAATAAAACCCAATATTAATATTAGGTCTGCCTGAAAACATGGTTATTTTCACTGTTCTATATTTAATTTGTGGCCATCTGACAGTTGTCCAGTCCATGAGCTGACAAAAGAGGAAATACCTCACCAAGAAGTGTGTATTTCATGGTTTCTAGTGATGTCATGCACTTGCAACATCAGAGCAGACAACACTGAGTCTCAGCATTTTCCAAACACGTTAACTCCATCGAAATCAGTGAATAAGTCAGACTGAGAGAGAGACCTCTGGCCTCAGGCATGTAGAACTAAGAACATGTGGTCACTGTGTGTGGGGGTATAATCACAATACCATTCCTGTAAAGACAATACTGGCATCTGCTCATGGATGAATAGGAATAGTCATGTAATTGTGGGAATAAAATGGAGCTCGTCCATATGAAAAAACACATCAAGCACGACAATTACACCCTGAACATTCAGACAGAGATTTTAGAGCCCTTAGTTGCAAAGCATCTGCAAGCATCAGTTTTCTTTTGTCACCTATATGTATGTCTCATGTCAACTCATTTTCATAATTGGCTTCTTACCGTTATATATATATAGCTTCTGCAGTGAATTTATCACCATCTACATCAGGAGGAATATTTTTGTTCTTTTTCGGTTAGAAAATGTATGTATTTCGGGTGCTTTCTTCTGGCTGACTCGATTTGGGGAGGACTATATTTGGTAGGTGACATCAATCCTATCAAAGTACCAATCAGAATGAGCTGGCTGCTTACATCTGCTCCGCTTTTCACTCTCAATCATGATGCAAGGGTTTTTTGTTTTGTGTTTTTGAAGAGAAAGGTGGGAGAGAATCCTGAAACAAAGATACTAGCGAGATACATTGCACTGAATTATTGCAAATCTCAGGTTCTCTAGGGTATCTTTTAAACTACATTATTATTATACAAACACTAAAATTAAGTCAGGTTGGATCATGTTGAAAATTAGCTTTTTCAATTAATCTTTATTCAACAGAAATATCAATACATGTGATATTCTTCTATGGAAAAAGTAAGTACACCCTTGGCCTCAGAAGCTAGTATTACCCCCTTTAGCAGAAATAATTTCTTGTGGGCGTTTTGCATAATTGTCCACCAGGCTTGCTGGCATTTCTGACCACTCTTCTGTTTCAAATCCCCCCCACAACATTTCAATGGGATTCAAATCCGGGCTTTGACTAGGCCATTCCATAACTCTCCATTTCTTCTTTTTGACCCATTCCTTGGTGGATTTGCTAGTGTGCTTAGGATCACTATCCTGTTGAAAGGTCCACTTTCGGTTCAACTTCCACTTTCAGATAGATGGCCTCACATTATCTTCAAGCACTCTTTGATATGATTCAGAATTCATAGATTAATCAATTAATACAAGCTGTCCAGTCCCTGAGGCAGCAAAGCAACCCCAAACCATAACATTTCCACCACTGTGCTTCACAGTTGGTATGAGGTGCTTCTCCTGAAAAGCTGTCTTTGCCCTGTGCCAAACACGTCTGCTGTTACTGTGGCCAAACAACTCTATCTTTGATTCATCTGTCCACAGCACATTATTCCAAAAGGCCTGGTCTTTGCCTATATGCTCATTGGCAAACTGTAGTCTTGTAAATGCTTTTTCATGGCACGCCTCCTATGCAGGTCTCTTTCTGATTGTAGAAGCATGCACTTCTACATCAACAGCTTCAAGACTTACTAGCAGATCCTTTGATTAAATTTTAGGGAAACTTGGAAACTTATTTTTGCATCATATGATCTGCTCTTGGGCTGAATTTGCTGGGATGGCCAGTCCTGGAGTTCGTTTGAAATCTTCGCCATTTGTAGATTATTTTCCTTACAGTGGAACAATGTATTTCAAATAATTTGGAGATCTTTTTACATCCCTTACCAGACTCATAGGCATCCACAACCTTTTTTTCTGAAAGCCTTACAGAACACTTTAGATCTTGGCATGAAGACACCACACACCTCAATAACAGGGAACACCAGATACTAGATATAAGAGGGGTATAAATAAAACAGGTTCCACCTGCACTCCCTAAGCAGGTTCTAACCACTGGCACCCAATCTTGAACACCTGATTATAATTTTATGGATTTGAAATTGTGATAAACGTAGGGGTGTACTTACTTTTTCCATGTGACTGATCTGTTTTTTGTTCATTTAAATTGTGAATATTACTACAAAATGTCAATTTTATGTGTCATTTGATAGAGTGTATCACCTTTATTAATAGGCACTGTTTCAAAGAGGGTGAAATGTTTGCTTGTCCAAATATGTAAAAAAACAAAAAAAAAACACACACAAAAAAAACCCCAAAAAAACATTCAATTCCATTTAACAAGCGTTTAAATCTACACCGGCCATGTCAGTGGTGCGTTACAAACGCATCAAGCTCAGTTCAGGGGCCACACTGCCCCTTTTTCTAACGTTTCCTCTATTTTTTCACTTGTGCATGTAAGTGAAGCGTAAACTGTACAGAAATGCATTGCAATCACAAAGCCACACTTGTTATAGCATGTGCATTTAATTTAAAATCATAATCTACAGAGTCTACTACTACAAGTAATTAACTAGTTGCATAGCAAACTGTCTGTATACTATGAAACTAATTTGTTCACTGTCCCACTCCCTCAGGTCATGTCTTTAAGTGAACGGTTTTATAATTACAACTGGCAGATCTCTACACACAACGTATCCTCGGTAATGAAGGCTCGAGAATAAACAAGACTTAGCAATGACAGTTGCTTCCTTTTATTTATTTATTTTTTTGGTGCTTTACATATACATTGTATTAGCTCCCATTTAATGACAGTTTAGCTGGCTACACAACTACTATGGTTGCATAACTACTAAAACTAAAAAAATGTTGTGAATGTAACTATAAATTCACCTACTCAAAACTTATAATCGAAAGCTGGGTTTGCTGAAAACATATTAAAACCAAAGTGCACAGGTCCTTTCTCCTCGGTTGTACGGTAACATAACTATGACGCGTCCTGTGTAGATTTGGGGTATTCTCCTTGGCACGAGACTACAGCATCAATTGGTCCATGAATCATTAACTCACATAAAGGACCACAATTAAATGTAAGGGATGATCGTGTTTCTTTTTACCAGATGGCTTTGAGCTAACGGCTGCAAAATGTCACACTAGGTTAATAATCAGAGTACTGAATCTGAAATTTAGTATATTACTACAAAAAACATGGGAAAACTTCAGCTTGCTCCCAAGCTGGATGGTTTAGACATGCAATAAAGAAACAATAGTTTATATTAGGATTATCTTTGGACAGTTACATAACACATGTTGGAATTTTATTACTCATCTGTGAGGTCAACATTCCTGAGATTCAGAGCTGGATGCAACAGAATCAAACTTTTTGAAACTAAGCAGACAAAAAAATATATTCTTATCTCCCTACACAGAGTGCTCTCTAACTCCAATGTGGGTGTTATTTTTCTAATAAATAAGCATTTAAATGAGTTAATATTAAGAATATCTTATTATTATGAGAACTAGAAGAGAGAAGTATTCCTCCACAACCTCATCTAGTATTGAATGTCCCATTAGACTCAGGAATTTTGTTTTTGAGAACAGCATAACTTTTTAAATAAAACCAGCCTCAAAATGTTCCAGCACACTTAACATGCGGCACTTAACATTCACGTTTGTAACACAACGTTGACTGCTAGGTGTGTGGAATGTATAAAGATGAGATGCTCACCCTCTCCTGCCCTGCCGTGTCCCAGATCAGGAACTTGTGAAGCTCATTGCCGCAGGGGACCGTCTTGGTTAAAAACGACGCGCTGACACATAAACAGAAAACAAGATGAGGGGTTATGAAAACAGTGTGACACATGATACAGTGGGGATTAGAATAGGAGGAAGCTCTTTGAACTTCTTTGTTATTGATATTAGTCTGAAATGAGTAGTCTTTTATACTCTCACTCCATTTCTAACACCACAGTTTATCATTCAGTATAGACACAAAGCAGATTCTCTACATTCATGAATTGTAACTGCTTTTTTACCATATATTAATAATGTGTAATTATTTTTCAATACATAATTGTTGTACTAAAGCCAAACTATCAACGTTTCTATACGTTCTCTACGCTCATTAAGAATACACGGACCTATGAAATGAAAACTGAAAACACTCATTGTCCTCTTCCCGAATTTAATCCCACTCTTTCCCCTCCACTACCCTGGTTACACAAGGCTATCAAATTTTTGCCATATTAAAATTGGAAGAAAAAAAAAGAAAAGAAAAAAAAAAGGCAAGAGGTCACATCGAGGTCATACAGCCCTATATGTTTGAAACATTAATACATAGCATCCCTTGCCAGGATTTGTCCTGTAGACACGAACGGGATTTCAGTATTTCTGTATCTAGGTTACATTTTGTCACATCATCAGTGATTTATTTAGCTTAACAGTGGCCACACCAGGCAAAAATACCATAACAGCTATTTTATTCATAGTGCACAATGTTCCAGTTTTGTTGCTAAACTTCTCCAGTTACTACGTCATCCTCTAATAATTAGCATATTGAATGATAATACAGTAGGTTATGCCTATTTTGTGATGTCACAAACTGAGCTCACAAGTAAAACTCCTCAAATCATGTTCATGGAAGTATGAGATACTTAAATCTGACGCAGAACCAATTTATATAATCGGAATAAGTTTCCCAAACCTGCAAATAAATGCTCCAATGTGTTTGCCTAGCCCCAAATTGTGATTGGCTAATTAAGCTAATCACACTATATGTACAAAAGTGTTTACACCTGACCATCAGAGCCATATATGATTTCTGAGCATCCCATTCCAGACTTAGTTCCCCTTTGCTGTTATAATAACCTCCACTCTTCTGGGAAGGCTTTCCATTAGATTTAGCAGTTCTTCCACTCCAACCATGATAAACCATGTCTTCATGGAGCTCACTTCGTGCACAGGGGCACTGACATGCTTGAACAGGTTTGGGCCAGTTCGCGTTAGTGAAGGGAAATAAAGACATTCTAGACAACTGTGTGCTTCCAACTTTGTGGAAACAGTTTGGGGAAGAACCACATATGGATGTGATGGTCAGACTTTTGGCCATATAGTGTATGTAGATTAATGCGTCTTTATGTAGCCCAAGGCTTGATCCTCTCCTGATGCAGCATCGTAATTGTGCCCTTGATTAAAAAAAATCATTTCATCACTCATTTTGTCAATGAGCTCTAGTGTTAAGTGAAGACATTATTTGAGTTTGACTAGTTTTTTTTTCCTACACTGTGCAGTATTTTGCTCCGTGTTGTCACTGTTTCTAGCATCTGTTCAAGCTAATTAATATGCCTAATAAAATATTTCCTACCAACAGCCAGACCACCTCTTCGGTGCACACCACAGACTCGAGGTGCTCTACACCACCGAGATTTATATGAACCAAACATAAAGCTTTCTAACAGGCTGCTGAAACTGCGGAATGAAAATAACATGGACACATAATCTGATTGTCCCTGGCTGTTATTGTCAGACCAAAACTAGAGACAAGTGTACACATGGAAAACTGCTCCTAATGATGTTGATGATGATGATGATTTAATTACTTAAACGTGAAAACAACTCAGTGCCACATTTTAAAAAATGATTGTGAGATGTCGGGATGTCCTACAGTGCACTACAGATCACAACAACCCTACATGCACACAGCTGATGTGTTACATTTTCATGCAGTACAGACACTGATTTATTTTAGTGGCTCACTTGGGAGCAGTAAATTATGAAGTGCTTACCTAAACAACTTTGAGACATAAAAAGTTCCTTACTCAGCGTCTCTGGGCTGACTCATGAAAACATGCGAGACTGTATGCATTCCGGCACCAAAGGAGACAAGATGAGGCTGCTTTTGCCGCTCATGAATCGAGCTTATGGGCACATTTCTTTCAACGGTTAATCATGTATTTCAGAGTGTTAGACCTTTAAAGACACACCTGGATCTAATCCTGGTTATAATATGGGAATTTATATTTTCCAAAGCATGTACTTACCCAATAGTTGGGCTTATGTTGTGATCAAAGTGGTCCTGGACAAATCTGCAAACAATACTTGATTTCCCCACTCCTGTGTCCTGCGTTTTCAAAAAGAGGAAATGGAAAACAGGATTGTTTTGGTTTTTTTTTTTTCCTCTCCAGGTCCATTCAGAAGGAGCAAAAACATTTCTCAGGCACATCTTTTTTTCAAGGCATAGCACCACCACAAATATGTGACGTATTAAGTGGCATGCAAAATTAGCACACTATTTTGGGCAGGGCACTAGGTAGTGTGCTACTTGGCAGTTTGGTAATCAGATTGGGACACAGCCTGCGTGTTCTCTGGCTCAAGCAGGCCAGATGATGATGATGATGATGATGATGATGATGATTAAGATGATGTAATGGCTGGTATATGTTTTTACTGTGGACTTTCCTGAAATGTGATTTTCTGCTAAAATGGGCAGTTTTGCCAACTTGGTGAATTCCGCGCTAGATTTGGCGACTTTTAGACCCCTTTAAGCGACTTAATCTAGTGATTTTTTGAGCAGACATTAGAAAGGGTGCTTCACATATGCAGTGTTGAGTCCATTTGAATCAAACCCTGCTGTGTTTTCTTCTTCAGTGCGGTTTGTTTGTGCAGGTGAGAACACAGCATTCGGACTCGGGTGCGCAACAAGCCGGCCGGTCCGAGACCATCTCAGTGGTGTTCTCGATCCGGTTCCAATCGAACTCTAACGCAGTGAGAAAGTGATTCGATCCTGAATCGGCCCAAATACAGGAAGGGAAGTAAACGTGTTCTCTTTGAATGTATTTGAAAATTTGAATGTACATACGAAAAACTGCTGCTGATTAAAATGATTTTTTTCATTTCTTAAATGTGAAAACAACACCGTGCCACATTTAAAAAGATGACTGTGAGATGTTGGGATGTGCCAGTGTACTACAGATGTAGACATGGCTGATGTGTGACATGAGATTGGGACTGACGAACAAAAAGAGAAAATAAACAGTGAATGAGACACACAAACTGTTTTAAAGTAGTCATTTCTGTTCTCTGACCTCAGGTGACTTTTAAGACTTCTACACGTGCTTGGCAACGATTTATTTATTTTTTTCTGTCGTTTGTTTTTGTTTTTTGTTTTTTTGGTTCTAACCAAACAAACCAAAATTATAAAGTTCATTCTGATTTGGACTCAGGGACATGACTAAAAGGTGTGAAAGCACCCAAGGACAACTTCTGATCTGTGAATTATATCTCTGACAGTTCCTCAACCTCAGTTACATCAGTCGAGTTCAATCGAGTCTCAAGGGATCCAGATGTGTCCTATGAACCTTGCTGGCTAGTGTTAAAAAAAAACAAAAAAAACAAAAAAACAACAACAACCCCAGAAACACCGCCTAATCATATTTATTTAGCACACATTATCTATTCATCCCAAATAATGTATTCATATTCATTAATACTACCTTCCTAATAAACAGTTCATTTATTATTTTCTATTCCACTCCAAGTGTCTTCAGGAAATCTTTGTTCCTTCTTCATGTAACACGTTTTGATATGCAAATGACCATAAACGACTCATGAATATGCAGATTAGGTCATGGCGTCACCGCGCGACTTCTAACGACTTTTTAAGGCATTAATTAGGCTAGCTACTTTCCCCTGAAAACAGCTGGCATCATTAAACTGATGTTAGCTAACATGTTAGCTACTTCTAGAGGCAAGTTTCCATTAAACTGCAAGGCGGCGGTGAAAATAAAATATCAAAATGGCTTCAAATATTCAAACCACGGCACATTTTCTAGCTAATTACAGTTTCTTATGTGTTTAAGGCAGTTTAAGACGAGGGAAAACAACGCGTTTTGTTCAGGCGCTGGATTCCTAAGAATCCGGCCAGAAGAATGCTGAGGAAGTTTTTCCACTTACCCCCAGAAGACACACTTTCAGCTCCCTAATGGCCATTTCAAAACCCCCTACAACATCTGAGGCATTATTCCCCGTCACGTTTCTTTTTTTTTTTTTGCTTTCAATTTTTTTTTTTTTTTTTTTTTTTTACTGTCTCTCTCCCGCCGTACTTCCAGCGACTTTTTCTTCTATAAAACACACACCGTGGCCACGGCCTGCGCTGACCATCTTCTGCCCGCAGCTAACGGAAACTCGCCGAACTCGTCAGTCGGGTCACGTGACCCTCCTGTTGCGCATTACGTAAGCAGAAAAGAAAAATCCTGAGCAAACACACAGGAGATGAGTGCATCCATTGCTCTTTTTTTTCCCCTTTATGTAAATGTTTTTATTTTCAAACAACCTACATTTCAATTTGAGAATATTAAAGTTTTTTTTTTTTTTTGTAAAAAAAAAAACGACCAAAATATTAACATTCATAAACACAGTTATTCTCATATTCTCATGACTGAGTTTTTCATTCATAAAATGTAAATAGAGTAATAAATACCATGTTTTTAAGTATTTATCTGTTTTTTTTTTCTTTTTTACATTACAAATGTGCCCTGAAAATATTGAAGCTGCCTTTATTTCATTTTATTTTGAATTTCATTGATTGTTTGATTGATTTTTTTCTAAGCCCCTGGTCTGACTGTTGTCCCAAACTTATTGTATATTGCTTGTTGTTTGCATAAAAAAAAAATAAAATTGAACACACATATATTCACTGCCAATCAAAAATTTGAACCCTGTATTAACCCAGAATTTAGTAAAGTTAGTTAAACTTTAAGAAATGGGTTCAAATTACATACTGTAGGCATTCTAGAACATCTAAAAATAATAATAATTATTATTATTATTAAAAAATAATAAATAAAAAGAAATAAATAGGTATAAGTGAACTGAGAAATGTTTGTGAATTTGTACTTTATTGGGAAAAAGGTAATCCTATCTGGATCTCTCTGTTTAGAAATACACAGAAAAAGATGTTTCTGTCCTTTTGTCCTAGCACGTGCAAGATAGTCGCTGCTGATTGTTGAAGCAACACCGAGCCAACTAGTTAGTGAAGGATGACATAGGAGTTCTCAAGTGGGAGGAATTGGAGGAACATTACAGAACAGCTTCAACTCTGGGATGTTGGTGGGTTTCCTCACATGAACTGCTCGCTTCAGGTCCTTCCACAATTTCTATTGGATTAAGGTCAGGACTTTGACTTGGCCATTCCAAAACATTAACTTTATTCTTCTTTAACCATTCTTTGGTAGAATGACTTGTGTGCTTAGGGTCGTTGTCTTGCTGCATGACCCACTTTGTCTTGAGATTCAGTTCACGGACAGATGTCCTGACATTTTCCTTTAGAATTCGCTGGTATAATTCAGAATTTATTGTTCCATCAATGATTGCAAGTCATCCAGGCCCAGATGCAGCAAAACAGGCTCAAACCATGATACTACCACCACCATGTTTCACAGATGGGATAAGGTTCTTATGCAGGAATGCGGTATTTTCCTTTCTTCAAACATAACGCTTCTCATTTAATCCAAAAAAGTTCTATTTTGGTCTCATCAGTCCATAAAACATTTTTCCAATACCCTTCTGGCTTGTCCACATGATCTTTAGCAAACTGCAGAAGGGCTACAGTGTTCATTTTGGAGAGCAGTGATTTTCTCCTTGCAACCCTGCCATGCACCATTTTTGTTCAGTGTTCTCCTGAAAGTGGACTTATGAACATTAGCATTAGCCAATGTGAAACCTTTAGTTGCTTAGAAGTTACCCCGGGTTTCTTTGTGACCTCACAGACTATTACACGTCTTGCTCTTGGAGTGATCTTTGTTGGTCGACCACTCCTAGGGAGGGTAACTATGGTCTTGAATTTCCTCCATTTGTAAACAATCTGTCTAACTGTGGATTGATGGAGTCCAAACGCTTTAGGGATGGTTTTGTAACCTTTTCCAGCCTGATGAGCATCAACAACTCTTTTTCTGAGGTTCTCCTTTGTTCATGCAATGATACATTTCCACAAACGTGTTGTGAAAATCAGACTCTGATAGACCCGTTCTTGAAATAAAACTGTCATCCCATCGATTGAAGACACCCGACACTAATGTCACCTTCAAATTAGCTACTAATCCTAGAAGTTCACATACTTTTGCCACTCACAGATATGTAATATTGGATATTTTTGTCTCATTTGTTTAATTGGGTTCTCTTTGTCAACTTTTAGGACTTGTGTGAAAATCTGATGATATTATAGGTCATATTTATGCAGATATATTGAAAATTCTACATTTCTATAAGTTTTCTATACAAACTTTCAAGCACAACTGTAAGTATAGTTGACCTCACTCCTGTGGTAAGGAGACTCCTGGTTAGGCACTTACCGCACAATAAATATTATCCACTGTAAGACAATCAATGCTAACAGATCTATGCTGTGAAACTAAACAGTTGACAATTAGAAAAATGTTTCCAATCTTCAACTGTCCAGTCTCATTGAGCCTGTGCCCACTGTAGCTTCAGATTCCTGGTTTTGGCTGACAGGAGCAGAACTTGATGTGGTCTTCTGCTGTTGTAGCGTATCCGCCTCAAGGTTCAAAATGTTCTGAGGTGCTTTCTGCTCATCACGGTTGTAAAGAGTGGTTATTTGAGTTAATGTAGCGTTCCTGCCATTCACTTTAAGTAACCAGTCGATGTAAGCCTGTGGTCATAACTTGACAGGTTCTCTATTGTCTCTGCAATAACACTTGTTTTGTTGTTCGGTTAATATAATAACCCTTCACCCAGGACAGTCATGATATTTACATTGCAATAACTGGAATGCTTTCTTCAGACATAATATATTTATTATAGTTTGTAGCATCTGTCTGCTAGTAAAGACAAGGGGCTACAAAAAGCCATATTAAGAGCATGAACAATTATTAAGATACAAGAGCTTCATCTTTGCAAAAGGTCATATTAGAACCACAAAAGAAGCAAAAAGTGACTGGACTGGAAAAGTATTTATAAATTCAAAAGGCCTTCCTAGTTCTGATAACATGAAGGGGGAAAAAAAAAAAAAAAAAACACACAAAAAAAAATAGAAAGAGGAAAGACAGACTATATATATAGTGCTTAATGGAAGTGTCATTTGGACAACATTCTCTACATTCCTGTGGAACACATTATATTTGCAGTCATTACTTCCCCAAAGCAATCACAAATAATCAGTTAGAAAGACAACTTAGTCTTAATAATAATAATAGTAATAATAATAATAATAATAAAAGAAACCCTTGTAGAGCTAACTACTGGCAACAGTTTTGATTAGGTCAACATTTTAAACACAAAATAAAAGTGTAAAAAGACTGTAAACACAATACAAAACCTTTTAAAACCTAAATAACATGTTGACAATGTGACCATCAGCTGTTTATTACCAGATGTTTATGCATTGTACATTTACAGTTCTGAAACTTTATTTCAGTTTAGCATGAACACTATATATAATCAAAAGAACAGATATTTAAATAATGTAAATATATAAAATAAGAGCATCTGTACTTCTTCGTCTGATCTGGTTTATTTCTCCAGTGTAAAACTTAAAACAAAACCCGGTTGTAGTCATCTACCTATGGTACAGTGGTTTTATCTCTCTCTCTCACTCACACACACACACACTCACGCGCACACACCTTCGGAAATAACCTGGAGGACTTCTTCAATCTTAATCCTAGGACTGGACGACCCCCCCGTTGAAATCTGTCAAGGAATGAAGAGACCAATAATTTTTCATCCCCTTTATGAAATAAATTTGAACCATTTTCTAGCAAGTAGCTCATTGATATTAATATCCAAAATTATTTAAAGAATAACAGAAATCAGAATTTTCCTGGGAATCAGTGTTGCCTGGGTTTGAAAATTAGATCCTATCATAAAAAGAGCTTTGGTTAGATGTTTTATTTAGATATATTTTAATTTAGTTTATGACACCACTCCAAAAAAAAGGTTTTTAAAAAAAAAAAAAAAAATCATGACACCTCTTCCACAGCCACTGTGGTTTAATCCCTTCACCTATTTTTTCATCTTTTTACCACATCCTCCTAACTGTGGTCCGGAGTGTTCAAAACTGTGAGTGATTGCATGCACCGAGCTTTAAAACACCACCTCACTGGCCACAATACGACAGATGCCAATCACGTGTTTGATCTAAATTGGTGGATTTTGATTAACAGCGTATGTTTTACTAGGTGAAGCTTTTAAAGCCTCCTTTCCCGGCTTCCCATTGGCTGTAGCAGCTGAAGCGGCGATGTTGGCATCGCCTGGGGCTGCCATGGATACGGGGACGCGTTTGATCGTCTCATCAGCTCTGGATCGCTCCTCTGGGCTGGGCTGTGGGGGTGGGGCCTGCTCCGATGTGAGAGGAGCTGTGTGGTCCTGCTGCAGCTTTTGGCTCTGAAGGAGGCGGAGTTGAACACGGAGCTCCAAAATGGCCTCTTGCTCCTCGTGGATGGCCTGGTTCAGATGAGTGTTCTTGTTCTGCAGAGAGAAACCACAAAGAACTTTAACTACTGAGTAATAATAATAATAATATAATAAATATTATAACATATTATTGAGTACATATCTGATGATAATGTTTTAAACTAATTACTATTATAATTATTAGTTTTTGGGCTCCATTTTTACTTCCTTCTCTCGTCATCATCTCCATTTTTCTCTCACCTCCAGCTCCTCATTCTGCTTCTGTAGATCTTCCAGAATAATCTGTAGCTCCTCCTCGTCCTCGCTCTCACTCTCGCTGTCTGATGAGTACTCTTCTGTCTCACTTCTGCCCTGCTGCCGGCTGTGTGTACGTGTGTTTGTACGAGAAAGACATAACGTTTAGGCCGGTGTTTCCCATCATTTTTATACCAACTGAATCTAAATTACTTGCCCTAAAAAACACCACATAACATTAAAAATGCAATGGTCAATATTTTTTTTCACTTACCATTACAAAAAACCTGGGAATAGCTGGGGTACAGGACAAAATTTATTTGTTGAATTAATGTTATCAAAGTAAGTATATCATATACCAGAGGGAAAGAATAGGAAAATGCAGATTAGCACTGGACTGTTTGGATATGTTTACATCCGTCTTGTCAGTCATGTTATGGCCAGACTTCCACACTTCCAGTGGTCACTTTACCCTCATTTTACTGCTTAGAAATGGAAACATGGAGAAATCCAGTGCTAAACAGCCAAGGTAGCTAGATAATATTGATGTGGGGCGAAAAGCGTTATCGCCAGCTGATGCACAAAAAAGAAGGCGTGTAAAGATGCCAAAAGAAACAGAACAAAAAACAAATGCCGAAGTTGCTTTTTCCAAGAAGGAGAAACCTGCTGATCATGAAGTTGGACAGAATTAGCTACATTCCTCCTGGACAGCCAATTCAATCATTAGATGTTAAAAAAATTTGATAACATGCTTGGACGGCAGCAGGAAATAAGATATTTGGCGTGGCAATATTATGCATGTTTATTGCTAATATTGTCATTAACTGACCGACTAGAATAAGATGATGGATACTTAGCAAGCTAGCTGCCAAACTAATGTGGATCAATTCTGCCACTGTAGATCCTGGGAGGTGGAGCTTTGTGTACATGGGCGTGGAGGGGGATGTGGGGTCAATAAGGAAACAAATTGCTGCAGTGTTTTTGTGGTTCACCTCATAACCTCCAGAGTCCAAATACTCCCAAATACGCCTTTAAATAAAAGCGTTCAATAAACGTTCTAAATGTCATAATTAATTTTCTGATGTTTCGTTTCACTTGGTTAAATATTAGCAGTAGTATTTTTTTTTAATGGGCAATGCCTTGATATATTTGTCTGGTTTTCAGATGCTGAGGTTTTTCAAAAAAGCTGACATTATATCCATCAATTTGGAGACGTTCAAACCATGACGCATGATTTTTTTATTTTTATTTTTTTACACACATTGACACTGATGTTTCTAATCCCCCAGTTTTCCAGCACACATTTCATACTATAATACCGACGGTGACCACGTTTACATGCACATCAACATTCCGATATTAATTCGGAATTTGGCAATATTCTAATTAGTATTGATTCATGTAAACGCTGCAATCAGATTGCCTGATTCAGATCAGGACAATATTCTGATTCCCCAAATTATGATTCCCACCCCTGGAATATGCCTGTTTTAATCAGAAATTTGTTGCATGTGAACACCTTATTCAGAAATTCCACTGAAAGGAGATATATGCACATACTCAGTCTGCAAGGAATTGTGGGTGCTAACAGATGCTTAACTGTAGGCTAGGTATTTAGGAATGGCAACTCAGGCATACTTACAACGACCACGTATACAGGAATATTCCGATGCCTGTACGCATATAAAAACATCGGAATATGGCTGCAACCCAAATATAGACTTTAAACAGAATCTGATGTGCGTTTAAACATAGTCAGTGTGATTAACAGTAAATTGGGGGCGTTAATGACTCTTATAATATCTGCCCTGTTGAAAAGATAAGCTTTTAACTCTGACCTCTGTATGTCAGCAATCTCAGCACGCAGTCGTTCGATCTCCTCTTTCTCCGTGGCGATCTGCCTGCGCAGGACCTGCTCCAAAGCAATCAGCTCTTCCTGCTCGGTCAGTATCTCGTTCTCCTACAGGAGGCAGAGGAGCCAGACACATACATTTTATAACACAGTTTACTCCTGCACATTTAGCCCTTATGTTCTGTGTGAAACTGGAAATATAACAGTGGACTGAGTTTTTTGTAAAAAGATAGTACTGTACTGTGGTATAAAAGCAAATGAGATGCCCTGGCTCAATGGGACATCTATAGCCTACATCCATTCGTAACTGAAAACTCACTGTCCCTCACTGGATGGAAATGTATCCCGAGTTTCTCTGAATTCAGCAGATTTGGTCTCACCTGAGCCAGGAGAATGTTAAGGACTTCCTCTTCATTTTCAGACATCTCCTCTTTGGACACGTCTTCTTTAGACAGGCTGGCAATCTCTTGTGCTATCTTACTCTCACACTCCTGTGTGTGTGTACGAAAAGAGAGATCCTCGTTAAAAAAAAAAGGTGAAAGAAAGAGGAAACAAAATACCAATGGCCTTTGTTGGACTAAATCTTTCAGAATGTGTAGCCTCTGTCCTAGTATTTGAAAACGGAAGTAAATGAGACAAGGGCAACTTACTATTGCTATCAGGATATTTTGTTTAATACTGAATAATAGAAGTTTATGTTTATTTATGTTATACATGTGTTCTGTTGAAATCTTTGTTTTATAAATTGTTTTAAGTCTTCTAGCATGGTGTTCTGGATGCGGATTAACCTGCATCACTGGTAAGAACGTTCAGAGTGATATGGGTGTGTGTGTGTGTGTGTGTGTGTGTGTGTGTATGTGTGAGAGAGTGAGAGCCCTTGCCTGTCTCTTAGCCTCACGCAGTTTGCGTTTGAGAGCAGTGAGGATACGCTGCACCTCCCACAGGCGCTCCTCTTTGGACAGGTCCTTTATCCCAGCCTGCAAGTCTCTGTGCAGGCGGTTCAGCAGGAACTCCTTAAAAAAAAAAAAAAAAAAAAAAAAAAAAAAAAAAAAAAACCACATACACACATAATTCACAAACATTGTTTTGTTTTTTCCAAACAGCCATTATATCACACCTTTTCCATCACAGGTCAAACATAGACACAATTGAAACATCTAACCTCATTTGTGTATTACGCATTTCCCCGTGATGCACAAGTCCCCCCCCCCCCAGTAACCATTTTGCAACTTCCTTATGTAAAATATGCAAATGTGCTAAAAATAACCTCTACTTCCCTTTGCTGGTCAGGCAAGCCTAAAAGGTTTCACCCTAAACACTGCAACAAGTTTCAACAGTACAGTATACAGTATAATAAGTTTATGAGGAAAAAAAAAAAAAAAAAAAAAAAAGGCCGTAGAAAGGTCTGTATGATTCACAGCTGTACCTGTCTCCGGATCTCCTCCTTAATGCTCTCCTGGGTGTCGGGCAAGGTTGGCATGGTGGCTACGTTGGACCAGCGCAGAGGATGCACCACCGGTTTCAGAACCACGTCTCCGAAAAGCTCACGCACATGGGTGAAGAAGACATAGAGCACTCGGTTCCCTATCTGTAAACAGAAGGAAGGAGAGTTTTCTGTCATCTAGATCATTACAAGTGTTTGGCAGTAGTAAGCTGTAGTATGTAAGGAGTAAAACATGACGCAAAGCAGAGTTCTTGTTACCACCCAAAAGCTCCCACCCCAAATAACAGCATTTCCCCCCCCCACCCCCCCAATAACAGCATGTCCTAATGAAGTTATGGAGAAACCACAAAGCCCTTTGTTTCACATGGAAAAGTAATTGTCTAATATGCTGGAAAAGTTGTCTAATAAGTTGTTTTACTAATTAAGTAAGTTGTTTTACTAAACAAGTTATTTTAAAAAGATGTTTTACTGTAATAAAACAATGCTGAGATGGGGATTTTTTTTTTTTGCGTGGCAACAATGCATTTCAGTATTTAATGACATCATACAAGTCTAGATAAGTTTAGATTCAGGAGTAAAACTAGTATCGCAGGGACGCAACATACAAACAGTTTGCTATAATTTATAAACAGCTTTAGTTTTACTGTAGCAGGAAATGGTCTTAAACCATCTAACAAAAAAAAAAAAAAAAAAAAAAAAAAAAAAAAAAAATCTGCCCCTGCCCCTGTGTTTAAACCACATAAGCCTTGCAAGTTGCCTTTTAAGTAAACACAGCCAAGCTAAGCAGCTCTGCTCTGGCAGGAGGTCGGACCTAGTTAAGGGCCAGTAAAATATCAACAGAAGCCTGAAATGGGGGTGGGTGGGTCGCCAGGGTCGCCTGGAGCCTATCCCAGGGAACTCGGGCATGAGGCGGGGGACACCCTGGACAAGGTGCCAAACCGTCACAGGGCACAATCGCACACATTCACACACTACGGACAATTTGGAAATGTCAAATCAGCCTACAATGCAAGTCTCTGAACTGGGGGAGGAAACCAGAGTACCTGGTGGAAACCCCCGAAGCACGGGGAGAACCATGCAAGCTCCGCACATTCAGGGCGGAGGTGGGATTCAAACCCCCAACCCCGGAGGTGTGAGGCGAACATGCTAACCACTAAAACTGCAACTTTAAAATGATTTTCTAACCTCAATTTTTAAATCTCACCTGCACAGTGGGATTGAGCACAATGGAGATGTTCTGGATGTTCATCTTGGTGTCTGCCTCCCGGGCGATCACGTGGTCCATGTGAGTGATGAGCCATGACAAGAGCAGCCTGCTTCCCTCAGGAACCTCGGCCAGCAGCCGCTGGAACTCGTGCAGTTTTTCTGCCTCGCTTGAGCGGCCGCATGCATCCTCAAATCGCGATGCCAGATCTCGGCCCAGGAGGTTGTCGGGCAGCTCGCGCAGGTACTGCTTCATTAGACTGGCCACAGTGTGTGGCTCGTACTCCTCCAGGCACGGGCACTCCTCCCGGTCATACGCCGCCTTCAGCTCATCCACTTTCGACTTCATTCCTGCAGAGAGACAGAGAGAGAAAAGGGTCAAGTTCTCCTGCTCCTAAAAGATATGTCTTTTCTTACTTTGTCAAACTGGAAGAACATTAAGCATTAAGTTCTAAATCTCACGATCAAGAACAGACGTTGCTTAAAGCCCGCTCTTCCCCATCACGCAACAGCTACCAATCAGGAAGAGTGAAGGCTTGCATATGCTTCCTCGGAGACATGCAAAGCCACCACATTTCTTCGAACTGCTACTCATGCTACGTCACAGAGCAGCTGAACACACTCGGAGGAAAGTGCATTCCACCCTCTTACGAATACACCCATGATTGGCTAATGTCGCTCTGATTGACAGGAGCGAGAGTAATGCCATACCTCACACCCAGAAAGCACGGCCAGTTATGATCTCTTAAGATTCCTGGCCACGGATGGCTGTGACGTCGTTGGAATTCAAACATGCAAACCCCCAACGATAGGGTGGATGATTATCTGTTGCACCATTCAGGAGTTAAAATGTATTTTGATACTGTATTTTTAGTACTGTAATTAATTCTGTAACTCCTGTAGAAATTCTTCAATTTTTGAAGTTAGAACTAGAGTTGGGAGAGTAGGGAATCATGGAATGTTGGACAGCCTACAAGATAAAATTAGTCTGAGGATTTTTACTAAATATTTTCTTTTTTTCCCCCCCATTTAGTACTGCCCTTCAGAAGCTACATAATATATTTACATGTTTCCCAGAAGACAAAATAATAACAATTTACACCAATGAGGGTGGTGGCAGCTTGGTGGTTAAGGAGTTGGGCTACCAATCGGAAGGTCGCGAGTTCAAATCCCAGCACCGCCAGGCTGCCACTGTTGGGCACTTGAGCAAGGCCCTTAACCCTCAACTGCTCCCCAGGTGCCGCAGCAAAAATGGCTGCCCACTGCTCCGGGTGTGTTCACAGTTTGTAGTGTGTGTGTTCACTACTCACACCTACTAATGTGTGTGCACTAACTTGGATGGGTTAAATGCAGAGGACAAATTCCAAGTATGGGTTACCATACATTGGCCTTCACATGTCACTTTCACTTTCAATCATCCTGTTCACCCCCCTGGCTCTTAATGTGAGCATCAGTGAATGTTTGCAGCTTTTGTAATAGTTAACCGAGTCCCTCAGTTGTCCTCAGTCTGAAAAGATGGATCTTAAAATCATATAGCCGCTGTTGGAAAGGGGTCAAATATGCAGAAGATGTTGGAAAAGCAAAGAACGTGCAGGAACTGGAGGATTTTTCTGAAGAACAGTGGGCAGTTTAACTGCTCAGGACAAACAAGAGACTCATGAACAACCATCACAAAACATAAAAACAGTCTTTGATCATCCAGGTATCAACACACAGTATTAATAATCAAGAGTATGTAAACTTTTGAACTGGTTCGTTTGTGTAAATTCAGTTAGTATTGTGTCTTGTTGACTATATGTAAACATCTGTTATGTGAAATAGCTTATTCATGGCAGTACTAAATAAAAAAACCAATGCAATTTTTATGATCTCTCTTATTATTTTTTTTTTAAAGATTATTTTTTTAAACTTATGACCTCAACTGTACAAGGAATGAAAGTCTACTTGTTGCTTTGTACGTTTACAAGTGTAGATGCAGGTTAATGCAACAGCTTACCAGAGACACGGTAGATGCCTTCACACTTCATGCCATAGCTCTCGATGTAGTCGATGCACTCGCGGAAAACGGCAGGCAGCTGGATTCCATCGTACAGCGCTGTCCTCCTCACTGCTTCAGCGAACGGCGCACCGAAAATGGGTCTGATTGTGGCTGGGGTCTCCACAGCGACGGGCTCTGGTTCTGCAGTGCTTGGCTTTTTCTTCTTCTTCTTCTCCTTCCACTGCTTGACCACGTCGGCTGCAGTCAAGTCCTTGGACTTCTTGTCCTTGGCCTTCTCCTCTTTGGGGCCTTTTTCCTTCACTTTAAAGTCCTTCTCCTTCTTCTTGGAGAAGCTGGGCTTCTTGAACACGTGGATGCCTTTGGAGCGCTTCATCTTGGACGGGCTCTCGGCCTCGTCAGCCGAGCTGTCCTCCTGGAAGGCAGCGTAG
Source organism: Cranoglanis bouderius (assembly GCA_023630585.1). Taxonomy (NCBI): domain Eukaryota; kingdom Metazoa; phylum Chordata; class Actinopteri; order Siluriformes; family Cranoglanididae; genus Cranoglanis; species Cranoglanis bouderius. Next base: position 29,205,391 of record CM042536.1, read on the forward strand.
CCCTCAGCTACAAACGAAAAGGAAAGAAAAGTAAACGAAGGACGAGAAAGAGAGTTAGAACTCACATTCTTCTCTACAGACCAGACACCATAATAAGCAATCAGGCAGATCACAAAGCTGTGAGAAACATCCCATGCCACCTCCTTTCGCCTCTCTCTACTCCAGCCAATCTTCCTCAAGGTGAACCATGACAAAAAAAAAAAAAAAAAAAAAAGCTTAAATGAGGTCAGCTCACAATTTAGTACTATTCCCTGTGAGACTCCTGCACCCGTTCTCTATTTAGCACTCCATCTTTGGAGCCATGACACCTACTTTGCAGAGTGTACTCTCAGTAACTCATAACAGCGATCAGAGCCCATCAGCCAGCACTTATGAGCCTGTCTCCTTAGAGAGCTTTGGAGTCAAGCAGAGATGTTGCTCTGCCACAAATACACACCCACAGAGGACAGGGACTGACAGGGTGTGTCCTTAAACCATCCTTCACTTCCTGCTTCCCTGCAATTGGTTGGCTAAATATGGCCAGTGGATGTAGTGTACTCTCTCCAGAGCTGCGGAGTAAAATCTGACACACTCGAGCAGTGTGGAGTATATACACCAAATGTTTTTATTGTATACAGTTACAGAGGTTGATAGCTGTTGGTGAATTGTAGAACTGATTACATGGAGGAAAGCAGAACGGAAACTAGACAGTACTGAGGTTTAAAGTCTGACAAATCTGACTAGTTCTAGTCTGATTAGTCTTGAGTACATCAAGCTGCATAAATAAGCTAACAGTGTCAAACATTCTGTGTCAAGCTTAAGAACTAAACTTTAGGCTTAGCTTTAGGCTAACCAGGGTACTTAAGTTCAGCTCCAAAATTAACGCAGCACTATCAGCTACAGTGGTGCTGGAAAGTTAGTGAATTTTTGAGAAAGTCGAGAATTTTCTATATAGCTGCATAAATATGACCTAAAACATCAGGTTCTCACACAAGTTATAAAAGTAGACAAAGAGAACCCAATTAAACAAATGAGACGAAAAATATTATGCTTGGTCATTTATTTATTGAGGAAAATGATCCATTATTACATAACTTTGAGTGGCAAAAGTATGTGAACCTCTAGGATTAGCAGTTAATTTGAAGGTGAAAATAAAGTCAGGTGAGAGTGTTTTATTTAAAGAACAGGGATCTACCAAAGTCTGATCTTCTTTGTGGAAGTGTAAAAAAACAAAAACAAACAAACTTTCCAACACCACTGTAAATCAAACAAGTGATCATTATTGACATTTAAAACCACAAAAAGGAAGAAGGACAAGGCTAGCATATGTTTCCTCTGAGACACGTGAAGCCAATTCCCACCACATGCTCCTCTCTCACATGTTATCCACCAACGATCGAGTGTGAAGGCTAACACTTGCTAGAAAACCTCGCTAGTGATATTAATTAACCAGTATAATAGCTATCCTAATGCTCACTAGATTTCCAACAACCTTCTATACTCGTGAACACAGTAACCTAATGCTATTTAGTATGCAAACGAAATTTTCTAAAAAGATTTGCAAAAATGTAATCGACTCATTTTAACTAACTTGCTAACAAATGGTTTTAATCCCAAAATTGCTATCATAATGTTAACTAGCCTGCTAGGTTGGCTGCAGATTAACATAACAGCCTAATGTTAGCTAGCTCATTTGCAGCCCTGGCTAATGGTTTACGCAATAGCCTAATGCTAAGAAGCTTGCTAGCAAAATTGGATGCGGGTTTACAGAAATTTAACTGCTTACTTTTTACTCATTGGCTAGCAAACATAACTAATGGGTTTAATTACCTAAATGGTATCCTAATGTTAGCTAGCTTGCTAGCAACCGTGGCTGATGTACAAAAGTGGAAACATTCCTCTCAATAAATAGTCCGGTAAAAGTTGGAAGTAAATTCATTACTCGAGTTAAAGTATAGAAGCACAAACTCTTAAATTTACTTAAAGTATGAAGGAGTTACAAAAAAGGAAAGAAATTTCACAGCCTCAAATCACAAACGTACAAACAGTAAATTAGTCGCCTTTCACCAAGGAACATGGGAAAATATTAGCTAAAGCTAAATCTAATATTTCAAACATTACCTAGCATGATCATTTTGACGAAACAAACTAGTCTGCATCCTAAGAGCTATCCATTATGATACAAACTGCCTAGATAAATATAAAATATGACAAACAACAGTTAGATTACAATGATAGATACTAGGTTTCATATTTGTTCTCACATTTATTAGTTTAGATTATGGCTAACAAATATGTGATGATTTTAGACAGAATGTACTGATGTAGTGTTAGGAAATGTAAATAGAAAGTGCATCATTTTCTTCTGAAATTTAATGATTAAGAGGAAAATATTACAAGAAAGAAAACCTCAGGTAAAGAACAGTACTTTCTTACTTCCCTATCTTACCTCAGAAACTTAGAATAGTTAACTTAATCTTATCTAGCTTGTACTGTTTGGTTTACCTTACATTATATAATGCTTAAGCTACAGTGCTGTGCAAAAGTATTGGCTTCTGTTTTTGTGTACATCTCATACTAAATAGTTTTAGATCTTCAAATGAAATACAACATTAATCAAAGACAACTTGAGTAAACACACAATACAGTATTTTTTTTTTTTTTTTTTTTTTTTTATCGAAGCCATTCAAATTGAATTTACTCCTATGCTTTGGATCATTGTCTTCCTGCATAATCCAGTTGCGCATGAGACTTACAGACTGAAGACCGGACATTCTCCTTTAGGATTTTCTGATAGAGAGCAAAATTCATGTTTCCCTCAATTATTGCAAGTTGTCCAGGCCCTGAAGCAGCAAAGCAGCCCCACACCATCACACTTCCACCACCATGCTTGACAGTAGATATGATGTTCTTTTTGTGGAATTCTGTGTTTGGTTTACGCCAGATGTAATGGGACCCCTGTCTTCCAAACAGTTCCACTTTCGACTCATCAGTCCACAGAACATTCTCCCAAAAGGTTTGAGGATCATCAAGGTGTGTTTTGGCAAAATTCAGACGCGCCTTAATGTTCTACTGGGTTAGCAGTGGTTTTCGCCTCGCCACACTTCCATGGATGCCATTTTTGCCCAGTGTCTTTCTGATAATGGAGTTATGAACAGTGACCTTTATTGATGCAAGAGAGGCCTGTAGTTCCTCTGATGCTGTCCATGGCTCTTTTGTGACTTGCTGGATGAGTCGTTGCTGTGCTCTTGGAGGAAATTTGGAAGGTCGGCCACTTCTGTGAGGGTTCACTACTGTGCTGAGTTTTTCCATTTGGAGATAATGGCTCTCACTGTGGTTCTTTGGAGTCCCAAAGCCTTTGAAATAGCTTTGTAACCCTTCCTTGACTGATGTATTTCAAATCACCTTCTTCCTCATCATTTCTGGAATTTCTTTCAATTTTGACAGAGTGTGTTACTGGGTAAGACCTTTTAACCAATTTCATGCTGTTGAAAAAGTTCTATTTAAGTGTTGATTTGATTGAACAGGGTTTGCAGTAATCAGGCCTGGTTGTGTCTATTCCAGCTAAACCCCATTATGAATGCAGTTTCATAGATTTGGGAAATTAGTAACTACGGGGGCAAATACATTTTCACACAGACCCAGTTGGTATGGGGTAACTTTTTTTGCTTAAATAAATAACTATCATTTAAAAACTGTATTTTGTGTTTACTCAGGTTGCCTTTGTTTTATCTTAGATTTTGTTTTAATTTCTGAAACAATTTAGTATGAAACAATATTTAGTATTTGGGGCAAATACTTTTTCACAGCACTGCAAGTTTAGGTAGCTTGGCAAGCAACAAAAATTTAAATAGCTGCTGCTGAAGGGGCAACATTAGCTAAGCTAGCCACTCAGCTGACAACATTAGCGCAGTGCTGTGTGGGGGTAGCTGGCTAACTGAAATAATATAAAGTGCAGCTGTGAATTCATTTCTGTTTTAATATTTCCATCCAAACAGTCACATAACCTCTAGTTTGGTGTGGAAAATTGCCACTGACAGGAAATGTGAGAGTGAGCTGAGGGAATGTTTTGATGTGAACGCTTACACTTAACATCCTGTGCACTGCTGAGCTTAGGGTTGGGGGGGGGTGGGGGGGTGTGCCGGGGTTGGAGGGATTTAAATGTAAATATGCCCAGCACTTATCCACAAAAATATATTTATATGGTAAAATCTAATAAAACAAAAAGAAAAACATAAAAATCCCCACTAAAACTAAACAAAATTTCAAATGAAAACAGACATAAAAACATTTAAAACTAATAATATGAATAAAAAAAATACATAAGTAATTTTTTAAAAAAAATAATAAAAAAAATAAATAAAAGGCTTCATTTCTACTAAGGCTAAGCTCTAACTCTCTGCACTCTGATACTGAGCAGGTCTTTTCCTGGAGTGATACCATCAAGGGTACATCATTTGTATCTTGTACGATATAATAAAATTTAGGATATAATAAATTTTGATATCTTAAATGATAATGTAAATGTATGTAGACCGGAGTAAGAAAAGTCTTACTGCGTTTCTCCTTTTTCTTGAACTTGTTCTTCTTCTTGCTGTGCTCCTTATCATCATCAGAGACAGCGTCAGGGGGCTCATGGTGGTGTCCATCATGCGGCGGTGACGGTTCACCCGTGCGGTACAGCCCTGGGAATTTAGTAGGGCTGATTTCCTCTGAGCTGGGGGTCCGAGGCACGCCACTCTGATGCTCTGCCCCTCGCCGCTGCTCTGCAGGGCTGCTATTGGGTGGCAGGAAGCACTCAGTCATCGCACCGCCGTTTTTCTATTGGCTGATCACAGCACGCTGCCCCACTATCGGTTACACTCTGATGACGCCTCACCTCTCCATACTACCTGAAAAAATAAACTGAACATCAAGTTTATGCTTTTAATATTTCAGTTCAATTATATTATTTATATCAAGAGACAGTGAGCAAGTTTCAAACTCAGATTGCAGCAACTTATTTAAAAAAAAAAATCAACTTTACAGAACACAGCCAATCACTGATCTCCATCGTTCCCAACGACCTATCCCCGACGACCACTGTTCCCGACGTCCACTGTTCCCGACGACCACTGTTCCCGACGACCTATCCCTGAACACTATTGTTCTCAATGACCAATCCCTGAACATATTTCTTCACTACCTCACTACCACTACTTTTTTTTTGTCTGCACACGATAAAAATGATAGCATTCTTTAAATCTTATTTCTTTCTAAGAAAAATGTTAGAATCGATTATTTTCTATTTCGTTTTGATATGCAAACGAATGTGATGATTAACTGAATATGTAAATTAGCCTACTGCGTCATCCGGCGACTTATAGAGCGTTCATTGGCTACTTTCCCCTGAAAACAGTTGGCAACACTGAATAGCATTTCCGCGCTACTGGGCAGCAACAGACCTGTCAGGCTCTTTGTCATGAACCTGGCTGGACCAAATACAATAAAACAACAGATCCAGCTTAATTTTAACGACCACAAAAGCGTTTTCTGGCTGAAATAAGCATTTATATAATCAAATACGGATCACACGTCATTATAGAAGGAAGTGAAGCGAGATAACGCTATCTCGGTGTCTTTCTATGCTAAGTTAGCAGGGTTATCAACGTTACATTCTTAACGAGCTTTTGAGATGAAATATAATTATTCTAAATAGCTATTTACACCTTCATGCCACCATTTCTAATGTATTCTTTTGACCTGATTTTATTTTAGCAACATAGCTAACCGTCTATGCTAGCTGGCTAACTCTTGGTCAGCTAGCTCAGCCAGTGCACAAGTCCCTGTAAAGAATCGCGTTAAATATCCAGTGGCAGCTTTTGAGATCCCAATACGAGACAAAACCACGCACGATCAGTCCATACACATAATCAAAAGGTCCTAATTTAAATCTCCTGCACCAACCTGCTAGGAGTAATTTTAACAGAGCTGCTTCCTGTTGCTGTGTTTACGTGCCAACTGTGACGCGGGGTTTGCGCAGTTTTCGTCCGCTTTGAATTCTGGGAAATGTAGGTAACGCCAAACAGCTCTCCTGCTAAAACTACTGCAGCTGAATATCCTCTCCTCTTTTACAATCTATGGCACAAGAGGAAGTGCAAATCAAAGCAAATAAAAACGTTTACACCACAGCGCTGCTGAATACTTAAATCAAAAATAATTGAATACCTCAGGAGGGGGTATTCCAGAAAGCAGGGTTAACTTACCGTCAGCTAAACCCTGAACTCTCGGTTGACTAACCCAGACCTTGGTTACTCAGGATATGTCTGTTCCAAAACACCTGAGAAGAGTTAGTTTAATCAACCTCCAGCTGGTAACGCAGAGTTCACGCGCGCGCACGGTGAGTGTATAAAGACGTTGTCGATGGATCGCCGAAAAAGCGAGCCGCATACTTTAGCAAAATTAGAGGTTTTAATGCATATTTATGATGAATATAACCAATTATAACAACAACAACAACAACAACAAAAGTAACACTGCTCCACGGCAAAGGCCAGAGAGTTGGCTTGGCAAAAAATAACGGATCGAGTAAATGCGTGAGTTTATAAGTTCATAAATGTATGAAAAGTTTCCTTTCATTATGATGCAAAATTGAACGCCGATCCTATTAGACCCGTGCTGTAACATTTAATAGATAAGCCTTTACTTTTTGCCTTCCATCAGTTTCTTAACATTGTAGCCTACACACTGGCTTCATATTTTATCAGGTGTAATTCTTCTGGACCCAGAATAAACTTCCTAAACTGTAACCTAACTAATCGGCCCGACCTTCTATAATAACTTTTCTCTTTGTTCTATATAGACAACAGGAAGAAGAAGAAGGCTGAAGGCTGTGAAAGGGGTGGGGGACCACCCTCACCCACTCCGGCTGAGGGGCACCACCCTCACCCACTCCGGCTGAGGGGCACCACCCTCACCCACTCTGGCTGAGGGGCACCACCCTCACCCACTCCGGCTGAGGGGCACTGTCCCTTAATCAAGGGCGACTCGTGGTCAGTGGTATTCCAGGGGGCAGTTCATCAGAGTCAGCTACCTCCTATGATACAGGTGGCCTGGTAGCCTGGTAAAATGTATGTGTAGCATGTTAGTACTTATGACTTTTTTTTTTTTTCTTTTTTTTTTAAAGGTTTCCAGTGCTTTAAGTGATTTATCCTTAAACACTCAAGATAACCATAAACACTGCCACCTTGAAAGAGGTATTTTGAAATAACTTTATTGGCAATGTTCCACTTGTGTATTATGCATGCTTATTTTATTTTACTGCATATGGTGTGTACTGTAATCTTAATTGTGGTGCCCCTACGAGATGTTCCTTATGTCTTTGTATAGCAGTTGTATTTGTTTCAGATTGTACACTGAGCATCTTACTGGTTTCATTTTCTTACAGTTGCTGATGGACACATTGTATTAATCGACCCTCCTGCAACAGCACATCCTGCCACAGTTGTAAGTGATTATTGTCTTCCGGTATTGTTTGTTTGCTAGACCAAACTATTAATCATTAGTAATGTGCACTGTAGGATGAAGATGAAGAGACCACATCTGCTGTGACAGAGGTACAAAATGAAGATGCTGGGAGGCCCACAGAGGTATAACACATAATACATTCCCTTGGTTAAAGATAAGATGTGTGATATTAAAACTTTATCATTGTCCCCTTAAAGATTATGGCTGGGGATTCCTGTACAGTGGAGGGTCCATCTACCTCCACACAGAATCTTAGCAGTGTAAGAAATTGTTTGCAGTTGTCCTGATTACAAATAATTGGTCTATTACAGACATTTATGTTATCAATTATATTGAATTATCATTGTCTTCCTAGCTGTCTGCAAAGGAACTGTATAAGGTCCATCTGCAAAGGCAAATTAGAAAAAATGACATGGAGATGGACCTTCTACAACTTCAAATGGAGGAAAAAAAGCTGCACATAAAAAAAAAAAAAAGGTCAGGCTTGAAACTGAATTGCTGGAGCACCGGTTAAAGGTGGGCAAAGTACTGTATTTGCCTACTGATGATTATTGTTGAATGGTAAAGCAATAAATTCAAATGTCTTTTTCAATTACATGAAATAACGAAACAATGAACCACACATGACCGTTTACTTTGTGCATTAGTAATTTAATTAGAAGTGATTTTGGCAGATCACATCTCAACACCACCACTGTTTGAGTGCAAGTCATACTGTATGCACGGCCCTACATACAGTTGCCTTTCCCACATGCTCTGCATCACGCACGTTAAACAGAAATTCCCTGTGGCAAAAAAAAAAAAAAACCAAGGGCGATGCATAAAATGTGATCGGTGTTAAGTGCTGATCAACAATGTGTCCCGTTGCCAGTGAGGTTGCAAAGAGTTTGTTAAATAAATTCAGGATTCACGTGAAAAACAGTAACGCTCCCGCAAATATTCATCCGGATATGAAAACACACATATATACGTGGTCTTATCACCCTCTCACGGCAAAAAAAAGAAAAAAAAGAAGTGTAATCTGTGCTTCCTTGTCCACAGGACATTCTTCAAAAGGACACGCCATACTCCGTCAGCTCTCTGAAACAAACTAACCCTGGAACATAACCTGCTCCGGAGCAGGTGTAGCGTATGATCTATGATCAAACTGATTTCTAAATTAACCCAAACTAAACATAGAGTAACCCCGAGAGGCCTCCTTTGACCAGATGCACCTTTTAGGATGCAAAAAGTCTCTCTGGGACCCACACAGGACTTACCCCTGCAATAAAAGAAGCCTTTGATGACTGAACGTCTGGGAAACTTCATGATTAGTTCGTCAGCAGGGGTCCACCAAAACTCCCTGACCAAGGGGCCCTTAAATCTCTAATCTAATCTCGGTTTACGACACACACACATCCACCACACACACACACACACACACACACCCACCCACGCTTACCTTACACACACAATGGAGAAATCCCTCTCTCTTCAATGTAACGTGTAATTATATGTAATTATTCCATGTCTAAATAGTGTGATGTTTTGTTTACATGTATTGTGTGTTTAACTAACCGTAATGACTTTAGATAGTTTAATCTAGCATATCATTTTAAATGTCTGTAACCAGGTTTTATTTGTAATATTCTTTACAAATCCATCGAATTTGGTATGTAGTTAATCGTCTCGAGATACCCGGATTGATTATGCATATCACATTGCAATGTGATAATCATTTCATGTTTTTCCTTTAATTTCATTTATAACACGGTATAGACCGGCTCCTCCCTCGACATTTAAATTAGGGTCCGAGACCAGACAAAGAGAGTCATCCGGACATGCAAACCCAACTTCCTGATTGGCCCATAGCCCAAAGAGGCGTGTGCGTTGGTGTTGTTTTTAAAACAACACCACGCTCACTTCACCTCGGATTTGAGAGTTAGACTTCAGAGTTTGACTTCACTTCTCAACTTCACTTCTTCCGGTTTCTCTCCCCCGGGGCCACGTGCCCCGGGAAGAGGAAGCCAGGATCTCTCTCTCGCCGGACACAAGATGCAACTATCTCCGGGCTCACGCCTTTCCAAACAACAACGAACCAGCGAACTCTAGCCGACCTCGCACAAACTCTCAACCTTGAGGCCATGCAAGTATAATTAATGACCTATATCTGCGTTAAGATTGGACCCCTGTGTTACAGGAGAATTAAGTTCGTGCTGGTTCTGAAAAAGGCTAATTAGTTGTGTTTTTGTCTGCTTCCCTTTCTTTCATCACTTTCTTTCTATCCCTTTTCTCTCCCTGTATAAAGATGTGTATATATGTATGTTCTGCTTAGAGTTAGTCGTGTGTATCCATAGTCACATATAGCTATTAAAAATCTATTATCCCACGCTTGATTTTCTCTGTTTTTGGTCACGTGATGAGTCCCTTAAACGCTGCATAAGATCTCTGTTACCCGCTCTAATTTTTAATAACAAACTTCGTGAGTTAATTCTTCCTGGCCAGAAGGATAAACTCACTCTTTAGAGTTCATAAAGCTGATCTAGGCCACATACATAGTCATAATTAATTATAATCCGTTGTAGTTAATTATCTATATGTATATGTGCACCTCTATAAATTCCCTTTCATGGCTGATGTACATTTATAACTGGTCACAACACGCGTTGATTAGATATATAGATATATTTCACGCCAGTCGAGCTGATTCCTTACATAAATTGGAGAATACATTTAAACGTGTTAAACATCTTTTTTTATTTGTTACATAAATTGTAACTGGTGGAGAATATTATCTTAAACGTTGCAGATTCATCCGAGTTACTACACATTCCTGTAGATAACGCGGGCACGCTTAAAAGCTCGTCTCCTTTAAAAAGGTGCGTTGAATCCAAGTGTGCGCTTCTGTCTCGTTTCATGTTTAAAGTTGATCCGTTTAATTATTCTGGTGGAAAAAAATAATGTATAATAATGCCCCCTTTTTGTAAAAATTTCGCTACTCAGGTTATGTTCAGAGAGTAAGTTACTATGGTTACTTATATACCCTGAAAGTTACCTCTGTTTTTGGAACCGAAAGTTGAGGTTATCAGCTAACTTACCCTTAAACTTACCTGGGTATGTCACATAACCAGCTTTCTGGAATACCCCCCAGGTTAGATAGATAGATAGATGTAATCAATGTAAACAAACTCTGTAAACAAGGCACTTAGATGTTGCACAAGAAAATTTAAAAGTGCCAGTTAAAACATGCCAAGGCAGTTATACTACTACTACTGCTGCCGCTGCTGCTGCTGCAACAACAGCAACAACATCTACTACTACTACTACTACTGCAACAACAACATCTACTACTACTACTACTACTGCAACAACAACATCTTCTACTACTACTACTACTACTGCAACAACATCTTCTACTACTACTACTGCAACAACAACTACTACTACGGCAGTGGTAGCTCAGTGGTTAAGACATTGGGCTGCTGATCGGAAGGTCATGAAATCATGATGCCAAGCCGCCACTGTTAGGCCCCTAACCCTCAACTGCTCAGATGTATAAATGAAATAAAAATGTAAGATGAATGGGACAACATTCCTCTCCCAAAACTCCAGCAACTTGTCTCCTCAGTTCCCAGATGTATACGGACTTTGTTAAAAGTAGAGGGGATGCTACACAGTGGTAAACATGGCCCTGTCCCAACTTTTTTGAGACTTGTTGCTGCCATCAAATTCAAAATGACCTTTCCTCAGTTTAAACATTTGATGTGTTTTCTGTGTTCTATTGTGAATAAAATATGGGGGTTTGAGATTTGCAAATCATTGCATTTTGCTTTTATTTACATTTTACACAGCATCCCAACTTTTTTGGAATTGGAGTTGTACTACTACTACTACTACACTCCTACTGCAACTACTACTACTACTCCTAGTCCAACTGAATCATCTACTACTACTACTACTACTACGCTCCTACTGCAACTACTACTACTACTCCTAGTCCTACTGAATCATCTACTACTACTACACTCCTCCTCCTCTTACTACTACTAGTACTAGTACTACTAAGATGCCTACCTGTTAAAATGGTGAACGTTTATGTAAGGGCATGTTTATTTAACATTAATGGAAGGAGTCTCCAGTGTCAGTGTTTTGTAAACATCACGGTTTTCTGACACAGAAAAGTCTTCAGTACAGAGGATTTTGCACTTTGTGGTTTCACAGTAATTTGACAAGCTGCATTATTTTGTCTTATTAATTGAGAGAGAGTGAGAGACTCAAATAAGTTCACTCACTAGCCACTTTAATAGGAACACCTGTGCAATTGTTCAATCATGCAATTATCCAACCAGCCAATCATGTGGCAGCATTGAAATGCATAAAGCGGTATCATGCAGATACAGGGCAACAGCTGCAGTTAATGTTCACATCAAACATCAGAATTGGGGAAAATGTGATCACAGTGACGTTCACCGTGGTTTGAGTACATCAGAAACTGCTGATCTCCTAGGATTTTCATGCACAATTCTTCACATCATTCTGCAGGCAAAAATGCCTTGTTAATGAGAGAGGTCAGTGGAGAATGGCCAGACTTTTTTGAGCTGACAGGAAGGCTATGGTAACTCAATAACCACTCTTTACATATGTGGTGAGAAGAAACGCATGTCAGAACACACAACACATCAAACCTTGTGTCAGATGTGCTACAACAGCAGTACACTCCTGTCAGCTAAGAACAGGAATCTGAGGCTACAGTGGGCACAGGCTCACCCAAACTGCACAGTTGATGGCTGGAAAAATGTCCCCTGGTCTTAAAAACATAACCAGCAGATGGAAGCGCTGAGCCACAAATCTGTACAGCAGTCTGAACCTTAAACTACTGAATGGCTCCTGATCTGAAGACTCATTCATGTCTGGGGGAAAAAAACATCCTAACCTAGATTCTGTTCATAAATATCTTCATGAACTGAGGAGAAAGTGGGTCATTCCATGAATCTGTCAAAAAAAAAGGGAGTCTGGATATAAGTGTAATGATAAAAGATAAACACTTCATATTTAAATGTAACTTGAGTATGACCTCCTCAATGTAACACAGATTTAAACTATATAACCAAAGCTTTAAGGCCAGTGGTGGGATGTCAGTTTATAACTGCTATAATGTAATGATAACAGGAACTAAGTTGTTTCACATAACTATAAACAGACCAAATGTACATGCTACTACGTAATAAATAAAGTAATGAATATTTAAATATTCTTTAGTAAATAAAATGAATGAATATTTATTAGTTTTGCATTGGCAAATTAAATAAACATGCTGTTAAGATTTAAATAATCAACTTAAAACGTCTCCCTGTTGTGTTTCACGTACTTATCTCTATCTTATTACTATGAATTTATTTAGAACAACTATGAAACCAACATAACATCATGATGTGGAACAAAACTTGGAGGTGCTCACTTAGTGGGCAATTATGCTTAACACTTAATGCTTAACACTTGAATACACCATTAATATGGAGAGGAATTAACTCACTCATTTATTCGGTATACATATTTCCGGTAGACTGCACAGATTCTCATACCGGCATAAATTTTCCATGAGTAATATTTAGGGGAAAATGTTTTTAAATATGTGCATACAGTGGGGTCTAAAAGTCTGAGACCACATTGAAAAGCTGGGATTTATTATTATTATTATTATTATTATTATTATTATTTTATTTTTTTTTCATTTAAAATTGGAAATAAACAGGTTTTAGAATTTTGAAATATTTAAAACAAGTAAAGTAAATGTTCAATATCTTGAATAATTAATATTCAAGATTATGCACTATTTCTAGGTCCCAATTTAAATGTAAGCAAATGTGTGATATTGGCCATATTGTGCAAAAGGTCAGATTTTCCTCGTCTAATCTCTTCTATTGAAGCATGTGTTCAAACATTCTGATGGATTTTATCATCAGGTTTTGCACAAACTTGTGGAGTCCATGCCAGCTCGAGTGCACACTGCCACTAAAGCAATTAAAGCAAGGGGACAAACCAAATACTAAGAAACTCTGAAATTCATCGACATATTTCAAAGATTGTACTTTTTACTCAAGTTGTTGTCAATAATATAATTTGCAATGAAAACTGTTGTATTCAATTACAAAAGAATGCAAAATAGAAGCATTTTCACTAGTGATCTCAGACTTATATATATATATATATATGCACATTTCTCAAGCAAAGAATAAAACATCTACTAGAGTTACAGTGGACCTCCTGTGTAAAATTAGGATGTAATACATATGTTTATTTGCCATAAAAGCACAGTATTGCATTTCTCAACCTCAGACAACTGGCACATTTCATAATTTGTTGTCTTTTTCATCCGTGCACTGCACTATGATACCCAGCTTGTATTAAGTATACAATAATATACAGCCATTCTAACTTCTCTACAAGTCAGTCAAACCTAGTTAACGCAAGCTAATAAATACACCAGCTTTGGTGGTGTAACACTAAGCTTAATTACCCTGTTCATGGAAACGCAAACTATACCTCAAAGTGTGTATAGTGTTATAAAAATTACTTTCGAGATGCATCATCAGGATAAAAATTAACTGAGTCACCACTAGGCAAGTAGAAATGTTTACAGGATATGATTTAATGGTTCCATTTAAAAAATATATATATATATTTTGGCTCTTTAAAAGAAAAATCCACCCCGAACCACTGGCATATTAACATTTCAAATTAGTGTGATTTATTTTGTAATGAAATTTTGAGGTGACTTTTTAGTATCATCTAGCTGTAAGTCTTTTATCACTCTGGTTACTGGTTTCCTACATTATCCACAATGCCATTCAACTACCTGCTGATAGTAGCCACAGTGAGAGCAAATGTCCACCTAATGACAGCGGTGCAGCAGCGCTTTAGTCCTTTAGTCTGTCCAGCTCTCTCAGTTCTTCATCTGTACACTTTGCTTGAACAGATTAACTCTCATGCTAATACCGACATCAACACGATCGTGCTCATCATCTTGTAGATTGAGAAGAGTCTTCGCCGTAATTCAGCACCACTATGTCGTATAGCTGCATTGCATTCTGGGACATTAAGCCCAAAGTCTCCACTATTCCATTCTGGATTTCTCATTAGTATGATGTTAAATGTCGCTGGAAAATGGTAACAAAGGAAGCTCTTGCTCTTTTTTTCTGAGCAAAAGCTGACCGTTATCCATTATGTTTGAGAATGCTGAACAATTATCTTCTGTTAAATTTGTTAACACACCAGGACAGCACACAACCGCTCACTTCTCCGAGGAACAACAAAAAATACAACACCATCACCAAATTAGCACCAGAATCGCTAAGCACATCATGAAAATTTCAAACTAAACACATTTAATGCATTTCAGGGTGGCAGTTTCTTTTAAGGCTAAATATAATAATTATAGAATCATTGTCCAATCAGACTTGTTATTGTTGTCAGTCCTGTTACAACATTGTTAACCCTGTTACATGAACTCATATAATCAAAGCAATTAAGATGAACTATGGCATATGACAAATGCATGATCTGTTGCCTAAAAAATCAATCATGCTGGCATAATTACAAACAAACAAACAAGCAAACAAAAAAACCCGTAGTGTAGACAGGGACAAAAATTAATTTAATCTGTATGCATTTTAACAGTTTTATTTATTTATTTTTCTTCCAACACATACACATGTTTGTAACAGATGTGAAATTATCCAAGATGTGTTATATAAAGTCACTGACATCACTCTTGCTGAATGGCTTCTCTTTCCAGAAGCCATTCAGCAAGATATGAAAGTTATGAAAATGTCATAAGTGAACAGGTGAACCCTTTTTGTGAAAGGATGCATTTAGACTAATATGTTAGACTAATAATAATGTCTTTTCTTTCTTTCTTTCTTTCTTTTTTTATTTTTATGAAGTCATATGCTATTTAATGACATTCCTTAAAATAAAATTAATCCGTTTTAAAATTAAGATATAAAAAACATTAGGATAAGAGAAAATTAATCTGGTAGTCCTAAAATATGTACTTTAATGATCATGCAGTTTAATTGAACATTAGTCAGAGAAAACAGCTAGGAAACAGGATACACTTTCCTAACCCTACAGTCTGTATATGGTCTCATTTAAAATGCTGTAATTTGAGATTCTAATACATTAAACCACATATCACAGGTTTATGTTAATGCCCTTGCTTTAATACAGTATCTCTTCTATAGTATCAACTAATTTAACATTTTTGAAAGGAGTCTCCAGTGTCAGCACTTATTGAGTTTACAAGTCATTTTTAGGAGGGGGGTGATCCTTTTTCCAACTCAGTGATTCTGTTTTTTATTTATTATTTTTTTTCCTGACATGTTGGTGTTATATCTTTCAAATGGATGTTATAAGTTGCACTGAGTAAATACAGCTGGATAAAACTGTGTCCGTCTTCATTTCAGGCTGCAAAGCCACAAGATGTGATTATTTTAAAGGGGGGTGATTCTTTTCTATACCCACTGTACATTAAACAATAATAATGTGTAGGTTCTCATGCCATATAATGGCCACATTATATGAGATCTAATTCTTACATCATAAGCTGCATAGTTCAATTAAACCTTAATACTTCCATAGTGCCATTGCCGAAACACTCATCACCAACGTGCCTGAACGACTACCGCCCTGTAGCACTCACACCTATAGTTATGAAGTGCTTTGAGCGATTGGTCCTGGCACACCTCAAGAAATGCCTGCCACCCACACTGGACCCACACCAATTTGCCTATCGAAGCAGTAGGAGTACAGAGGGTGCTGTATCCACAGCGCTGCACTGTGTACTCTCACACCTGGAAAACAAAAACACCTATGCAAGAATGCTGTTTGTTGATTTCAGCTCAGCATTCAACACAGTCATTCCCTCCAAGTTAACCACTAAACTTGGGGATCTTAGAATCAGTACCTCCCTACGCAACTGGATCATGGATTTTCTGACCAACAGACCTCAGTATGTTAGGTCAGGTCACAACAGCTCCACCACCATCACACTCAACACTGGCGCACCACAGGGCTGTGTGCTGAGCCTGTTCCTCTACTCCCTCTTCACCTATGACTGCAGGCCTATGTATGGATCCAACTCCATCATCAAGATTGCAGATGACACCACAGTGATCGGACTCATCAGTGACAACGATGAGTCTGACTACAGGGCCGAGGTTAAGCACCTGGCCGCATGGTGCGCTGACAATAACCTGCTCCTGAACACCAGCAAAACTAAGGAGCTCATTGTGAACTTCAGGAAAGAGAAGGGAGACACACATGACCCCATCCATATCAATGGCATGGCTGTTGAACGTCTCTCCAGCTTCAAGTTCCTGGGGATCCATATCTCAGATAACCTGTCCTGGACGAGCAACACCTCCAGCCTGGTTAAGAAGGCCCATCAGCACCTCTTCTTCTTGAGGACACTGAATAAGAACCACCTGTCTGCTGACATCCTGGGTAACTTCTACCGCTGTGCAATTGAGAGCATCTTGACCAACTGTATCACAGTCTGGTATGGGAATTGCTCTGTCGCTGACTGCAAGGCACTGCAGCGGGTGGTGAAAACCGCCCAACGCACCACAGGGACTCCACTTCCTGCTACTGAGGACGTCCAGAAGAAGAGCTGTCTACGCCGGGCACGCAGCATTCTCAAGGACCCCTCCCATCCTGCCCACAGTCTCTTCCAGCTGCTACCCTCCAGAAGGTGCTTCAGGAGCCTTCAGACCAAAACCAGCAGGTTTAGGAACAGCTTCTTCCCCACAGCTGTTTCCCTACTGAACTCTGTCCCCCGCTGAACCCTCTCTGTCCTTCTCCCATACCACTACACAATCCTCCTCCCTCTTCATCTCTCCCAGTGACTATGAATGTACTCATCTATCATTCATTGTATAGCATTCATTGTATATGTTCATACTCACAGACGTACTACTTACATTGGTCACTGTTATAGTATGTTCACAGCGCCTTCTCTCACTACTGTATATATATTCATATCACTCTGTATATCTGTTCACTATACATCTGTATATATATATATATATATATATATATATATATATATATATATATATATATATATATATATATATATATATATATATATAAAACACATCTGTTTATTTGTCCATACTACACCTGTATATTTGCCCTTCTGTATATTAATGCTAATTTATCCCCACCTCTTACACTGCTAATTTATTTATTCCCACCTGTTACATTGCCCTTATCTGTTGATAACTGCTCATTTAACTTATCTGTACATAACTGCTCTTAACTAAGGAGCTCATTGTGGACTTACTGTATATATTGCACTTGCTGCTCTTGCACTTCTGATTAGATGCTAAACTGCATTTCGTTACCTTGTATTTATACTTGTGTAATGACAATAAAGTTGAATCTAATCTAATCTAATCTAATCTAATAATACAGTGCTAGCAAGAATAAAACAGCTGTACTCAACATGGTTAATTGCATTTATGACACAACAGCGAATAAAAATATCCTAGTAGTGTTGTTGTTGTTATAGCTGTGCACTAAAGATACCTGGCCTACTGTAATGATAAAACTGATCTAAATGCTAAACCCATTGGTGTCTTCAGATCTATAGTTCAAAAGCATACAGTTCAGAAATTCTATTCAAAAGTCTCTGTCTATGTTTTGATGTTAAATCAAAGGCCCTCTATATTACCTCCAAGCTTCAGTTAGTGCAAATGCATTGAGCACTGTAGGAATCTGGGATGCAGAAAAACCTTTTTGAGGCTGTAAGAGCGAGAGTGATGTAGTAAAACTTGCAGAGTAGTTGCATAGTATCCTGAAAAATTTGATGTTTTGGACAAAATTGCTGCATCTGAAAAAAGATAGATGCTTAAAGCATACTGTTTACCCCACTGGGTTCAGAGAGTGTAGATTTTTTGTGTTTTGGTTGTTGAGGGTCTGAGAATTTATCACTGTCATGAGCTGACATTTCCGAATGACAATTCTTGACCTGATTAACAAGTCCTAGTGAGTTAATTAAGTTATGTTAATTTCTAAGACATTAGAGCTGGTAGGGTGTTCAAACTTTCCCTTTGTTTATGCTATGAATGTTGTTTGAGCTCTGACTTCTCTACTTGTTAAGCTATTTGCCTTTGGGTCAGTGTCACGGATATCCCCTCACGCTGAATGCCAGAGCTTTCAGTACGTGTGAACTGCCCGAAGTGCGACGGTGCGTGCTTGTCTAGGACTTTGTTTATGTTAACACGTGTGTTTTGTTTTGATTTATGTTCTGTCTTGTCCATGTTATTGGTTGTCCTCTTATGTCTCATCATTGTCCACAGCTGTTTCTGTTTCCCCCTTTGATTAGTTTGCTTATTTAAACCCACGTGTGTCTTTATTTGGGGCGAAGTATTAGTTTCTGTGTGTTGCCGCCAGTACTGTACCAGCCTTTGTTCATTGTTCTTGTCTCATGGTTTTTGATCTTGTTTTTGTCCTCATGTTTTTGGATTTTGCCTTTGCCTAGTTTTGCCCGTTAGTTGACCGCCTGACCCACGCCTGTTTTTGGACTTTGATATTGCTTTTTGATTTGGATTTGTCTGCCTGCCCTTTTAATAAAGCCTTTAACTGCAATTGCATCCGTCCCACCCTGCATTAAGTGACAGTCAGCCACTGGCTACTGTCTGCCTCTAATTGTTGATGGATCGGAATGTTTGTCTAGTGTTTACTAATTGCGTATTTGGATTGTGCTGTTGACTTGGAATTTAGACTGGTATTTTTGTTAATAAACAAAGAAGAATCTGTAGATTTTGTACAGACAAATATGAAGACAGTTACTGTATGCTGTAATCATAAATCAAAAATCAAAAATAAATCAGTAATAATCAATTTTAAAAAAAGGATGGATTGATTACGCTAAATTGATCATACTGTATGTGTGAATGAATGATCGAGTGTGTGTGTGTGTGTGTGCGTGGTCCCCTGTGATTAATTGGTGTCCCATCAGAGCCTTGTTGGATTGGCTCCGGATCCACCACAACCCTGGCCAGGATAAAGCAGTTAGTAAAGATACTGTATATGAATGACAGTAATGCAATTCCTGTCTCAAAATTCATTCTGTTTATGATAATAACCACCAACTTACTGACGTTTTTATATACCAACGTGCGAAACTATGTCAAGGTAGCAGAAGCAGACACAGTGGCAAATGGTGCTTAATTAGAGGAAGCAGGCAGATAAACAATTCCTGAATGTGGGGCAAAAATCGGAGTCAAAGAACAGGCAAAAATTCAGGCAATCAGAAAACAGCAAACACTAGGACAGGCAGAATCTCAAAACCAAAAACTATAGCAAAACAGTCAGGACCAGAATAACAAACATGACAAAAAGGCTTTGCATGTAAAGCTAACAAGTTCACTAAATGCAAGATGAGTGCTTATATAGAGGTGAGTGGTGATTGGGTCCAGGTGTGTGTGATTGGGACATGTTAGTGAAAGTGTATGATAGGGGTTAGAGTCCAAGGTGGCCATTTCTGTAAGCGGTGATGTGTGTTGGGAACTGGAGTTTGTGGTGGCCATGCTTGTAGGCTGTGAGGCAGTGTGGGAAATGTAGTTAGACGTGACAAACTACAATTCATACAAAGGTTTATCGTTACTCATATCATCATTTGTTTATGAGATTGTGAAACTAAGCTTACAGTATATTTTGCAACTTTTTACTGAGAAGATAAAGGGAATGTAGACTGTTTAATTGCAGATTGTTTTAATCTTGTTCATGATAACAGTAGGGACAAATGAATGATAAGATTATTTCCTGCTTGCGCTGTTTGGATTGATCATTTTGACCTCTATGACTAATTGGAGCCCTACCCAAGGCAAAAGTACAGCACAGGCAGTAAAAGCCATGAACTAACAGAGTGTATGTGTGGTGAATATTAATGTTGTAGGTTCCACTTTACAAATGCACAATAACACACATCGAGCATAGATAATTTGTATCAAACAGATACAAAAACATGTGAAGTAAGGTGCTGTGTGAAATTCATCAAGATTTTTTTAAATGATTTACAAATTAATAATTTTTTAAATAATAATAAATAATATATATAATATATAAATAATAAACAACATTTAGATGATTAAATAATTATTATAATAATTACATTGGGTGGCATGTAGTTTCTTGGTCCCTGGCTCACATGCTCTCTGCATGTTTGCATCAAATCAAATAATTATTATAATCACAAAATAATTATTAGAATCATAGAATGTTTAGAACAATAAAAAGCAAATAAGTAAATGTACACCTTCTGAATGATGTCATATCCTAACCTATACAAAGTTCCAGCAAATTAATCGTACTCGGAGAAATGAAAACATTCTTTATTGCATCTGCTCAGGTTAGATAAGCTAGTCATAATCCACTGATAAATATAAATCCTGTACATCAATAATACAGGAGGAAGGTATACTTTCCTCATGACAAATGAGCCAAGGCCTGAAAGGTGATGTTACCTGTCAATAATAGCCTTTTGACCAATAGTATGAGGAATCCCTACGTCAATCACACAGTGATATGGTGTTTCAGACTTTACCCTAGTACATAGTGCACCTGAAGAGATCCAGAGGAAAACACTAAACCGAAGAAACTGGTCATTGGATACATAAACCCAGTTTTGCTAAACCAAGCCAAAAGTGTGAACATGGCACTGCTTTCTGACAAGGTATTGTATATATTTTTTTCTTCTCATAAATCTTAACGTACTCTTTGGATTAGGTATAAAATGCATTGGAGTTGATGTCTGGTGTCACTCACAGTATTGACCACTTGCATAAAATAGTTTTTGCTCTCTCTCTCTCTCTCTCTCTCTCTCTCTCTCCTATATAGGTTATATATAGGTTACTACTATAGCCTAATGTTCTTCATGTACTGTCCTAAACAACACTTTAGCATATTCACACAGTATTATTCTAAGTGGCAGAAAGTTCTGTTAGTGTAACCATAATGTCCTGACAGATGTGGGTTGGTTTGTAAATATGTGATTCAAATGATTATGAAATGAAATGATGTGCAAGTTTCTAACAATAATTTTGATGTAGTATTCCTCTGACCTCTGTCAGTGGGAGTGTGTTGATTTTCTGTATAAAGAGAGTCAGTTTATGCTAGCAAGCTATTTATGATATCCTTTTATTAACAAAATTACCAGCTACAATTTGTCAGTATTTTATTGACCAAATTCTCAAACTGCTACACAGCAGAACACACATTTCCCAAACAATCATCTTAAATGATGTTTAAACAGGCAAGTCTCCAGCAAAGTCTTTTGTTGGTGCAGAAATCCAATCCAGTGGTGTAACAGAAATCCAACTATAGAAGGAATAAACACTCTTAGGGCCACGCCTCTCTAGGATACACACATTATTTGAGAGAAATTTTACTGGGTTTGAAAATGCTTCGCAATGTTTCCTACAGGTCAGAAATCAGAAGCTGATGTTGAATCAGATTATGCAAATGCTTTGAAACTGAACACTTGTTCTGAAATCAGACCATCTTATGCTTATAAAGCTCGTAAAGGTTTAATATTTGCTTCACTCTAAATCATGCTATGTAAATTCAAAATGGCGGGTGCCAGAAATGGGATCCGCCCAAATGGGAAAAGGTTTCAGAAATGAAATCTTACTCAACATGCACAGCTGCCACAGGTGAAACATTTACAAGACAATGTGGCACTAAATTACATATACAGGTGCATCTCAATAAATTAGAATGTCGTGGAAAAGTTCATTTATTTCAGTAATTCAACTCAAATTGTGAAACTCGTGTATTAAATAAATTCAATGCACACAGACTGAAGTAGTCTAAGTCTTTGGTTCTTTTAATTGTGATGATTTTGGATCACATTTAACAAAAACCCACCAATTCACCATCTCAACAAATTAGAATACTTCATAAGACCAATAAAAAAAAACATTTTTAGTGAATTGTTGGCCTTCTGGAAAGTATGTTCATTTACTGTACACGTACTCAATACTTGGTTGGGGCTCCTTTTGCTTTAATTACTGCCTCAATTCGGCGTGGCATGGAGGTGATCAGTTTGTGGCACTGCTGAGGTGGTATGGAAGCCCAGGTTTCTTTGACAGTGGCCTTCAGCTCATCTGCATTTTTTGGTCTCTTGTTTCTCATTTTCCTCTTGACAATACCCCATAGATTCTCTATGGGGTTCAGGTCTGGTGAGTTTGCTGGCCAGTCAAGCACACCAACACCATGGTCATTTAACCAACTTTTGGTGCTTTTGGCAGTGTGGGCAGGTGCCAAATCCTGCTGGAAAATGAAATCAGCATCTTCAAAAAGCTGGTCAGCAGAAGGAAGCATGAAGTGCTCCAAAATTTCTTGGTAAACAGGTGCAGTGACTTTGGTTTTCAAAAAACACAATGGACCAACACCAGCAGATGACATTGCACCCCAAATCATCACAGACTGTGGAAACTTAACACTGGACTTCAAGCAACTTGGGCTATGAGCTTCTCCACCCTTCCTCCAGACTCTAGGACCTTGGTTTCCAAATGAAATACAAAACTTGCTCTCATCTGAAAAGAGGACTTTGGACCACTGGGCAACAGTCCAGTTCTTCTTCTCCTTAGCCCAGGTAAGACGCCTCTGACGTTGTCTGTGGTTCAGGAGTGGCTTAACAAGAGGAATACGACAACTGTAGCCAAATTCCTTGACACGTCTGTGTGTGGTGGCTCTTGATGCCTTGACCCCAGCCTCAGTCTTGTGAAGTGAAGCCTTGTGAAGTTCACTCAAATTCTTGAATCGATTTTGCTTGACAATCCTCATAAGGCTGCGGTTCTCTCGGTTGGTTGTGCATCTTTTTCTTCCACACTTTTTCCTTCCACTCAACTTTCTGTTAACATGCTTGGATACAGCACTCTGTGAACAGCCAGCTTCTTTGGCAATGAATGTTTGTGGCTTACCTAGTGAACCAAACTGAGAGACCATTTTGAAGGCTCAGGAAACCTTTGCAGGTGTTTTGAGTTGATTAGCTGATTGGCATGTCACCATATTCTAATTTGTTGAGATAGTGAATTGGTGGGTTTTTGTTAAATGTGACCCAAAATCATCACAATTAAAAGAACCAAAGACTTAAACTACTTCAGTCTGTGTGCATTGAATTTATTTAATACACGAGTTTCACAATTTGAGTTGAATTACTGAAATAAATGAACTTTTCCACGACATTCTAATTTATTGAGATGCACCTGTACATGTCAAACATATTGTGTCAGTTTTTACATAGCTGGGTCTGCTTTATTACTAATATTATTAGTTACATCAGTATGCTAAGGAGCAGCAGCTTACTCACTAGATACAACTATAGGAGCAATAAGAATTATGAACAGCATTTAATGTATCATTGAACTTCAATGTATAGCCATGCTATGCCTGAACAGCAAGGCCACAATTCTAATTCACAATTCTAAACGCTCAAGAGACCTACCTGCACATACACATACAAATACAAATTTCTGGAATAATTAATAGAAAGCGGAAGTGGATGGGACCATTTAAGATTAGCAAGGGCATCGAAAAAAACCTTCAGAAACCTTGCTGTACTGTACATAATGTTACAATAGGTAACAGGTTGGTGCGAGTATTTAGCTTCACAAATGATCTAATGCTGCATTCCAACTAGGTTGTATTCACTGTGTTGATGAGATGATTCTTCCATACAAACAGCCCATTCTCTGAAGCTGAGTTCTGAGCTGTGGCATAACCATACTGAAAGCAGGGGTGGCCTGGATAGTGGGCTGGGATGTTGTCCGCAGGCAAGCTTCTACTACTGGCCACCCACATTACCCAGTCGGGCTCAGCCTGATTTGGGGATGTGGAGCCATTTTGCGAGATAAAGGGTGGGGAGCAGTTGCAATACACAGTCCATACAGGAGTTCGCAGAGTTTTTTTTGTGATTGCTGCAGCCAAAAATGCTTGATTTTGCTGCGGCTTTTTTCAAAAGTTGCAATGCAATTTGTGGAGTTTGTTGTGCTTTTTTTTCAGAAAACTACTTGAATTGGTGAAATTGCAACTGCACAGAATTGTTTTGCATGGTCTTTTGCAGTGATGTTTGTTGGTAAATGAAACCTTTTAGCTGTACTCATGTTCAATGCACGTGAATTGAAGAGGGTTTTGGATGAATGTGTGTTGTGTTGATGTCACATGACACGTCTTGGCCCAAATCTGTAATATTGAAAAATTGCAAGCTCCTCTGAATATTGCAGAGTTTCCTTGATTTTGCGTTAATTTCTGTGATTGCAAAAATGCAAACTCTTGGAGGGACTGAATATACAGTGGGGGGAAAAAGTATTTGATCCACTGATGATTTTGTACGTTTGCCCACTGACAAAGAAATGATCAGTCTATGATTTTAATGGTAGGTGTATTTTAACAGTGAGAGACAGAATAACAAAAAAATCCAGAAAAACACATTTTAAAAAAGTTATAAATTGATTTGTATTTTAATGAGGGAAATAAGTATTTGACCCCTTTGACTTAGTACTTGGTGGCAAAACCCTTGTTGGCGATTACAGAGGTCAGACGTTTCTTATAGTTGGCCACCAGGTTTGCACACATCTCAGGAGGGATTTTGTCCCACTCCTCTTTGCAGATCCTCTCCAAGTCATTAAGGCCTCGAGGCTGAAGTTTGGCAACTCAAACCTTCAGCTCCCTCCACAGATTTTCTATGGGATTAAGGTCTGGAGACTGGCTAGGCCACTCCAGGACCTTAATGTGCTTCTTCTTGAGCCACTCCTTTGTTGCCTTGGCTGTGTCTTTTAGGTCATTGTCATGCTGGAATACCCATCCACGACCCATTTTCAATGCCCTGGCTGAGGAAAGGAGGTTCTCACCCAAGATTTGACGGTACATGGCCCCGTCCATCGTCCCTTTGATGCGGTGCAGTTGTCCTGTCCCCTTAGCAGAAAAACACCCCCAAAGCATACTGTTCCCTCCTCCATGTTTGAGGATGGGGATGGTGTTCTTAGGGTCATAGGCAGCATTCCTCCTCCTCAACTCAACTCAAACATGGCGAGTTGAGTTGATGCCAAAGAGCTCGATTTTGGTCTCATCTGACCACAACACATTCAGATGTTCATTGTCAAACTTCAGACGGGCCTGTACATGTGCTTTCTTGAGCAGGGGGACCTTGCGGACGCTGCAGAATTTCAGTCCTTCACGGCGTAGTGTGTTACCAATTGTTTTCTTGGTGACTATGGTCCCAGCTGCCTTGAGATCATTAACAAGATCCTCCCGTGTAGTTCTGGGCTGATTCCTCGCCGTTCTCATGATCATTGAAACTCCACGAGGTGAGATCTTGCATGGAGCCAGATATTACAGTTATTTTGTGTTTCTTCCATTTGCGAATAATCGCACCAACTGTTGTCACCTTCTCACCAAGCTGCTTGGCGATGGTCTTGTAGCCCATTCCAGCCTTGTGTAGGTCTACAATCTTGTCCCTGACATCCTTGGACAGCTCTTTGGTCTTGGCCATGGTGGAGAGTTTGGAATCTGATTGATTGCTTCTGTGGACAGGTGTCTTTTTACAGGTAACAAACTGAGATTAGGAGCACTCCCTTTAAGAGAGTGCTCCTAATCTCAGCTCATTACCTGTGTAAAAGACACCTGGGAGCCAGAAATCTTGCTGATTGATAGGGGATCAAATACTTATTTCCCTCATTAAAATGCAAATCAATTTATAACTTTTTTGAAATGCGTTTTTCTGGATTTTTTTGTTGTTATTCTGTCTCTCACTGTTAAAATACACCTACCATTAAAATTATAGACTGATCATTTCTTTGTCAGTGGGCAAACGTACAAAATCATCAGGGGATCAAATACTTTTCCCCCACTATAAGTCAGGCAGAAGGCATGTGACAGACAGTCTTAGATGGATTAAACCCTTGCAATGGTTCCATCCAAAACAGAATTTACTGATAAAGCAATATACAATGACAGTATAACTTTACATCAAGGATCTGAGACTAAGTGGAAAACAATTGCAATTTGAGCTCAAAATCAGAATTCTGTTTGTATTACATTACATGTCTTACCATAGGAATACATTCACAGAACTATCTAAACCAAAAGCTCTGCGTGTTTGCAGAAAATGCAAGGCATAATGCATGAAGACAACAGAATGACTTATTAACCAGATGCCTTTGTTGAAATTGTATTTGAAATGGCTGATAGAGACTTCAGTTATTCTGCAATCATTTGCAACAAACGGTGCAAAGGCCCAAATCTTAAAAGAATGTAGCACTAAGACAGAAATGCTAACATCGTTCACGTGAGATAAGTGTTATCAAGCTGAGGTCAGTGTGATCAGTACAGTATGCATGCCATAGGAATGCTGGTTAAGCAGAAGATAACATTCAGTTTCAAAAAGCAAAGCAGAACAGTGTGCACTTTTGGCTGAAAAGATGTGACCTTCATGTGACTAGTCTTCAGTTGCAGACCCTCATAAACTTATAGATTGGAAACCTGTAAATTGTTGCTATGCCCTTGGAGAGAACCTGAAATCAAATCTGACCTTTTTATGTTGTGTTTCATATACTTTTGGTCCATTACCATGCTGAAGTTGATTATTTTCAAATAACAGCACATCCCGAAGTGTTTTATTCCTCTTATACCACAGCATTTTGTCAACCTATACAATTTGTATTAATTGAAGGGCAACGCATCATACATTTTAACCTTTCATAGATACATTTAATCTTGTGGTAAACAGTCATTCCCTCACCAGCCACTTTTTTCTCTCTCTTGAAGTTAATAAGGCAGAAAAACACAGCTGGTCATGTTATAGGGAAATGGGAAAGTGCAAAGTCCTCTGTCCTGAAGTGGAAAAATTACTGACCCCAACTCTCTGACCAACCCCCAACTCTCTGACACCCAAGACATGTTAATAGACATTTCTTTACAGAACGCTTCACTATATCAATGATTATACATCTTTGTTAAAAAAAATAAAAAAACGTGTAAAAAAAACAGTTTATAGTTAGCCTTAGATTATGTTACTATAGAAATGATGACAAATACTCATATCGACAATAGCACTATAACAAACTTCCTACTTTTCAACAGAATCATGGCTAAGAGCTCTACAACATTGGTTCATTTTTGACAGAGAGAGATAATCTTTCTGGAGATACAGAAGAGACCATAAGAGGGACATGTAAGAAATATGATACTACTGCAATCCTTCTGCTAAGGACCTTCAGTTTCATTGCAATCTGTGGACATTTTCCCCAGAAATCATAGACGCTTTGAACATTCTGCATTTCTGTCAGTGCATCATGCATTCAATCGATAGCCTAACACACTAACTGGTGAAATGGTATGTAACACACTAACTGTTGAATTGGCACTCTAATCTATAGCATAGATATCTAGCGGTGTTAGAGACAGAAAAATGTCTGTCGTGAGCCAAGAGTTAAGTGCAGGTTTTTTTTTTTTTTTTTACACCTATAATATCAGTCTGTGAGATTTGTGACAGTTGTTATGTACTGTAGAACATGGTGGGAATTTTAGGCCTGTCACACTAATTATTTCACAGAAGAGTAGTACTGATCAAACCGAAAAATGCTTCTTATAGAAACTATGAGCAGTAGAGCAGTGGCAAGAGACTTGAGCGATCCTGACATCTCTGATCACACTTTCATGAAGGCACTATGTGTCATTTGACAGTTCTCAGTCAGAATTAAAGAGCAGGTTTCTATTAAGGGTAGAAGAACAATGTATGAGGTATATGCACAAGGGGAAAAGTGTCATTTTGGACTTATGGGTTTTCAGTCTGTTCTCCCTGGGCTCATACTCTGTAATCAGAAATCTATCAGCACTTCTAGTTTAAGATTAGAGATCTGTAAAGGTGTGAAATGTAATGCTCTGTACCTTTCTTTTTTATGGTTACGTAATTCTCTGTCACTCTCTATGCTTTTGTCTCTCTCTGTATTGTGGTTTATCACTGATACAACATTACTTCAATCCGTGTATATTCAAGTGAAATGGACAGCAATGTTTTTTTCAATTGCTTAAATTATATATTTAACTTGATTCTGTAGTTGTGTCATGCTTGCATGAGTAGTCTTTACAGTCTTTTCAGTGACATAAGAATGTCATATTATTACCAATAGTTGTCATGACAGCTTATGTCAATAAGTGTGTTCTAAGTAATCTTTATAACAGATGTTATAATACACACCTGTCATAAGATATTTCATACCTTATCCACCGATGATACTCATTTCTCATGGTCAGGTGTGTCTGATTTTCTTACAACAGGACACCTATAAGGTAGATTAGTTAAAAAAAAAAAAAAAAATCACATTTCTAAGTCAGTGTTCCTGATAATAAAGGCAATGAATGATGGATTTATGCATAAAGACACTGCGTATAGGCTACAGTGTGTGGAAACGTTGCAATTAAAAGAATCTAGAACAGATTGAGATAACACCCTCTGAGATAACCATATGAATTGTATAATAACAGCCAATGAGGAGAATAAAAGTTCGATTAAAAACAATTACCATAATGTCTTACAGTCATGAGGAAGCAAAACCTCCGATTTTAAATGCTAACCAATGGTCTTGTTTGCTTTGACCATTATTTATTTCTATATTCCATCAATTTCACTTTCTTGGATGTTATCTCTTACCTATCACATAAAAAAAAAAATAAAAAAAAATCACTACTCAGCATATACAGTATAATGATAGACATCCTAATGGCACAGACTTACCATTACTTAATTAAATAGTAATGAAATAATGATAGACATAAATAAAGATAAATATGGTAAATGTAAAATGTTCTTGTTTCACACTGTTTGAACTGTCTGGAGAGCAAACAATTTCAACAAAATATATAAAAAAGAAATCACTTACTAATTATCATTACCATTAAAATAATTTGTAAAGTGTGAGATTTGACACATCATTGTAGGCCTAATGATTTTTTGTTTCCTTTCAAGCAAGGGAAACGAGATATTACTAATATGAGATGGGGAAGGGGGCAGGGCTTCCTGCAAGTCAGTTAATATCTGAGAGTTCAAAACACCTGTGTAACTGTCAATCATTCCAAATTCATATGTCGAGTGGATCATCAATGATTTTATTTTAGGGGGAAAGAAGACAGATGTGCTAATCATCAGTATTAATTTGCAGCTGTACTCAGATACAAATCCAATTATTATATAATTAGTATAATTATAAGTATTTAACTACAGAAAGTATAATATAGCACAGTATAGTATACTGTACAATTACTTACAATTAATTAAGGACCTTCCACCTCATAAGTCTCTTTCTGCTGTATACACAGTAGGATGAGGTTCAGAAAATTTTGCTTCAGACTTGACTTTTGTGTGGAATCTTAATCATGATGTATAAAGAATTGTAAAAAGAGTGAGACATCCAAGTATGACTCATTCTCTTCGTGTAGTTTAGCAAAATGAGGACAGAATACATAATGAAGCCATTTCTGTTGGGATTGTTGTTTGTTTGTGGGTTAGTGCATAAAAAAAAAAAAAACTTGCAGTTGTGAAACTGTGATGGATAAAATTTTATTTCCAAGTGATGGATAGCTTGGTTAAACTGTCCCGTCAGATATTACCAAACTTTTCTTTGTTTCTGTATCTCTCAGAGCTCCAATGGGATGGAACTCTTAGATCTTCTGTTTGAGCGGGCTGATGAGAACTCGGTTCCTGAAGAGCCTGAGGGTGGCCTTGTTAACCCAGCCTGGCCATTCCCGGATCAAAGTGTGAGTATAGTGGTATATGACACATCTGAACCAAAAGTTTCGCTGGCTTCTTATTAGATGCAGCACAGGCCAAGCTTCCATGTGGAAAGCTTTCGTTTTGTTTCTTTTCCTTTAAAGTAGGGAGCAGTGATGTCATCCTTTAAGCAAGTAGAAGGCTTCATCTTATATTCACGGGGATTTGAGTGGGTGGATTGTTCCATCATCCACTTGCACCGTGGAAAAAGAAAGTTTCTTTGAAAACAGAGCCTTGGATCATTATGAGAGTCTGACCTACTTTTGTGTATCTGTTGTGTCCATGTGCTCTGTGTGCACGTGTATGTTTCTGCAGTTACTATCCCACAATGATGATGGAGCTGATCATTTCCTGGACTCCTTGCTGAATGTGTGTGAGAGTGTATCAGCCTCTAGCTCACCTCTGTGGGTCCCGTCACCCTGCGACAGCGGCATCAGTGACGATCCCCTCTCAGACCATTTGGACAGTCCTCCTCCTTCCTCCAACCTGCTCTTTGACTCCTTCTTCATCTCTCAGCACCACCATCCTCTTCCTGTTTTTCCTACTCCTCTTCATCCTCCTCCTCAATCCCAGGAACAACAGCACTCGGGATGGGCCTCGAGCTCAGCAGAACGAGATATTTCCATTGATGTGGGTAAGAAACGAACCATTTAAAGTAGCAAAAGTTCAATGCAGGGCAACTGCTCTTTATTTGTGAACTAACCTTTTATCATGCTACCACGTCTAATTGATTGCTAATAATGCATAATATGCAACCGGATTGTCTTTGACAGCATTCTGCAAGTCACGGCATGTTTTAAATAAAAAAAAGAAACAATCTTTTAATTCACTCACGTTTAAAACAGCTTTGTTTGTTTTTTTCAGTCGCAAACTACCCATAACCTACTGCTCTCAAATCAGCTCAGTCTCTGCTGAACTGAAAGCTAAAAACTCAACATTACCCAAGAATCTTGAGCTATCTGTGACTACAGTGACTGAAAAAGGAAGAAACAGTTGAAAAAGATTCAGGCATAAGAATAGTTAGGAATATTCAGGGGTGGAAAAAGTACCAAGAAATTATATTTAAATGAAAGTACAGATGTGTCATAATCCTATTAAATTAAAAGTGAACATATCCAGTACTCTTTAAATGTAAATGTTTTTAACAGAGGAAATTATGTTAGTCATATTCAGTCATAGTCATGTGAAAATGAACATTTATTACTTATCTAACTAAGCAATTGAATTAATCAGAAGTAAAATATCATTTACAGTAAATCATCAATGTTTACCATTAGCCAGAATTTAACTTGCTGACTAGCCAAGTTATGCTAGCTACTGGAATTGATGGTACTCTAACCGTGTATTAGCAAACATAAGAAAACACGTTAACTTACTTAAATATAGCCAGTTAATGTTAGCAAATTAGTGAAACACACCTTTCTCAAATTTCGCCTCATTTTATACGAGACTTTGCTCTAAAGATTGAAGTATTTTACTGAAGTCATCCTCAAGTTCCAGCATGCAGTCTGGTGGTTTATCCGTCTTTAAATACACATGGTTAGCTATAGCGCTAAGTACATTGTGTAGTGTGTGAAGGTCATAGCAAATGGTAGTTTTTTTTAAACCCTAACCCTTGATTAGCTGCTACACTGAGCCCATTCAACTTATATACATATATCGTACTGTCATTGGCTGGATGAAAGAAGAAGAGACAGTTGTGATTTGTAATGAGTACTTTGAAGGTCTAAATAAAATTTAAGGAGTAAAAAGTAATCGTTTTCTTGGAAATGAAATTAAATAAGAATACATGTTCTACATGTAAGAATACAATCAAGGATCTATGATAATAGACCAGCTGCCATAATCAGATTATTAACAAATTCTGAACTATTTCTACTGCTGCCCTGTTTATTATAATGGGGGAGTGAGATGAGTAAGATCTGCCCCACCACTGTGGTATCATCAGCATATTTTTCCATCAAATTGTTATCATAAAGTAAAGCGCTGTACAATCATGTGCAAAGGTACAAAGGAAATACAGAAATCACTCAATCACTCAAAACATTTAATGACTGTAGAAGTAAGAATCATGAAATCGTTGAGACACATGACTGGTGTTTTCTTAGGTAAGAGCATAATAAGAGATGAAGTTCTGGGAGCATAACATTATGCCAGTTTGTAACTCCTACAGTATATATTGAACCAAACATAATGAGTGTAATGGAAATATTATTTTAATTAACATTCTTTTGTGTTCTTACAGGAATTGAGCAAGAAAATATGGTTCTGTGAAAAAGAATTCTTAAATATTTTTGTACATTTAACATATTGGACCATTTTGACCAGATCAGAACATACATTACATTTATATATGTGTGTGGGTAAACTATATGTGTGTGTGTGTGTGTGTGTGTGTGTGTTTTTATAACAAAATCAAAATGTACCAAATGTCCCCACAATTCTAGGAATATCTGAGAATTTTGACCTTGTGGGGACATCTGTTAGGTCCCCAAGAAGAAACCTGCTTTTTTTGTTTATAAAACCTGCAGCTTTTATTCCAAAAACTAAAGGAGACAAAATGTTTCCTTTTAATTATGAGATTAAGATTAGGGTTAGATTTAGGTGAAGGCATTGCATTAACTAGCTGCATTAATAATGATGTCAGTGGAAGGTCCTTACAAGGGTGTGTGTGTGTGTGTGTGTTTGTGTGTATGTGTGTGTGTTTGTGTGTGTGTGTATGTGTGTTTGTGTGTGTGTGTGTGTGTGTGTGTGTGTGTGTGTGTGTGTGTGTGTGTGTGTGTGTGTGTGGGTCTATACAGAGGCCTGGGAGTCCACTCTGTCCTTGTACAGTTCGATGGTTCCTCATTGTGTGCCAACAGCAGGTCTGAGCCCCGATGCCGCTTCAGTTTTCCAGCTCAGCGTGAAGGATCTGCTCCTCTCTAATTTAGGAGAACCTGTGAGTGTGCTCATGTTGCTCAACACAAACTGTATTGAGAGAACCATGCCTGCCTGCACTGTGGTACTTCTGTTTTATGTGTGCCTGCGTACAGTTGTGCTCATAAGTTTACACACCCCTTGCAGAATCTGCAAAATGTTAATAATTAAAAATAATAATAATAAGAGGAACCATTAAAATCACATTTTGTTTTTTTTTTTATCTAGTTCTGCCCTGATTAAGTTATTTCACATAACAGATGTTTACATATAGTCAACAAGACACAATACTAACTGAATTTACACAAACGAACCAGTTCAAAAGTTTACATACCCTTGATTATTAATACTGTGTGTTGATACCTGGATGATCAAAGACTGTTTTTATGTTTTGTGATGGTTGTTCATGAGCCCCTTGTTTGTCCTGAGCAGTTAAACTGCCCACTGTTCTTCAGAAAAATCCTCCAGGTCCTGCACATTCTTTGCTTTTCCAACATCTTCTGCATATTTGACCCCTTTTGACAACTGAGGGATTCATACACAACTATTACAAAAGGTGCAAACATTCACTGATGCTCAAGAAGGCAACACGATATATTAAGAGCCAGGACGGTGTAAACTTTTGAACAGGATGATTGGTGTAAATTGTTATTATTTTGTTTAAAGATAATTTTTTCATTTAGTACTGCCCTTCAGAAGCTACATATGATATTTACATGTTTCCCAGAAGATGAAATAATAACAATTTACACGATCATCCTGTCGTTGCCTTCTTGAGCATCAGTGAATGTTTGCACCTTTTGTAAAAGTTTATGTATGAATCCTTCAATTGTACTCGGTGTGAAAAGATGGGTCTCAACATCATATAGTCACTGCTGGAAAGGGGTCAAATATGCAGAAGATGTTGGAAAAGCAAAGAATGTGCAGGACCTGGAAGATTTTTCTGAAGAACAGTGGGCAGTTTAACTGCTCAGGACAAACAAGGGTCTTGTGAACATCTATCACAAAACATAAAAACAGTCTTTGATCATCCAGGTAACAACACACAGTATTAGGAATTAAGAGTATGTAAACTTTTGAACTGGTTCATTTGCGTAAATTCAGTTATTATTGTGTCTTGTGAAATATATGATATGTAAACATCTGTTATGTGAAATACCTCACGTAAGGCAGTACTAAATAAAAAACAAAATTAAATTGTAATGATCCCTCTTATTATTTATTTATACTGTCCCTTGAAGTTTTCTGACTCAGGATAGTCTTCAGGACAGATGGCTTTGTGTTCTGAATGCTACCATTATGCCCACAGAAATACTGGAAAACTCTGGGGAAAAAAACAGTGGTAGAAATTCCAGCACTGTTAGAATTGCATAAATACATCATGCAACGTGGTCTTTAAAATCATAAAGATACTATATCCATTCCATCCATTTTCCGTACCGTTTATCCTACACAGAGTCTGGAGTCTCTCCCAGGGGACTCGGGGCACAAGGCGGGGGACACCCTGGACAGGATGCCAATCCATCGCAGGGCACAAACACACACATATTCACACAGTACAGACAATTTGGAAATGCCAATCAGCCTACAGCACATGTCTTTGGACGGGGGGAGGAAGCCAGGGTGCTCTGAGGAAACTTCAGAAGCACGGGGAGAACATGCAAACTCCATGCACACTGAGCGATGTATATTTTAATAACATTTGAATGCAATGGGAAGGGAAGAGAGTGAAAGCGAGATGTCTGTTATGGGGTTCACATGCTAATGAAGCAGAGAGTGAGGAGGCAACTGAATAGGACGCCGAGCCGAGGGACTGCAGCAGACACACCGGACACATGAGAATGTAAATATGCACATATTCACTGCATTAATAGAGCTATTCTGAGCCACTGTTAATTATACATTGCTTTGAGTGAGAAGCTTGTCTGCCAGAATTACAAAAATGTTCAGGTGCATTCATACAATAGCATTGATGCACAGTGTAGCGCTGGGCTTTTTAAAAAATATTCGTTTCAATACTCATTTCTTATTCAATATAACCTGATAGTGCCACCGGGTTTGTTGACAAAGATACCGGGTTTTGAGAAAATGTTCAAACATTATTTGGGTACAACTTTGCTATAAACTACACTTGACCTCCTGTCCTGCACTTTTTACAGTCCCACTTTATATTTAGTGTTTCTGATACAATATATATTTAGTGTAGTAGTTCCATACAAATTATACAGGCATCTTTACTGTAACTATTCAGGATATACTACTGTATGTACTGTTATAGTAAAAATACATGTATATCAACTTCAGTACAGCACCTGACCATCAGACCCATATGTGCTTGTTGAACATCCCACTGCAGATTTATTCCCCCTTTGCTGTTTATAATAACCTCTACTCTTCTGGGAAGGCTTTCCACTAGATTTTGGAGCGTGTTCATTCAGCTACAAGAGCAGTAGTCAAATCAGGCACTGATGTCGGGCGAGGAGGTCTGGGGTGCAGTCAGCATTCCAGTTCAGTTCAGTGGGGTCGAGGTCAGGGCTCTGTGCAGGACACTCGACACTCCAACCTTGACAATCCATGTCTTCATGCAGCTCTCTTTATGCACAGTGGCATTTTTATATTGGAACCGGTTTGGGACCCTTAGTTCCAGTGAAGGGAAACTTTGTGGCAACAGTTCGGGGAAGGTCCACATATGGGTGTGATGGTCAGGTGTCCACAGACTTTTGACCATATAGTTTAGTTGCCATAATTTATATGGAACTACATACTATGTGGTATCACTGGTACTGTAATTAATATAAAATGGGACCTATTTTACTGATGCCCTTCACTGATACACCAGATTCAATATTCATTTCATGGCAAGGTATGGTCAAGTAAACTTTAGCAGGAGAAGCAAAAATATGTGCATGGTGGTGGACCTAACAATATTTGCTTGCCTAAAAAAATCACACACACACACACACACACACACACACACACACACACACACAAAAAATCTGTAACACTTTACAATAAGGGTACATGAAAAATCATGCACTAATACCTGAATTAATACTTACTTAAATATGAACTAATGATGAGTTATGAAAGTAATCCAGTGATGTTTGTGTATGCAGCTGCATACGGCAAATTATATAAACAATTAGAAATTATGCACGTTTATTTCATATTCTTTCTTCTAGAGCATGTTTGATTTAGTTTACGCCCATGTGTTAATTAATACATTAACTAGCAAACATTTACTAACATGTACTTAAGGTGGTTGTTATTCAGGCATGAATCCATAAGACTCACGTCATAGTTAAGGTTAATTACTCTTCATTAGTTTGTGATTAGTACATGCCTTAACTCATTATTAGTTCATATCTACAGGTAAGTAAGTATTATTTCAGGTATTAGTGCATGATTATTCATGAGCGTTACCATAAAAATCCGTTAATTCCTTCCATAAACCCATACTGCATTTTGCAAGGACACTGTGTTTGCAATTTTTCATCCCTTTAAATTGGATGTTAAATGAATTTTAACACAGATGACAGCCTGCAATTACTTCTTTTTTACCCTATAATTTCAAAAACACTGACATAAGCTTGTTAGCTGGGTCATCATTACACCAGCTGCTCTCTGAACCGATCTTGTCACAACAACTGTATGCTGTCACATTTGGCCTAGACAGCCTTCATCAAAGTGAGAATAGTTAAAATGTATATCAATCACAATTTACATATCTAGCTATAAGATACAGCCAAGTGAAACAAAGCAACTGTGCACACACGGTATATAAACAGAGCATAATTCACGCTGTGTTTTCAATGAGCAGCACAAGGCTAGCAAGCAAAGTGTCTGGGAAGTTAACAGAATTTAATCCACATTTGCCAGGAGAGCAGATGTTCAAGTAACTTCAGGGGATGGTGGGTGTTCGAGCTGTTTGTACATTGAATATAATGCCCTTGTAAAAGTTTTCTGGCTCAAGATAGAACTTTTTTTTTTGTTTTTTTTTTTTTTTTTTTTTTTTTTTTTTTTTTTTTTTTTTGCATTTGACAGAACCTTTTTAACAAGATAAGACCAAAGCGTCTCTCCTCCTCCGAATCAGCAAATCACACCTTTTCCCTAGAGACCGTAATGCACACTTCAAAGCTGAAACTAAGTGGGAGTTTTGCACTGAGGCATATTTTACAGAGAAAAGGATCATAGGTATGTGTACATGCAGCAGGTCTGATAGCAGTGCGGGTTGAAGGCATTCTAATCTATGCTGATCGGAAAGAGACAGCTAATTTGTAAGGAATAAAACATGACGGAGCATGCTCATGCTATTACATACGGAAAATAATCAACTTCAATAACTGAAGCCACATGAAGCTGAGTTAATGTTACCACACCAAAGTGGATTATTAAGTGTTTTATTCTGTTATACCACAGCAATTTGCCATTGATTACATTTTCTATTTATTAACAAATAACCTGGCATACTTTTTTATCCAGTCATAATTACATTTCATGTTATGAAACGTCCATTAAACAAGTTATAAACAGTAGTTCCCTCGCCAGCCTCTTGTTTGTTTCCCTTTCTTGAAGTTAATATGACAAAAAAAAAAAAAAATGCGAATGTTACCAACAAACCTCAAAGCCCTTCATCCTGAAGGCTTTCCGGTGTCAGAAAGATTAAAGGAACCACATTACTTGTGACACTGGAGGCTCCTTCCAGAAATGGTAAATAAACGTCTCCTCACAGAAAACTACACCATATCAATCATCCGTCATAACATTCAAGTCCCTGTGAAAGTTATTACTATACTGTAGAAAATTAAATAACACTTTCTGACGAATCAGAATCAAGAATTCAACAGGGCTGTGGTATAATAGTTGATAGTAAAAAGTGAAACACTGTGAAGTACTTATTAAATGCTTTTTGTGCAATAACTGTGAACTAAGTATAAGTCACATCTCTTGCACCCAGGAGAGGAATGATGCTTTCCTGAAAGCTGATAATTCACATATCTGGAACCAAGTCGTATGACACACATGTAACAAAGAGACCAAACTTTAAAACTCTGCATTTGCTTGAATGGAGGCAATTTGTTATCTGTGTGTGTTGAACAGCCCAAGCAGCCCTCTCAGAACTTGCTGCAGGAACTCGTTCTTAACGATGACGAGAAGAAACTTTTAGCCAAGGAAGGAGTGTCTCTACCCAACCAGTTTCCCCTCAACAAGGTAACACAGTAGTTAAAAAATTTACATACGTAATTTAAATATGTAAGAATTCCAAATGCTATTACTTTGCTTTTACTAAGTTTAGTGCTCTTTAGTGAACATTATTTTACCTGGGCACAGACACACAACCCTGTGTTCACATATGTGACTAATCTAAAAGGCTCTGAGGTTAAATAACTCTCATAAATACACAGATGGGAGAATGTGACCAGGAAAGCATTCAACACATTACAAAAAGTCATTAAGCCATAATTTACTCCTCTAACTCTCTCCAATATGCAAACACACACACACACACACACACACACACACTCACACACACACACACACAAACACAAACACACAGTACCAATCACATGGATGTATTCATAGCTACGCACGTCCACGCATATGTTAATAAATGCAGGCTTTGCTGTTCCTGCACACTCCGTGATTGCTTTGTGTACACTCCAAAAAGAGGCCATGGTGCAATTATGTCTGGTCACATATCTGAAGAATTTTAAACCAATTATAAATTCATAGATTTGCTAGACCAGGAGTGTTTAGAAAGACAAAAGTTTAATAATAATAATGATAATAATTAAAAAATAAAATAAAATAAAATAAAACTTGATCATAGCACTGATATCATCAAAGGATTTGATTTAACCCAATTCAACTTGAGGGAAAACTCATTACAAGAAAAAAAAAAAAAAGACAAAAGAAGAAAATTGACCCAAATAGCAATAGCAACTTTAACAATACAGTAATTACCAGCTAAGACATTGGGGTTGTGAAGTTTTTAGTCTGGGGCATTGGAGGAATATATTTAATCCATCATGTTGGCAGATATTCTCTGATGGATTCAGGAAACTTTTCTTTTATCCTGTCTGAAATATTAACAAAAGCTACAGTACTGTGCAAAAGTTTTTGGCCGCCCTATTTTTTTAGTACAAACTTTACAGATTTTTTATTTTATGACTTCTACATTATCAAGTCAGTACAAAAAACATTTTAGATTCCCAAACATTAGTTTTCTAGCATAAAATGAAATGTTACAGAAAAATGTTTGTATGTCATTAAAGAAAGCAGCATATTACGTAAGAGACACTTTTCAGACAAAAAACACAATGAAGGCTGCTGGGTTTTGCTGCAAAAATAAGAAGCGAGTGTGAAAGTCAAAGTGTCCAGAAGAACTGTGTCTGGTTCTGCAAGATGCTCAATAAATCTTACCAGTTCATTTCCTTATAAAACTGCACATATTGTACTGGAGACTACTATTTTTATTTTTATTTTTTTGTCACACCAAATATTGACTTTGTTTCATTTACTACTGTTTACTGCTCTTTATGGTGTTTTTTTTAAAATGTAGAAACATTTAATTTCATTATTTTGAAGGCATATTTGCTCTACAGCATTTCTTTGCATGTGCCTAAAACTTTTGCACAGTACTGTACATGCTACATTTACTTAAGTCTAGTGCTGTTTAATTGGAAAAAAAACAAAACAAATCAGCAACACGGAGTGAAGTTCGATCGTCCAGTTTTTGATGTGTGTGTGTGTGTATGTTGTTTCTGTCCTTTCATTAGTGTGAAGAGAAGATCCTGAAAAAGATTCGCAGAAAGATTCGCAACAAGCAATCTGCACAGGAGAGCAGGAAGAAGAAGAAAGAGTACCTTGATGGCCTAGAAGGGAGGTAAGGTCTCTTGCTCTTTCTTGCAATGCAAAGAAAACCTTAAAAGTCTGAAATAAAAAAAACACCTTGAAAACAAACAAAGCAAACAAAGGATGAATGGCTATGAAAAGATGTGTATGAGTGAGAACGAGCTGGAAGAATATCTGTCCATAATGAAGCCAGGCTTTATACATATAAGAAAGGCTTTATCTGATTTATTTGAACTCCTGCATTCAGAAGTAAAGTATGTGGTGTGCATTAAGAGTGGAGTTAAAATTTCTTAGCCTCACACTCTTCAGAATGTGTGTTCATGTGTGATACAGTAGCTCTCACAGTGAGTGAAATAAAGGCAGCAGAGAAGCTCAATATGTACTGGATATGACTCATGAATGGTCTGCATGTGTGTGTGTGTGTGTGTGTGTGTGTGTGTTCCTGCTATAAATGTGCGAGTTATTAATAGGTGATATAATGTATTATTCAGAATGGCTGTTTGCAGTGCCCAGAATATGGAGTTGCAGAAGAAAGTGATTCAGCTGGAGAAAACCAACACGTATGGCTCCTCACTCATAAACAACCCACACCATGTACTAATGAGATCATTCACCAAAATAGCATAATAACACTGCTCATGTATCATAAATAATTAATCTCACAGGTGATTCTGATGACTTTTGTTAATGACAGAGAATGAATACATCAAATTGTATCTTAATCCATGATAAGGAACACTGCAAATATAGCCGCAATGGCGAGCTGAGGGGTCCAAGCAAATAATGGCTGCAGTGGTCAGTCCTCACCAAGTTACAAAGAAGACGAAAGTGACCGTAGATTAACACACTGTTTAGGTTTTGTGATGGCAGGTCAAAGCTAACACCGTGAAATGCATGAAACATTTTTAAAAAGAGAGAAATTCTAAATGCTGCTGCCTTTAATCTGTCTTTAAGTGTATGTGTATATGATAGTTTTCCCCACATCATCATTATTATTATTATTATTCTTATTATTATCCCATCAGTGAGACCTTGTGATCTAAGCATTGCTCAACCCTAATAATTTCATCTATTCAGCTACTGATAGATTAGTGTTTAGCCCTTGCACCAGCCACCAGCCATCAATGATCCGGTACACTAGCTAGCAAAACGTATTGTAAATAATGAAGGACATTACTGATCATGTGAAATCTTTTAAACACTTAATAAAAGTCTAGTAAGGACAGTTAATGGTGGATAGATAAGAGTCAGTTGACACATTTTTACATCTCCATTTCCTCCCTGGTGAGTTATTCAAGCTGTTGGAAGGTGCTTCACTTTTGGAATGTGTCTTTGAAACATATTGTTGCTGCATTAGGGAATTTCTGGGCATAGAGGAGCCCTGGTGTGAGAATATGTCGTAAAAATTCACCATCACATGAACGTCAGCAATTCACATCACCACAGAAGTATTAGGAAAATATCAATAAAAAAAACTTTTTTAAAATAGAAATTATTTCCTGATTATTCCTGTCCATTAAATCAATACTGACTGTAAAACAGGCCGAAGACACAAAACCACATAGGTGATAACTAGTAGTTCTTTCCCAATATTACACCACCGAGACACATCTTTTCTCTCTCTCTTTCCCTCTCACTCTCTGTTTCTCTCAGGTCTCTAATGGATCAGTTACGAAGGCTGCAAGCTCTGGTCATGAATAGCTCTAACAAACCTGCTCAGACTGGCACATGTATCCTGGTGAGTGACAATGTGACAAGGGAGATGAAAATGTCATTGACGTCAGAGAGAAAGCACTCTGAAGGTTTTTGTGATTCGGCATACAAAATTCAGTTTGAATAGCAAAAATTACAAACAACAAATCTAACAATCTACTGCATCTATAGTGTATGGGTGATTATCATGCATAAGAATTGTTTGACATGTTTCCCTGCATTGAGAAAAGAACAGAAATCCTGTTTACTATTGATGTGCAAAACAATCATATTGGAAATCTGAGTAATTTAGTCTTTCATTAATCTGGGAAAGATGTTCCTCTTTTGCATGTACGCGTCCTAATCAGAAGTAAAGGTATAGCATTTTAAATTCTGCTCAACGCCAAAAATTAAAAAAAAAGAGAAAATTGTATTCAAAGAGTCCATTCCAATCCCACTCACCACTTATTCCACTCAGCACATTTAACAACAAGCCTCAGTGTTATGTCTTCACTCGACTGCTCTCTGTTCACGCTAACATCAATGGAGAAATAATCGCTGATGATGGTGTGATGGAGCCTGTATCTGATTACAACGAAACGAAACTTATCTAACAATTTTATCAAATCGTGACATTCATTGTGTGAGAAAAGCACACTTTTCTTAGCACGGTTTTAGACATCTTAGCATTTGTTAAACCGGCTCCTTATCCAATGTGATCTTTGCAGGCAGACGCAGACGCAGGTTAGCCTAAATGCAAACATTTTCACATTTGATTGGTAATATATATTGACACAAAGTAAACAAAGTTATTATTGTCACCAAAACTCAATTGCTTTTTTCCAGAATTTAGCTGTAGCAACATCCGATGGGTTTTCCCAGACTGCCAGTATTTGCTAATTTACATACTGCACAACACTGCACATTTACTCAAAGCTCACTTATACTAGAATTCTAAGGCCAGTTGTTGGAGCATCAGTAAACATTTACATAAAGCACAGTGTTTTACTTTATAACAATATAATATTTCAATATGCTTTCTGCTCTTTCCTCAGTACATAGAAAGGTGTCACAATTATTGTCTGTTGTAATCACACATGCACTACAAATACAGTAAATAAAAGTTTGATTGAAAAAGGAGTATTCCTTC
Source organism: Cranoglanis bouderius (assembly GCA_023630585.1). Lineage (NCBI taxonomy): Eukaryota > Metazoa > Chordata > Actinopteri > Siluriformes > Cranoglanididae > Cranoglanis > Cranoglanis bouderius. Next base: position 29,248,305 of record CM042536.1, read on the forward strand.
ACATTTCAGCCACTTTGATGCTAGAAGCTTGACACATCCACTGTGGTGATTTTGAAACATCCCATGCCATTCATCCTGCCTTGAGGTTAGCAAAAAATTGATATAATGCAGTAGATGCTCATGTATGCCAGACACTGCACTGCAGTTCTGACTTCATCCTACTCCATAGAGGCATCATGCACTAGATGTGAAGTTTATTAATGAGTACAAGAGTAAAGGCCTCATTATCCCTCTGTATTCAAGTTGCTTGATATGATAAATGAATAATTCATAAGTGGTATGAAAAGACTGATTCAAAAATCAGATGAAGCCAGATACGAAAGCCCTGCCTGAACTTTGCAGAACTGACGTGCATTACATAGTGGATGCAGAGCATTTTTTACTCTTACACTTAAAAAAATCAATTAGGTCCCTAGACAAAGTAACTTGAGGAATGAAACAATAAGGATTGCATTTTTGCAAATGCAAATTTAGGTTGTCTACTTTTTTTTTTTAATATAGTGGAACAAATTATGGCAGCATACAGCATAAGACAAAGCAGTGGATAAAAAATAGACTGCATGAAATGCAAACAACATGACACATGAAACAAGCACTATATATATATATATATATATGTGTGTGTGTGTGTGTGTGTGTGTGTGTGTGTGTGTGTGTGTGTGTGTGTGTGTGTGTGTCTAACTACAAAGAGGAACAGGACGAGCCTAAAGATACTGTAATCCACATGCTAGATGCAGATGATGAGAAAGTGATAAAGGCTGCAGGCATAAAAGATAATAATGCTATTAAATCTCTTGATCTAACTTTCTTCCAGGTGCTACTGCTGTCTTTCTCTCTCATCCTGTTCCCCAGATTCCAACCACTGTCCCACAGCAGAACCGGTGATCCAGCAGACTTTAGCACTGCCAAAGGTGTGTGTCTTAGTGAACTGAAAGTTTGAAAAGCACCAGATATGTATAGTGGCCTGGGAAAATCCTTCACATGGTGAAAATTTTACATTTTGTACTTGATATAGTTCTGAAAACTACAGACTTTCCTGAGCTGAAATATATTTCTCTCTTTCTCAACCAGAAGTAAAGTTCTAGGATTTTAAAGTCTGGTTACCCCCATAAGTGAAAACGGAAATTGTGGTGCAGGAACATCTGGGACATTTTGACAGCTGATATCTGATTATAAACTGAATTGAGCATGTGTCAATAGAATGACTTGATTAAAGTGTGACATTCACTGTGTGAGGAAATCACACTTGGCTAGCAAGGTTTTAGACATCTTTAGGCAAACTGACTTTTGGTAAACGGGCTCCTTGTGATCCCAATGTGATCTTTGCTAAGGCAAAACATAAAAAGGAAATAAAAATATTTCCGTCACTTTGGTGAAATATAGAAAACAAAATTCTGACCAAATTGTGATCTATTTTGACAGAAATCAACTACAGTGACATCAGATGGGTTTTCTCAGGCCACCTCACATATCATCAGTTGTATTCATATTTATACATTTTCTTTTACTGAGATTGACTAACAGTTGAACAATGCATACAAATGCTGGGTTTTTTCAGACTATGATATTTTGCAATCTGAAACCCATCCCATATTGAAATCTTTGCCGTAGTTTTTGTTTTACAGATATCTTCATTGGCTTAATTTTAGCAGTGTTTTTGTCTTTCTTTCTCATTCTTGTTATTCAAGGTACAAAGCCATGACACTGATGCTGTGTATTCTTTTGTGAAACAGTAACTGCTGAAAATTTGGACAGTTTACTTGCAGGGGTTGTTTAGGGCAAAATGAGGAATTCGAAGCACTGGATAATTCAGATGGCTGAGAGCTAGACAGGATTCCTGGAAATCATGTCTCAAGGCAGAGATGGTTGGATTGGTTGAGGTGGTAGGCTTAATACCTAATTAAAAAAAAAAAAAAATTCCCCAGGGATCCAATGATTTCTGACCTCACAAAATAATAATTTAATCAACAAACATATAAGTACTGACCAATGATCATATGCAATAATAACAGCCAGGGGTGAACATTTAGCTTTCTGGGCAACCAAAACATGGGACTGGGCAGCTCTCACTTGCCCAATGGCCTAACTAATTAATTTATGATTTGTCCACCCCTGAATGACCCAGAAATAAAGTGAAATGGAATTTAAAATTTCCTCTAATTTGGTATAATTGTAGTATTTTTCTCAAGTAGATCCTATTTGAAGAGGGAATTTAAAGCAGTTTTGGTAATTGAACTCGTGCTGGTTTACCATATCTGATTATGCAGTACAGCTTGCTGCTTTTTGCATGTGTCTTAGACTCTCTTTGCTCCTGACATGTGCTTGATCTTCTACTTTGCTTTTGTTTAATCATTGCTCACATTAGCGTGAGCAGCAAGAGCTATGCCTTCAGAATCCCAATCAGCTTCATTAACCTGGTGCAGTGCATCTACAAAGACTTTTGAGAAAGACAAACACTTTGTACAACACTGGTGTGTTACACCACCCATCTTCTGTTGAACCCCATCAGGATATTTTTGGTAATTGGTAACCTGATACAATTTCAAACAAGGTTCTATATATTTTTAATAGCTATTCCACTTAAACCTGGAACTTTTTCCTTGTACTTACAGCCAATACTTTCTCAGTATTTCATTTGAACATATTTCTAATTTCAGTGTCAAAGTCTGGGCTGATGATTTATGCCCAAAAGTCGATGTCCAGTATATAAATGAATCCTGATTTGTGCTCTGACCCAGTGGCTCCTTTCCCAGTCTCCAGGTCCCCCAAGCACTTCTGCCAATTCCAGAAAGACTCATCCCATACCAGCGAATCACTGAGCACTTGATTACTTCTTTCAGGTGCTCAGTAGGTGATATGGACCTGATATGTAAAATGGCATGTTCCAGTTCCATAATTGCGACTCTCTGGACTGAATATTGAGCAGATTGGATGCAGAAGCACTTACCAAAGTTGACTATTTGAGTTGACTATTAATTCACTAATGTAGATTCCTGCTTGTATGTGTGTCTCCTCCAGTTCAGTCACGCTCACTGCGCTCTGTGGTAGAGGTCCATAGTCTGCAGCCAGTCTCCTCCATGGACAGGAACATGAAGACAGCCACCAACATCATTTCCAAGACGCACATCAGGCCTGAATATGCCGATATGGACCCTCTACACCACAACCGAAGTTATGGAGATCAGGAGCATCATGCCGGTGACCCGATCACCGGGCACATGGCCATGCTGGGTTGGCATAATTCACGGCCGTGTAATCAGAAAGACAGGAAATGATGTCATACATCAACTGAATGGACTGTTTTCACATGTATGGCAAACGTTTTTGACGTTTTAAGTGTTGCTGATAAAGGAGAAAATTTGAGTTTTGCAGAACCCGACTGGTTCAGACGAAAGCAGCATCATGCTCATTAACAGAGAGTTATCAATGTTTTGATAGCCACATTATACTTACAACATTGACGTCTGACTTGTATTGATATGAGTAAACAAGAAAAATAAAATTACAATAGTAGTTTCCACAAATCAAGTTCAGATTTTGGCCATAGTGTGGTATGGTCAGTAAAAACTGTGGCAACGTTGTTGTATTGTTTTGCTTTGTCTTTCTCTACCTGGGTTATTTCTGTCTGAATCAGTTAATTGTCAAACAGAGGTTCTGGCTCACATTGGCTTGATGTCAAAATTGTGTCCGTGTAAGATCTTTAAGATAACCAGCACAGGTGGAGTCATGAAGACAGCAGTGCTCAGAGAACAAGGATTATGGAAAAATCTTCAGCACAGTAAATAATGGAGAGCTTGTATCATGACTGAATAAACAAGGAGTTATATCTTCCTTACAGAAATGCTGAATTTCAAAGCAAATCAACAAACTGAAGAAATAAAAACCCCACAACAAATCAGTAGACATCAACAGAAATAGAAAAGCAACTACAAAACCACAAAAACAAATCTGTAGACACAACAGAAAACAAAATAAATCCCCATAAGAATAGTGAAACTATAAAAGGTAGGTACATACAACACAAACAAGGCACTATAGGATATTTACTTGTGTTTTGAGTTAAAAGAGAAAAATAAGTGCAGGGTGCTATGTTGGGATGAATCATGCACAAAAGTAGAACATTAAAGAAAAATCATAGAGGATAATGCTGTAAATAAACTGACAAAGACTGGATACATTTCTGTATACAATTTAAAATACATTTCTGTATACATTTTAGTTTCACTTTACACATAAGGGTGCAACACAGTGCCACCATCTGTATCTGTGTATCTGTATCTGTTTAGTGCCCCAAATATTTGTATCTGTATTCAGATGTAAATCCAATGTGGGCATGGACTAAACCACAAGGTTTAGGAAATAGATGTGTATGGTACTGTTTCTTTTAATCCCATTCATACAGTTTTTTTTTTTTTTTTTTTTTTTTTTTGCACCTGCCCATGCTACTTTCTAACAAATTTTATTGGTTCTATTTTCCAAAATATAAATAAACTAGTAGCCTAGTTTAAACCACCATGTCCCTGACCATGCAGTTACTAATAGTGAATGCATGAATGCTGAAAGTACATTGCTATAAATGTATCATTGTAAATGCATCCTTCATATTCATGGTAGTGGGTTTGCTCCAGGTTCTTTGGTTGGTGATAAAGAGAAAATTTTAAAGAAAGTTTTTATTGTGATTCTATGTGAGTTTTTCCAGACAAAAGTTTTTTTTTTCTTTTTTCATTTTTAATGACTCAAACACAGCCCTGTTTTTATTCATTTATTAATTCTCATAAAAATGTAGTACATATTTTGTGTTCACATACAGCTTTTGTTTTCATTGTACAAAGTACAGGCATACAGTACATCAAATAATAATTCAGTATATGTCTATGAAATTGTCTCTTTCTATACTATGATGACACCAGTATACTCACTGTGGTGGTTGTGTACTCAGTTGATCAACAAGTGTGAAAAACATAGTTTGTATATGATTGCTATTTTAAGAAAGGTGTTCCTGAAGCCAGTGTTTGATTTTGCTCACCAGCTCACAAATACAGCCGAAATATGTGCAAGCAAATGAGGAAATGTGTAAAAAGCAAAAAAAAAAAAAGAAAAGAAAAAAAAGAAAAAAAAAAAAAGAAAGAAAAAAAAGCAGATCATACAGATAATTGTGTTCAAATAAAGTTGTTTTTTTTTTTTTTTTACTACACTGTGTTCCTATTTGACTAGTTTTCTTTAAGGATGCCCCAACATTTTTCATACACACTTTCTGGAGTGTAGGTATGATTACGACAGACAACTTTCAGATTTCACTGTACCAATGGCCAATAAACCAACCACTAATAATGTAAGCCTAAAGGTGTGACCTTTTCACAGTTTCCAACTTTATTAAGCTGGTGTGTCATCTGGCTTTACTGAAACATATAGCTGTGCACCATAGCAGTGAAAGCTAGTACCATGTTTATAAATAATTGTACCCAGAGGTAGAAAATATAGAGAAAAAAGTAGTGGGCCTAGAACAGAGCCTTGTGGAATGCCAAACTTTAGAGAACTTTCCATTAACATTTACATACTGATACTCGGTCAGATAAGATATGACCATTGAAAATTCTTCTAGTCTGTCTAGAAGAATATTCTGATCTATGGTATCAAAAGTTGTGCTCAGATCAAGCAACATATGCAAGAAGACACAACCCTGATCAGAGGCCAGTTGTCAGTCATTTACCACTCTAACCAACACTGTCTCAATATTGCAATGAAGCCTAAGTCCTGACTGAAAGATTTCCTATGTAAGTATGAGCTCAGCTGCTGAGTTACAACCGTTTCAGTGATCTTGGAGATAAACTAATTTTACAAAGTAAGGGAAATATTAACTGCTCTAATGAGTTGTAATGAGGTCTACATTTGACCACAATAGTTTGGTCAAGTAGATATGTTTCCAACAGTGGACTACTAAACATCCCTGGTTGTACCCCTGTGATGGTGGGGCTGCTAACACATAACTGAACAGTATTCTCATCTTTGAAAGGACCAATTATACAGATTTAGAAAAACCTGAACAATTTTATTTTTACAATACAGGAAAATGTGTTGAAATTCTTGTAGATGGAGATTAACTTGGGAAACTCTGTAATATTCATTTTAATGTTGAGCATTGTTATTTGCTGTTGAGTTATTTGGTTTGGTATCTTGATTTATATCTCAGACATACTTCCATTCAGCATGCTTGTGGTAATCTCCCTATCCTAGGGAAAAGTGGAAATAATGATGGACACGGCTAATACACAACATTATGCAATTCCCACCATCTTTCCCCAACTCCAGCATGGCTACATGGCCCCTTTGCACGCAAATCCATATTTTCATTTCTTTTTAATTAGATCCACTGAGAGTTGGCTATGTGAACAATTTGAGGAATTAAAAATTACACAGCTGAGAAAACCCTCATTGAAGGTCCCCACTTGCTCTGACACAGGAGTGAGGATAGTGAGAGCCTAGAGAAATTAAATTAGTTAAAGATATTTGCTCTTAGTCTACTTTAGAGGTTAACATGGAGAAATCTGAGGCATAGCTATTTCCCCTGCTTTTGGCAGAGGTTTTGTACAATGTTGTTCCACAGAGCAGCACAACAGGACACCAGTATTTTGTAATTCCAGGTTAACTGTAGTGTTAGAAGGGGGAAAGTAGATTTTTCATTAAGCATGGCTCAAGAAGGACATCTTATTCTTTTCCTTTTCTTTTCATTTTGTGAAGGGTGAATCTCTGAAGCATTTCATCAGTTGCCAACAAATCGGCAAATGGTCTTTCCTTGAACCTGACATTGGGCAGGATACAAATACTCTATGAATGCGGTGAATACTGAAATATTGCTTTAAACTAAGAACATATTGAACCCAGAGGTTCGGGTGGTAATCTGTTTCTTGAGAAATTGGAATCGAGGTATAGCCAGATATAGGTATTTTGCTACTTTTATGGGGCAAATAGGGCGTGTCGCTGATCAATTTACAAAATTCATACCGGACACCTCATGTTAATTTAACTATATGGCTTCAGCCCTCATTATTCAGCAACTTATAACATAGCACTTGATCCACCACAGTAACACAAACAGTTACTTTTGTGCACAAATTAAAAACCAGGAAATGCTAAATTGTGGTCATGAAATCTTAATGTGTTTGAGGTATATGATCTATTTTATCACACTTTTAACATGCTATTTTGATTTGGCGAATTAAGAAGATGATGAAAATGTTTTGGTTAATTCAGTGTGCTATACTAAAAAGAAAATGTGCCAACAGTTTGAAGGATAAGCTGACCAAGACCTCATCTGCTATGATTGCAGAACACATTAAATTAATTCATAATTGTAATTTTAAAACAATTATTTGACCCTCCACATAAGCAATGTCTCAAATTCTGATGCCATCTGATCCTAAATCCTCTGTGTAAAATAATCCTTTAATAAAGTTTAAAGGATCAATATAACTAACTAATTAAAAGGTTCTATTATATATCTGTATTTAATATGCCTGAAATACCATAATATTACATGAGTTGTGCCTAAATATGTAGTTACATCTGAGGTCTGAATACCAACGTGTGCAATTTCAGTATTAAAAACTCACTGTGCACACTTTTAAATCTTCACTGTCCTCACGCACTTCTGCCCTTTAAGAATAAATGACAATGCTGCAGTCTTTTATGACAATACAGCAGTTTAACTAGTAATGAACTTAACTTTTCAGAATACAAAGATCGATATGCTATTAGGCTATATGTGGATTTATAAAACTGATACGTAATGAAGGTAGAATTGCCTGAGGACATAGGGAGAGATAAGGTGTTAGGTTTCCTCTCCTCCAGCTCTCACTACGCTGCAAGGAGTAGCGAGTGGCATACTTCCGCATTCCACTGCGTTCCAGCGCTATTCAAAAACTCTCCGATGGATGTTTTATTCATGAACTCACGTTTTGTTTACCTCTGCCATTTGCTCCCATGTTGTCATATTCACGTCATGTCTCCGCCTTCTGTGTTTCCCCATGTGCGTTTGTTTTTGCGTTGCGTCATGTCTCTGCCCCGTTTCCTCATTGGTTCTCCGTGTAATGTGTAAGGATTGGTTTCACAATTAAAATGCCTGCAATTAATTCTATGTTTTTTCCTCAGTGGACTTTTATCTATCCTCCTGATGAGTTTGATGGCTTTACCACTTGGCCTCAATGTTTTTTTTTTGCAGGCTCAGATTTATTTTTTGAGCTTGGAGGACCCCAAACCCGACGAAGAGGAGTGGTTGGGGTTCCTCCTCTCTCGTCTGGTCAGCTCTGCTCGCCAATGGGCGGAGCTTCACCTCGCCAGTAGATCCACGAAGCTCCAGACAGTTTCGGGCTTTGTGGGTCTACTGGTCCAGGTGTTCGGAAGCCCAGACTTCCAACCCGACCTCAGGACCTTTTTGGGGAAGGATAGTCTGGGCGACTGACCTAGTCAAACGTTCCTGGAGTACTATGAGAGTAAGCGGGCTAACGTGGCGGCCTACACCTCTCATCCCCTAACCCAGGAGTGTGCCACCGAGGGATGCACCCGACCAGCCATCCTGCAGTGTCCCATCTGCAGGAACCAGGGAGTAAGGAGCAGCTACTTCTGCTCCCAAGGCTGTTTCAAGGACAGCTGGCGGGTGCATAAGCGGCTCCACAGGAGGGCACCCTCAGAGCTCCAGCCGGAGACACAGCGGGAAGTCTCCTCAAGGGAGCTGCACCTGGAGGTTAACGTGGCGACCTCCAGCCCTGAGCTCCAGCATGAGGCCCAGCAGGAGGTCTCCTCAAGGGAGCTGCACCTGGAGGTTAACATGGCGACCTCCAGCCCCGAGCTCCAGCTGGAGACCCAGCAGGAAGTCTCCTCCACAGCGGAGCTGCTCATGGAGGTTAACATGGCGAACTCCAGCCCCGAGCTCCAGCCGGAGACCCAGCAGGAGGTCTCCACAGCGGAGCTGCCCATGGAGGTTAACGTGGTGACCTTCAGTCCCGAGCTCCAGCCGGAGGCCCAGCAGGAGGTCTCCACAGCGGAGCTGCTCATGGAGGTTAACATGGCGACCTCCAGCCCTGAGCTCCAGCAGGAGACCCAGCAGGAGGTCTCCACAGCAGAGCTACACCTGGAGGTTAATGTGGCGACCTCCAGTCCCGAGCTCCAGTCGGAGGCCCAGCAGGAGGTCTCCACAGCGGAGCTGCTCATGGAGGTTAACATGGCGACCTCCAGCCCTGAGCTGCAGCCAGAGATTCAAGAGGAAACCTCCTCTCCTGGCCTGCTTATTCCGGAGGTCCACGAGGAGACCTCCGCCCAAGCCATGTTCTCGTCAGAGGTTCGAGAAGAAACCTCCACTCCTGCCCTGTCCATGTCAGAGGCCCACGGGATGGCCTCTTCTCAAGCCCAGTCCATGTCTGAGGTCCATGGGATGACCTCTTCTCAAGCCCAGTCCATGTCCGAGGTCCAAGGGATGACCTCCGTTCCAAGTCCTAGCCCATGTTTTAGCACAAAATTGAGTCCATGTTCAGGTTCCTGTCCGAGTCCTAGTCCATGTCCCAGTCCATGTCCAGGTTCCTTCCCTAATCCTAGTCCATGTCCAGGTTCCTGCCCTAATTCTAGTCCATGTCCAAGTCCATGTCCAGATTTTTGCCCTATTCCAAGGCCAATTTCTGATCCAGTTCCCAGTCCTGCTCACAATCCTGTTCCCAGTCCTGCTCACAATCCAGTTCCCAGTCCTGCTCCCGTTCCCAGTTCCTCGTCCAGTTCCAGTCCAGTTCCTCGTCCAGTTCCTAGTTCAGTTCCATGTCCAAGTCCAGGTTCCGACCTAGTTCCTAGTTCAGTTCCATGTCCAAGTCCAGGTTCCGACCCTGTTCCTAGTCCAGTTCTTAGTCCAGTTCCTGATTTAGTTGATAGCTACATTGGTTTAATTTCTGGATATGTTTCTGCTCTCCTTCTCAGTTCAGAGGCTGATTTAACTCCCAGCGCCGGTTCCAGCTCTGGTTCCAGCCCAGATCACTCCTCTGTCTCCTCCACTGTCTCCTCTACTGTCTCTAATTACTTTTCTAGTTCTGCAGCCAGTCCAGTTTCAGAAGCTGTTTCTAATTTATTTTCCAGCTCTATTTCCAGCCCTGTCTCCAACCCTATCTCCAATTTAATTTCCATCCCTGTCTCCAGCCCTGTCACCAATTTAATTTCCAACTCTGTTTCCAACCAAGTTTTTGATTTTGTTTATGGTTTTGAGTCTAACCTAGTTCTCTGTCCAGTTTCGAAGTCTGTTTCCAAGTCTTTCTCAAAGTCTGTTTCCAAGTCTTTCTCGAAGTCTGTTTCCACGTCTGTCTCGAAGTCTGTTTCCACGTCTGTCTCGAAGTCTGTTTCCAAGCCCTTCTCGAAGTCTGTCTACGAGTCTGTCTCCGAGTCTATCTCCGAGTCTGTCTCTGATCCAGGTGCCAGAGCTGACTCCGATCCTGGTTCCAGAGCTGACTCCGATCCTGGTTCCAGGTCGAGCTCCGGGTCAAGCACCAGGTCAAGCACCAGGTCAAGCACCAGATCAAGCACCAGATCAAGCGCAGCGCCGAGATCAAGGCCCAGCACCAGGTCATGCGCAGCTCCGAGATCCAGGTCAGGCATCGGTCCAAGTTCTCGTCCAAGTTCTCATCCAAGTTATCGTCCAAGTTCTCAAGGAAAACCCAACACGCTCTGCTCTGGTTACGAGACACTGGACATAACCAGCCTCAGGTCCTGGAGGGCAGAGGTGAGGATCCTGCCCAGGGGTCCAGGTCCACCAAAGTGGATGGAACTTGCGGTGCTTTGGGAGCCGCACCTTGGGGGGGGGCTCTGTTAGGTTTCCTCTCCTCCAGCTCTCGCTAAGCTGCAAGGAGTAGCGAGTGGCATACTTCTGCATTCCACTGCGCGCGTTCCAGTGCTATTCAAAAACTCTCCGATGGACGTTTTATTCATGAACTCACGTTTTGTTTACCTCTGCCATGTGCTCCCATGTTGTCATATTTACGTCATGTCTCCGCCTTCTGTGTTTCCCCATGTGCGTTTGTTTTTGCGTTGCGTCATGTCTCTGCTCCGTTTCCTCATTGGTTCTCCGTGTAATGTGTAAGGATTGGTTTCAGGTGTCTTTGATTAGACATGGGATTGATATGTTTTAAATACGCCGCTCCGTTTCCGCTTCGGCGCGGAGTATTAGTTTAGTTTAGCTTAGATGTGTTTAACCTTGCGCGTTTTTCCCTTAGCTCCTTTTCCGTGGTTTCCAGACCACCTCCTAGCCTTGCGCGTTTATTTCCGAAGCTCGTAATTTGTGGTTTCCAGAACACCTTTCTAGCCTTGCGTACTTATTCCTTAGCTCGTAGTTAGTGGTTTCCAGACCACCTCCTAGCCTAGCGTAGTTTTCCCTGTGTTTTCTGGATTTTCTACCCGTTGTGGATTACTGTGTTTCTTTTTTGGATTACTGACTCTTCAGCTAAGTACATTCTCATTTGGATTACTTTTGCCTTTTTTGGATTACTGCCTCTACGGCCAAGTATAATATTATTTTGGATTACTGTGACCTTTCTGTTTATGGATTTATGTTGGATGAAGTTTTTTTCACTTAATTTTGAACTGTTCCCAATAAACTGACCACTTCCCTCTGCAAGTGCATCCAGCTTCTCTCCCACACCACGTGTCCTAACATAAGGACAGAGATACACATGAAGGCAGGGAGGGGGGAAAAAAAACTATTCCAATGGATAATAAGAAAAGTCAGTTCCATTCCAGTCATTACTTTTTCTTTTATTTTGACAAATTTATTTTACATGAGCAGATTTTAAAACCACTTTCAACTCCTTTGTATATAGAGAGTTGGCATTTCTGAGTTTGAGAGAAACTACCTTTGTGGTTTTTTTGTTACGAGACCATTGACAATTGATGATAATGAATGATCTATTTAATTTGTTTGAGCACCTTCTAATTAATGCTGTTAATTAATGCTATGCCTACACATAACTAACCTTTACCTTAACCTCAGTAACCAAAAGGAAATCTTTTGTTTCTTTTATCACAAACAAAAGTGACTGTGCCATTTTGCCTTCAGCTGCAGATGTATTTCTATCTCCCTATTGCTTGCACATTGTACATTCTTATTAGAGACTGAGTTAGCCTCAGGATTAAAGCCTTGAATCTCCTGTGAACACATGGCTATATTCTACATCAGGATTTTATAGAAGTATTTTGTGGACAATTTTCAAAAGCAATTGCAAACTGTATAGCCTTACCTAGTTGTGGATGCATAAATTGTGACACAATGCAAATGAAAATGTAAATCGTGTATTTTCGTTTTCATTTACACGAACATACAGAGTCTGCCATATTTCAAATGGAAACGCATAGTCCATCTGAAATCACCATGTGCTTGCCTATACAGTCTACTCCACTCATCAGAAAGCCTTTTAGATTGTGGGTATCTGCGATTACTGTGACCTAGAGATGCATTATAGGGAAAAACAGATGAGGGTGGGAGTTTTTGCAGATAGGGCTAAAGGTGAGGACATGCAACACAGACAGGAGAACAGGGCCAGCAGGCAGCTTGTGTGGCAAAGACTGAGAAAATATCAGGAATGCTAACAACGTACCTTCTCTCTTCTCTCTCTCCCTCTGCTTTGTTTGCATGCCGATAAACTCTGCAGTGAGATATGATATGTGAGAATATTGACAAGTTATAAAATGGAAAGAGGACAAATCTGGTTATCAAAATTCTCAAAAACCTACACTTTCTGATTTTTTACGCATGCACATGCATTTAAAGACTAAATAGAGATTAGTGTACACATCTACAAAAGACAGTTATTTGAATACATTTTTCCCATCCAGACTTACAGAAACACAGGTTGATCATTTTAGTATGTAAGCTTGTAAGAGAGGATTCTATTAAAAATTTGAATTTAAGGGTCATTGCTTTTCTTATTTAGCTACTATCACCATCACTCTTCTACAATTTCTACAAAATCTTTCCCCCCTGAAAATGCCAATAAGACCATTTGAAATGTACGCTTTCAGAAAAATCATGTAAATCCACATAAGTTCTGTGACTTTTCTATAATAAGGGGATACATGTGAATTTGAGCAATGAAGGAGTTTGACTTCTTTCCTTGATGCCGGCACCATTCAATTTAATGTCTATATTATATATTATAAGGAATTTTCAACACAGATAACATGAAAAATGTAATTAAAACATCTCCTAACCATCTTCTGTCCTCAGGGCTTAATTTAACCCTTACTTTAACACATTCAGAAATGAAGGTACCAAACAGTACTTTTCACTGTTTCTGAGGTGGTAACTAACTTTAAATGTCAGTGAGATCAAATCTATAATACTGAATTTAAACAAGTACGCCTTTGCTGCTATAAGAAGCAAGTAGCTAAAGAAGCTAAGCGTCCACGAGAATGAGTTTTGTTTTGGCTCATAACGTGTATATAATGTCACGAATAAAAGCTGAAAGCAACAAAAACAATGTTTTAAGTGTTGTCACGAATAAGTATTGTCGTTCCAAAGTTAAAGTGACTGCCTTTCTGGGGAAAAGAAATTCCCGCGACATCTTTTACCTCACACGGTAAAATATCTTTGGAAGAATGTATGAGGGTTTTTTTTTTTTTTTGACACAAAACAGCCGTTTGTTCTAAACATTTACGAAACAGGATCCCAGTCCATTCTCTCATTTGCTCTCTCTCTCTCTCTCTCTCTCGCGCGCGCGCTCGACCCTTATAAACTGCAGCGCGAGCGCGGCACGAGATCAGTGAGCTGCGCGTGGGGAACAGACAACTCGACTGGTTTACGCTTCGTTTACTCTTCTCTGTTTACCTTACCTACTAAAATGGACCGTGAAATAATACTTTTTTAAGGCGTTACAGCAACAACAAGAAGCAGATTCAGTTCAGAACTAAAGGAAACAGATTTCAGAAGCAAATATGGACGAAATGGAAACTTATCTGTTGTTTATTGTCTCGTACAACTAATTACTATCCATTATCGAGATTTCTAAAACAGCTTGCTTGTCGCTGTGATTCTCACTAGAGGTTTGTAACTTTGTGAAGACAGACATGCAGAACAACATCAGCAGTACTTCTCCATTGCCTGGTTTGGGGCTGTGTGGACTCGGAGTGGATGAAGGTGAAGACCTGTGGAACCGGAGCACAGGGACCCAACACAACCTCTCTCTCCGCTGCTGGCTCCAGCTGTTGTCCAAAGAAGCCATGCCAGAGCTGTATGGTGACACCTCGAGTATGGCCCTTCGCGTAGTCATCGCTCTCGTCTATCTGGTGGTGTGTGCTCTCGGTCTGGTGGGCAACCTGCTGGCACTGTATCTGCTCAAATCTCGGCACCGGCTCAAGCAATCATCCATAAACTGTTTTGTCATGAGCTTGGCTATAACGGACCTGCAATTTGTACTGACACTTCCCTTCTGGGCTGTGGACACGGCGTTGGACTTTCGCTGGCCATTTGGCAAGGTCATGTGCAAGATCATCAGCTCAGTCACCACCATGAATATGTATGCCAGTGTCTTCTTTCTGACAGCTATGAGTGTGGCGCGTTACTGTTCTCTGGCCTCGTCCTTACGCATGCACAGCCCCAAGATGGCATCGGCTGAGGTGAAATGGGCAAGTGTGGCCATCTGGCTCGTGTCTCTGCTGGCAACGCTGCCTCATGCTGTCTACTCAACCACGGCGCAGGTGTCTGATGATGAACTTTGCCTTGTACGCTTCTCAGACCTAGGAAACTGGGATCCACAGCTTTTGCTGGGTCTCTATCAGACACAAAAAGTGCTCCTGGGTTTCGTCATTCCACTGATTATTATCTGTGTTTGCTACCTGCTTCTGCTGCGCTTTTTGTTGCAAAGACGAGTTAGCGGGATCCCCGGCTCAGACAGTGAACGGGGGAGGCACAAGCGCCGTTCCAAAGTCACGAGATCTGTCACCATTGTGGTCCTGTCATTCTTCCTGTGCTGGCTGCCCAACCAGGCGCTGACACTTTGGGGTGTCCTAATCAAGTTTGACTTGGTGCCATTTAGCAAGGCCTTCTATAATGCCCAGGCCTACGCTTTCCCCATTACTGTGTGCCTCGCACACACCAATAGCTGTCTCAATCCAGTGCTTTACTGCCTCATCCGGCAGGAGTATCGTGCCAGTCTCAAGAAGCTGTTGCTGAGAGCCACACCATCCTTACGCAACCTGACCAATTTGGTGCGCAGGAATAAGAAGGTCGCCGATGCTCCACCTGGCTTGGCTGTCGTACAGATGGATGCTGGGCTGTGAAGTAGTCCATGGAACCATATGGGACATGTGGTCATCCCAGATCATCATACCAGTTTTGTACTGACACCCAGCAAGTTATGATTGAACTAATACCGGTTATACAGGAGGAAATTTGTTGTGCGCACTAGTGGACAGTCCAGGAACTGTACGTATGAGCCTTTTGGGGTCCATGAAACCAGACTCCAAACTGACCACTTTCGTCAGAATTGTAGCATTTAAAGGTGGTCTGGCTTTTGATTCAAGAACTCTGTTTGTTTGGTATCTACTGTTTGGTTTCTGTATGTCTCGGTGCAAAAATGTTGGGTTCTTATGTCAAGCTTGTTCATTTTTGTCTTTGCTATAGCTCTGGAAATACAGAGATGTCTGATGTCCTTTTTTTTTTTTTTTAAGAATCATAGCTGATTATCGAACACTGAATATGAGAACCTCGTGAAAACTCAAGACTTTCATCAAAGGAAACAGATAAACACACATTAACTTAAACAGTAACATAAGAATAGCTTACCTGCAATAACAATTACTTTCTCCAGCCTTTTTTATTGTACAAAGCCCAGTGTGATACCTCAGGCTTATATAGTTATATTGTGTTTTTTATTTGCAAGATGAAGTCATAAATATTACACAAAGGACCATATGTACCCACCTGTATGTGATAAAAATATAAATGACCATAATGAAAATGTACCCCGCGCAGCTATGATCTGAATTACTGTATATACATATATAATGTGTACTGTGAAATAAAAATTAGCAGGTCATTCTCAATCTGAAACTGTCTTAAAAACATTTTGATTAACAGGTATGCGTCAGGTGTTTGCAACAAGTTAATGAGCTTTACACATCTAAAAGAGATATAGAGTGGCTGCAAGTATGGAATTCTATTCAGTGCTTTTTTTTCTCATAAAGGAAATAAACTTTCCTCCGAACAGTCCTTGAGCACATGAATCTGAGTATCAAATATCTATGATGGGGCATTTTTTCAATTTGTGTAACTGCATGTGTAATTCTCGCAGGGGAAATAATGTCATGTCTGTTCATTGTGAATTTCATGATCCACTCTGGTCCTTCTTACCGCTGTATTGGTGAGGATATTCAGTAAGGCTTTGCATTAAGGTTCCCTTAACTGACATTATTTAACACATTATTTTACATGAACGGACCAATAACACTTGTTATTGATGGTTCTTTTTTTTTGTTAAATCTAATAATAATAAGCCTAAATGAACATGCCTGCTGTTGTTAACTGGCTAAATTCAGAACTGAGGCTGAAAAACAAGTTCCAATATTTTTATTGACTTATTTTAAACATCAATACATACACATAATACATGACTTTTAATACATTTTAATACATTTATTTCGTTACTTTGTTAACATTGTTTAACATTTGTTAATGCTTATTAATGCAGTAAATGTTAGTTTAGGGAACCTTGATGCTAAGTGTTATCAATATTTATATATAAATTATTAATGCATATTGGATTGTAAGAATGTAAATAACTAACATGAATAAAATAATATTTTGAAGCATGTGCACACTGATTATCTTATGTTTTGTCTCAAATTCATATAGTGGAAGCACTTGAGTCTGTCTGAATGATAGAGATGAAATGAAAGAGCATTGCTAATGCAACAGCAGAACAACAAATACATGCTGCTTTCTTTAATGACATACAAACATTTTTCTGTAACATTTCATTTTGTGCTAGAAAACTAATGTTTGGGAATCTAAAATGTTTTTTTGTACTGACTTGATAATGTAGAAGTCATAAAATAAAAAATCTATAACAAAGTTTGTAGTAAAAAAAAAAAAAAAAGGTGCCTAGAACTTTTGCACAGTACTGTACATCTGAGCATCAGTATATCTGTGACATAAAAACATTGACAGAATGGCAGAATGATAGAACGGGTTATTCTATGCCTTAGGGTTTAATTTGCAATACTACTTACTATTTAGTTTTTGCAAATTCAGTTCAATTATATTGTATTTGTATTGAACTTTTAACAAGAGACATTGTCACAAAGCAGCTTTACAGAAATCTGGATGTATCTGTAGCTGTCCTCTTCTGGGTGACACAGGATAGTGGGATTATAAATCAGTACAGTATGCAGTTGTAGAAGATTAAAGGCAAATGGTACGAAGTACATTCACTATGAGTATATTGTGAATATGAGTCATGGGATGAGCACAGGAACGTCTTTATGATCATAGAAGCATATCTTAAATGGTATAAATCTACAGTATATCCAGGGACACAAAAGTGAGTCTTGGGCACAAACTGTTTTAGGGTATGTACAGTGCCCTCCACCAATATTGGCACCCTTGGTAAATATAAGCAAAGAAGGCTGTGAAAAACTGTCTTTTTTTATCTTTTGTTCAAAAAATTCACAAAAAATACTCTACTCTCATTGATATCAAACAATTGCAAACAAAACACAGGTTTATCAAAAATAAATAAATAAATAAATAAATAAAACTTTGTTAAATATAGGTGTGCAACAATTATTGGCACCCTTTTAGTCAATACTTTGTGCTATATCCCTTTGCCAAGATAACAGCTCTGAGCCTTCTCCTATAATGCCTGGTGAGGTTGGAGAATACAAGGCAAGGGATCTGAGACCATTCCTCCATACAGAATCTCTCCAGATCCTTTCTATGGGTTTCAAGTCAGGGGACTGGGATGGCCATGGCAGGACCTTGATTTTGTGGTCAGTAAACCATTTTTGTGTTGATTTTTGTTTTGTTTTGGATCATTGTTCTGATGGGAGTTCCAACCACGGCCCATTTTAAGCTTTCTGGCAGAGGCCATGATGCCATGTATCCTAACAAAATGTCCAGGTCCTCTGGCAGAAAAACAGCCCCAAAACATTAAAGATCCACCACCATATTTAAACGTGGGCATGAAGTACTTTTCCATATGGCTACCTCTCTGTGTGCACCAAAACCACCAAAAGCTCTATTTTAGTTACATCTGACCATAGAACCTGATCCCATTTGAAGTTCCAGTAGTGTCTGGCAAACTGAAGATGCTTGAGTTTGTTTTTGGATGAGAGTAGAGGCTTTTTTATTGAAACCCTTCCAAACAACTTGTGGTGCTGTAGGTGACTTTGGATTGTAGTTTTGGAGACTTTCTGACCCCAAGATGCAACTAACTTCTGCAATTCTCCAGCTGTGATCCTTGGATATATTTTGGCCACTCGAACCATCCTCTTCACAGTGAGTTGAGACAATATAGACACACGTCCAATTCCAGGTTGATTCATAACATTTCCAGTTGACTGGAACTTCCTAATTATTGCCCTGGTGGTGGAAATGAGCATTTTCAATGCTTGTGCTATTTTCTTATAGCCACTTCCCATTTTGTGAAGCTCAACAACCTTTTGCTGCACATCACAGCTATATTCCTTGGTCTTACCCATTGTTATGAATGACTAAGGGAATTTGGCTTATGTGTTACCTCATATTTATATCCCTGTGAAACAGGAAGTCATGGCTGAACAATGTCCTGTTCCTAGTCACCCAGGTGTACTAAAAAAAAGTAAAATATCAATGAGAGTATACTTCAAATATATTTTTCTCATATGAATTCATAGGGGTGCCAATAATTGTTGCACACCTATATTTAACACCTGTGTTGTGGTTGCAATTGTTTGATATCCATGAGAGCAGAGTATTTTTGCGAATTTTTTAACAAAAGATCAAAAGGTTGAACAATAAAGACAAATTTTCACAGCCTTCTTTGCTCGTATTTACCAAGCGTGCCAATATTAGTGGAGGGCACTGTAGGGAAGCCACATGTGTAGAAAGCTCCAGATGAAGAAACAGGAGGAACAGAGTAGGAGTAGAGCATCAGGCTGAATCCCGCAAGTCCACAGGCAGGAAACACAGCAGTAGAAGAAGAAGTGAAGCAGAATCTGGCACTGGCATAACATCAGACAGCAGGGGTGCCCATACAGCTTGACAAAAAGTAAAATACACTCTTAGAAAAAAATGTTTCATCTAGCACTATAAAGGGTGTAGAACATAGGGCTTCCCATTCAGAGAATCCGAAGAAACCTTGGTGAACCTTTTTTTTTTGCAAGACATTTGAAGCTTTTGATGATGTATATTCACCACAGTGCAACATAATTGTAATCTGTTATCACGATATACTGTAAGTATTTTAATAAAGTCTATTGCTTACAGTATTAATGAAACAATCACATACAGACATTTCCTCAGCTGGTGTTTTAATGATGATGGTGGACAACACTCCAAAATCTTCCACAGGTGTTCAATTTGGTTGGGATCTAGTGAGTGTGAAGGCCATAACATATGATTCAGTAAGCCGTCATGCCCTGTGGATGGGGACGGTGTCATCCTGGAAGAGACCACTCCCATCAGGATAGAAATGTTTTATCATAGGTTAAAGGTAATCAGTCAGAAGAACTTTGTATTGATTTGTAGTTTTTTCCTTGTTGCTCATATGTAGCCTTTATTCTGGTGAACAAACACTTCATATCCACAATATTGATGATCCATCACAATACAACTGGTACTAGAGGACTAAATACACTTTTAGAAAAAAAGCATCCTTCTATCCATCTAGCATCCTAAAATATTCTTCAGTTTGTCCTTCTGGGGAACCCAGAGGGTTTCCTTTCAGACAAGTTTCCAAGCAGAACTAAGCTACAGTACATCCATCCAAAGAACCCTTGAGGAGCCTTAGATTGCAGATTGTAGTGCTAAAATGTTTCAGTCTTTTTTTTTAATCTGATGTAGTATTTGGATTAATTTCACTAAGGTTTTAAACATTGTGGTCATTCCAATGCAAATTTTGCAACATACTGTATTTAAATACATTTTTGGTGATTAAACAATATATTTAGGTAGACATTATGTGTCTGTCAAAGCTGTGACCATTTCAGAACCATGCATTGCTTGCTAACTGAGATTAATTACAAGCTGCTAACTGAGATGAATTACTCTGCCAAGAACATTGTCACTATGTGACTCTGGTAATTACGGATCCTATGAAACCATTAATGGCTTCTAGATTACTTCAATATGTTCCTCTTAAATGATGGATTTGTCTTTAAAAGGTAGAGATGTTTCTATTATTATTTATTTTAAAAAGGTATGGTACATACTGTATAGGCATATTAGAAATGCCACAGAGTCACTCTATGCCTTTTATAATCTACATTAAAATGTTCCATTTCTGGAATTTCACCAGTTATGAATTGGCATGTTCTAAAAGACAATAGCTATTTTTTAAAATCTGTTTTTAGAAGTCATGGGGATGACTGGTGTATCATGCTAACCTCTGGAGCAGTTCTTGGTTTAAGTCTATGCTCAAAGGCAAACATGTTACAGAATATTGAAAGTTTTTCCAAGTGTGGAGGTACCAGAGGTACAGCACTAAATCTGGGTCATGCCCTGTCAGATTCTTGTTCCCAAATAACTTCATATTAGACGGTCTGGTGTGGTTCAAAAGGAATCAAAGTAATTAGAAACTAGTTGTTCTACCTCATTTTGGTGTATTTTGCTGCATCGCAGCTCCAGGGTGCCCGGTGTGGAGCTCAACATGTTCTCCCCATGTCCATGTGGGTTTCCTGTAGGTTTTCATAAACCTCTCAAAAGACGCTGGTACATGGATTGGCTACTCGTCCCATCCCGAGTACATTCCCACATCAGGCACTGTGTTCCCAGGATACGCTCTGGATCTACCCTGACCAGGATAAAACAGTTATTGAAGATGAATGAATGAATGAATGAATGAATGAATGAATGAACGAACGATTGGAGCTCCTTAAGGAGGCATTTGGAACCAGTTGTGTCTTTTAGAGTGGAGATAAGCCCTCAAAGGTCACCCTAAAATATTTTTATGGATCACGGATAGGTCGGTCAACACATTACCTCACAATAGTGCTCCTTATCTCATCACTACCAGCATGTGTGCTAACCTGATGGGCTACTCTTCTTGAAGGGAACATTTTTGATTGAGCGATGAAAGTGCATTAATGAAAAAAAAGTCTCATTATGAGTCATAATTATATACCCCCTTTTGATCTGAGCATCTGGAATATTTACACCGTTAGTTCAACCTATGTGTGTAATTCTTTTTTTTTCTCTCTCTGCTTTTTGACAGTGATAAAAATAAGTCATAGCACATTGTCAATATACAGTATAATCAATGTTCCTGACTGGTGTCACAGTGTCACAGTACATGGATTTGAATGCAAATGCATGTCATAGTTTGGTGACAAAACCATGGCAGACAAACCAACATGGCTAAGAAATAATCACAAATAAATAAGCAGGCAGGGAAACATGGTGGCACAGCAGGTGTTGTCACTGCCGCACAGCTCCGGGGTCCCTGGTTTAATCCTCAGGTTTCTGTCTGTGTGGAGTTTCGAATGTTCTACCCATGCCCATGTGGGTTTCCTCTGGTTTACTCCCACCATCCCAAAATAAGCATGAGTAAGTCTGTGAATGTGTGTGTATGGTGCTCTACAATTGACTGGCATTATATCCAGAGTGAATTCCCTTCTTGTGCCCAGGGTTTATGCGCATTACACTAAGAAGCAAAACAGGGGTTACTCCAGGACCAGGGTTGGGAACTTGTGCTGTATACTATAGGAATATAATATAAAAATACAGGTGCATCTCAATAAATTAGAATGTCGTAGAAAAGTTCATTTATTTCAGTTGTCTTTGGTTCTTTTCATTGTGATGATTTTGGCTCACATTTAACAAAAACCCACCAATTCACTATCTCAACAGATTAGAATACTTCATAAGACCAATAAAAAAACATTTTTAGTGAATTGTTGGCCTTCTGGAAAGTATGTTCATTTACTGTACATGTACTCAATACTTGGTAGGGGCTCCTTTTGCTTTAATTACTGCTTCAATTCGGCGTGGCATGGAGGTGATCAGTTTGTGGCACTGCTGAGGTGGTATGGAAGCCCAGGTTTCTTTGACAGTGGCCTTCAGCTCATCTGCATTTTTTGGTCTCTTGTTTCTCATTTTCCTCTTGACAATACCCCATAGATTCTCTATGGGGTTCAGGTGTGGTGAGTTTGCTGGCCAGTCAAGCACACCAACACCATGGTCATTTAACCAACTTTTGGTGCTTTTGGCAGAGTGGGCAGGTGCCAAATCTGGCTGGAAAATGAAATCAGCATCTTCAAAAAGCTGGTCAGCAGAAGGAAGCATGAAGTGCTCCAAAATTTCTTGGTAAATGGGTTCAGTGACTTTGGTTTTCAAAAAACACAGTTCAGTTCTTCTTCTCCTTAGCCCAGGTAAGACGCCTCTGACGTTGTCTGTGGTTCAGGAGTGGCTTAACAAGAGGAATACGACAACTGTAGCCAAATTCCTTGACACGTCTGTGTGTGGTGGCTCTTGATGCCTTGACCCCAGCCTCAGTCCATTCCTTGTGACGTTCACTCAAATTCTTGAATCGATTTTGCTTGACAATCCTCAAAAGGCTGCGGTTCTCTCGGTTGGTTGCGCATCTTTTTCTTCCACACTTTTTCCTTCCACTCAACTTTCTGTTAACATGCTTGGATACAGCACTCTGTGAACAGCCAGCTTCTTTGGCAATGAATGTTTGTGGCTTACCTAGTGAACCAAACTGAGAGACCATTTTGAAGGCTCAGGAAACCTTTGCAGGTGTTTTGAGTTGATTAGCTGATTGGCATGTCACCATATTCTAATTTGTTGAGATAGTGAATTGGTGGGTTTTTGTTAAATGTAAACCAAAATCATCACAATTAAAAGAACCAAAGACTTAAACTACTTCAGTCTGTGTGCATTGAATTTATTTAATACACGAGTTTCACAATTTGAGTTGATTTACTGAAATAAATGAACTTTTCCACGACATTCTAATTTATTGAGATGCACCTGTATAAGGAGAGATTGTTGGTGGGGGTGGGAGCAAAGAGTTGTTGTTTTTTTTGCAAAACTTTGGAAATGCCACTGTGTTTTTCTCACGCTTCACAGAGTGTGTTTACTTCAAATGTCCCTGCTGTTACGACTCTCGGAGCATAAAGATAAATGAGCATTTTCAAAAGACTATTATAATTACCTAGTGCACCTTATCAGACATGTCAGGCTTTGACCTTTCAAAACAGCCTGGCCATAGATAATAACTCTGACTGAGACGAGGAAGACTTCACCAAGCTCAAATATCAGCATGTTACTGCTCTGATATTGTCACACTGACATGCCTGGCATATCAGGACATGCTTTAGTAGACCAAGACACTGTTTGGATTTTCACATGCTCATGTTACAAAGGACAAGTCATACACTGTGCTGTTTTTATACACAGACAACTTCAGACTGGAAGGCAATTTACTCAACTAATTTAAAGGAAAATAATAATGGTTTCTCAAAATATATAGCTCTCCATAAACACTTGTTGTCCCACGAATGGGACAACATTCCTCTCCCAAATCTCCAGCAACTCATCTCCTCAGTTCCCAGACGTATACAGACTGTTGTTAAAAGAAGAGGGGATGCTACACAGTGGTAAACATGGCCCTGTCCCAACTTTTTTGAGACGTGTTACTGCCATCAAATTCAAAATTACCTTATTTTTTACCTTATACATTTCCTCAGTTTAAACATTTGATATGTTTTCTATGTTCTATTGTGAATAACATGGGTTTATGAGATTTGCAAATCATTGCATGCTGTTTTTATTTACATTTCACACAGCGTCCCAACTTTTTTGGAATTGGGGTTGCATATATCTCTATCTATTTACAGTATATCTCTATATACTTTTTGCACCTTCATGGTAATTTAAAATGGTTGCATATTAGAATGAGCACATTTCTCTCATATAAACCTGTGATTTGCCTACTGTCAGAGCTGCTGTTATAGAAATTTAATCAACACCATCTAACCAATCAGAATCAAGCATTCAACAGCACTAAAGGATTTTTTTCCCCGAATTGTTTTGCTTTATTTGTTATCAGTTATTAGTAATTTTGTTGCCTTTGTCTATGCCCTATAGATAATTCTGTTGTTCTGTATCTTAATTTAAAAGCAGTTATTCTTATGAAAACATATCACAAAACATTGTGATATTTTAATACAGCATGAAACATGTAGAAAATAATTTTTATTAAGAAGACATTTTTTTTTTAGTAAATACCTTAACAGAAGTTTTAAAATTGTAATAAAAGGCATGTGTGCTGTAGCTGATAAGATAATTCTGGTCACATTTCAACAGTTCAGAGCTAAATGAGCTGAAAACATAATTGGTCTGTGAGTCCAGTAGCTCCTTAGCAGCTTCTCAGAAGACATGATCCCCTATTCTGGGAAATTCTGGGAAGAGAATTTCGTCAAAGTTTGCCATTGGCAAATACAATCCCCCTACAGAAATATATGATTTTTTCTTGAAACCTTTTTTTTTCTCTTGTGATTTCTGTTTAATTAAGCACATCAGTACTGTACATCAACTGTAAATGGTTTATTGTGTAAGCACTTATAGTTTCAGCATACGTAATGCAGAGATGATGCCTGCGAGGGCTGCCTGGTTTTATATTGGCTGTTACGCATGAGTGTTCCAGTACTGCAGATGGCAGTGTTAAGATTTTCCAACAATTTCCACATTTACAGGAGGAACGTTGCCGCTTCCTCAAAGTCAAATTCCCTCTGGAATGAACAGTCACAGGCTTGGTCAAGTAGGACGTTCATCCAACTGCCAGTGAGTGAAACCCCCTCTAAGTAGCAGTCACTACACATACACAAGAGACTCACAACATAAGCAGCAAGTGACTTGAGCAACTTGTCTCTTGCTTGTTTGAACACATGTGCATGTGTGTGTATATGTGAGAGATCCATGTAGCCTTAACTAAGAGTACTGAAGATTACAATTACTGAATCTGAATGAATGAATGAATGAAAGAATGTATTATTATTATTATTATTAATAATAATAATAATAATAATAATAATAATAATAATAATAAAAATAATAATAATACTCTTCTCTCTCACACTCAAACCAATTTTACAATTCAAGAAATCATAGCTAAAAGGTGAAACATACGGAGAGAAACTATCTTGGCCGAGGAGGCAGCAATAAGATGCATGATTACTATTATGATGCACTATACATTTTCATCACTCTCTGGGAAAGTGTGATACTGCCTGATATGATAAATAAATAAAACCCATCACTGCTGTCTGTCTGCTCTGCTGCTTTGAAAGTCATTTCATCGAGTAAAGGTGTGTATAGAGCAGTAAATATGGGCCATTGCCATGGCTACACAGTGCAGGGTTAATGGATCAGTCCAGCTTCTGTGCTCATGGTTAAACATACAAACACACTGCTAGAAGCAGAAAACAAAAGAAACTGTTGCATGTCACACATAAAACAGCTCATAGTTGCAAGATTGAGGCAGAACGTCCATCGGTGAATGCTGCATCCTCGACTTTTTGTTTATCGTTTCTTGTCTTTAGTCTCTACCACTAAACTTAGAGCCTGTGGGCTGCTGAATTTATATGGTTCAGGATACAGTAAAACAGAATTAACCACAGATGATTTGTTTTGGTTAGACCAAAAAAATAATCAAAAACCTATCTTGCAAGTCAGTATGCACACAACGAGCACTGGGTTTAATATGAGTTGAGAGAATGTTACTCAATTGTTCATATCCATAGTACAACAGCTTCATTCCGTGCTTGAGTGTGTGTGTGTGTGTGTGATAAGACTGAGAGAGTGCAAGAAAACTGAAAACTGACTGCTGGCAAGTTTAGAAAAGTGGCTGAAATGTTCTTTGACTGCTGATGGAAATTTGAAAAGAATTTGTGAAGGATTTTGGTGGCGCAGCAGGCATTGTTATTGCCTCACAGCTCCAGGGTTCAATCTTCAGCTCCATTTACTGCCAGTCCTCACCCTGTCCCATCCAAGGTGTATTTCTCTCTCAGACCCAGTGTTCAAAGGATAGGCTCTGGATCCACTGCAACAATGACCTGGATTATGCGGCTACTGAAGATTAAGGGATGAATAAATAATTGATGTGTGTGCACCATTATAAATGTAAAATTCATGTTGCAAGACAGTTGGCTATCAGATCTATGTCTTAAAGGGGTCATATCATGCTATATTAAAAGTTCATTATTTTGTTTATTGGGTGTAATAGAATAGGTTAACATGCTTTAATGTTCTAAAAACACATTATTTTTCACATACTGCACATTATTGCAGTACCTCTATTCCCAGTCTGTCTGAAACGCTTTGATTAAGTTCCTGTTTCTCCAAAGCCCCTCCTTCTGAAAAGCTGATCCATTGCGTTGTGATTGGCCAAAAACCAAAGTGTGTGTGTCGGAACTGTAACGCCCCTTACCATAATCGTGAGCTTCTAAAGTCAGATTCTGAAAATGCGGATGATCAAGCAGATCAATCAGAACCAACTTTGCAAGCACGACTTGAGCACAATGTTTCACAGTGGTAAGTTTTTATTTTGTAACTCTCTTACCTTTCAGTTATGATTTTATAACAGTTTAATTTGTCTTCTTCACTGTAACAACTTTATGTCCTGAAGTGACAACATAAAATACAGTTTTAAAAAATGTAATTAATTTAAAAATTATGGCAGCATTATGCTGATATTTCAAATTGTGCCTTAGACGTTTGCAGAAGTAATATCTGGACTTCGATCGAGGCGTTTTAGGCAGGCCTGGAGCAGTGTTCTCTGTTAGATAGAATAAATCCCTTTGTGGGAGACTATGAGCGTTGTAACTTTACAGGTCTTATACATGCACAAACAGATACATTTGGGGAAACGACTTGAAGCATTCGTTGTGTTCAGCTATTTCAATTGCTTTTGTTTGATTTGTTCATTGCAAACAGCTGAAAGACTGTACATTTTGACAATAAACCTGATTTGCAATGGGGGTTGAATAATTTTGATTGCAACTGTAAGATATTCCTTAGGGGTGTCACTGTAACATGTGGTTCATGAAGGCAAGATACAATTGCATGAACTCAGCGTGGTATTTAATTATGGTCAGTCCAATAATCATCGTCAAAAGTCCAGGCTGACAACATTAAATGAGGGGAATCCATGATCATAAGTGAAAACATGAGCATGGGTCAAAAAAGGGAGCAAACAAGGAACTAAGGATCAGACTTAAGTTACTTAAGTAAAAATTCTCAATGAGACTACATGGTATATAAAGACAAACTAATCAAGAGCTTAACACAGAACAGTTGGACACAATCGGCAAACACACCAATGACAGGACAGGGGCGGAAAAAAGAATAGAATAGAAACAAAACCACATGGTTATGTAAACAGAAGCACACAATGTAAACCCAAAACAAAACATTAGTTTTGTTTTGAAATTTGATTACTTGTTAGGACAAAGACACTCCTACATCTTTCCTTTTTCTACTATTGTGCAGGCTTGAAAAGTATTGAAAAATCTTAATTATTGTGTGTAGAAGTTTATTTTATACAAACATTTTCTCCCACTATATACAGTGGGGGCACTATATACAGTGGGGGAAAAAAGTATTTGATCCCCTGCTGATTTTGTACGTTTGCCCACTGACAAAGAAATGTCTATAATTTTAATGGTAGGTGTATTTTAACAGTGAGAGACAGAATAACAACAAAAAAAATCCAGAAAAACGCATTTCAAAAAAGTTATAAATTGATTTGCATTTTAATGAGGGAAATAAATATTTGACCCCTTCGACTTAGTACTTGGTGGCAAAACCCTTGTTGGCAATAACAGAGGTCAGACGTTTCTTATAGTTGGCCACCAGGTTTGCACACATCTCAGGAGGGATTTTGTGCCACTGAGCAGGGGGACCTTGCGGGCGCTGCAGGATTTCAGTCATTCACGGTGTAGTGTGTTACCAATTGTTTTCTTGGTGACTATGGTCCCAGCTGCCTTGAGATCATTAATAAGATCCTCCTGTGTAGTTCTGGACTGATTCCACACCGTTCTCATGATCATTGAAACTCCACGAGGTGAGATCTTTCATGGAGCCCCAGACCGAGGGAGAATGACAGTTTCTTCCATTTGTGAATAATCGCACCAACTGTTGTCACCTTCTCACCAAGCTGCTTGGCGATGGTCTTGTAGCCCATTCCAGCCTTGTGCAGATCTACAATCTTGTCCCTGACATCCTTGGACAGCTCTTTGGTCTTGGCCATGGTGGAGAGTTTGGAATCTGATTGATTGATTGCTTCTGTGGACAGGTGTCTTTTTACAGGTAACAAACTGAGATTAGGAGCACTTGTGTAAAAGACACCTGGGAGCCAGAAATCTTGCTGATTGATAGGGGATCAAATACTTATTTTCCTCATTAAAATGCAAATCAATTTATAACTTTTTTGAAATGCGTTTTTCTGGATTTTTTTGTTGTTATTCTGTCTCTCACTGTTAAAATACACCTACCATTAAAATTATAGACTGATCATTTCTTTGTCAGTGGACAAACGTACAAAATCTGCAGGGGATCAAATACTTTTTTCCCCCACTGTATGTACAGGCAGACAAAACTAAGCCAACACTTAAAATTAAAATGGTTTGATAGCTGTTTTTTTTTATTGGCCAAGTTAAATCAGGCCATGCTCATCAAACATGGGAAGTCCACGGATATTGTGTCACCGAGTTAAAGACTATTTTAATGACAGGGCAGATTATATGAAAATGCATCTAATTATACAGCTGTTCATAATTATGACGTGTGAAGTGCTGGTTTAGAAGATCAGAGAACCAAATGCCATTAGGTGGTCTCAGAGGGAGGCATGACAGGCATGACATTTTAAAGAGCATTCCTTTCCTTTTCAGAAATGAATTACTCAGTACTCATCGATAATATGGTCTTTGAACAGAATAAAAATTAATGGCAAATGTCAGATCAATGGGTGACTAGCTCAAATGAAGCCCACATATATGCTCTTAACTGTGCTGTACAATCCTGAAAAACCTGAAGATACTTCAGATAACACTTTCCACCTTCCAGAGCTCATGCAGGAACATCCAGCCACAAAAGGGATATCAAATCTTCCCAGGACTCATCGAAGATAAGCGAGGCAGCCCCTTCATTATTAAATGCAACTCAAAGTTCATTTGGTGTCCAACTGTTTGTCATATAAAAGTGCCATAGTGTGCAATGGCATACTGTATTTATTGTGATTTATAGCTTCATGCAGAGGAGCTTTTCTCCATTCTCTCCTTCGCTTTTTCTTAATTAAGCTGAGTGACTGCTGCTTGCTGCTACAGAGTGTGATAGATATCTATTTTACCTAAGTCACGGGTGTTTGACTTTCACACAGACACTCTGTAATAATAAATAATAATTAAAAAAAATAGCCCTAGTTGAAAACCACCATGCACTAACACTGCCTTTTCATTTAAGTGAATAACTCGGTTCTCCTGAATGCTTGACAGTGTTGTGTAAATAAAGATTTTGCAGATTTCACTCACTAGTTAATAATTCTAATGAGGCAGTGATGTTGTGCCTTGGACTGAAATATTGCTGTCAAGTCAGATGTAAGTTTTGTTGAAGCACATCGCAAAGGTGACTGTCAGGCATCTTGAATCTCAGGGGGCTCTTCCATAGCCTTGTTAGTGTCACCCCCTGGGCTATAAGTTGAGCTATCTCAAAGCTAGGCATTGTACTATTTTCTTGCACTTGGTTAGCCCAAAAAAAAAAAAAAAAACCCAGTTTGGTTTTGCTGACTGCCAGTTGCCAGTTTCACCTTCTGTTCTTGTTCAGCACCAGTGCACTATTTGAAAAAATAAAATTAAAATATATTCATTCATTACTGCAACTGTTTCCTGATAAATTAAACACACACTTCCCTTGGTGACTCAGTGAAACATTATTCATCATGCCAACATGCCTGAAATTTATTTTATCTTTTATTGTTTCTTTAACATGAGCATGCAGTGCTGTGCGATGTATTGACAACCTTCATTCATTCATCCTTAGTAACTGTCTGGTCAGGGTTGTGGTAGTTGAATTAGGCTACTAGTTTTGGGAAATAGAACCAACTAAATTCATTAGGAAATATTGTAGGAAAGAACAAACAAAAATAATAACTGCATGAGTGGAATTAAAAAAAAAAAAGTCTAGTGCACATCTGTAGTTGAGATCAGTTATGAACTGGAGTGATGCAGCTGAGGTTGAGGAACTGTGAAAGCCAGACAGTGCTGACAGAGCTCCATTTCTACTTCTGTGTTTTTAATAAAACAGAACAAACAAACAAACAATCAGACAAACAAACAAAAACCCTTCTGGTTTAGGCCACACCCACTTTGGGTTTAAATCTGAATACAGATACAAATAGAGATACAGATGCAGATTGTGTTAAGCACTACATTTGTACATTTATAGAATTCAAAATAGAAACCTTTTTTTTTTTTGTAACTTTCCTTAATAGTGGGCCAAATTGAATTTTATTCCTACTATACCTCATGGGCCATTTAAAAATAGCAGTGGGCTGTAGTTTGGACACACACAACTTTCTGCTCCCCATTAAATGCCTCATTAAATGCCTCAAAATGCTTAATTTGTCTCATTAAATGCCACTTGGTTGTGATATGATTTAGGAAAAACGATCTGTGTCACAGTTGAGATATGCTGATCTTCTGTCATCATATATTAGAGTGCTTTTTTTTTAGCCAGTGTGGTGTTTTAAATGTAACCATTATAAGGCTTTTCACAAGCCAGCTCATTTTAAAAATTACACATTGTCAAGGGCAGGACTTAAATTGAGATTTATGAAGTGAGAGCGCACTACTTCCTTCATGGGTGCCAACATTGTAATTACTGGAACCAAAGATTGAAAACATGACAGTTCAATTTATATCTTATTATGCATCCTTATACAAGTAAACATTTTGCTCTTAAAATACAGGCCACAAGGTAATTTCAAATAAACCCCAATGTATAAACAGTGGCAGCGCGTGTGTGGTTTTTGTTTTGTTTTTTCAATTGATTTCTGTGGAATTTACGCTTCATTCAAGTACACAAATGAAAAAAGAAAATGGGTTGCACAGGGTCACGTGTTTCCCAGAATTGGCGTGGATTTAAACGCTGATTAAAATGGGAGCATATCTATTCAGGAGACACAAGAGAGGGAAGAAGAAAACCACTTCAGAAACACAATCTGTGTGAATTGATTAGTGTAGCTGGTAGTTGCCCAGGGGTTGCCTCTCTGGCAAATTATCATACGGTTGGCTGGATTTCATGAAGTTTGTATAAAAACAATTTACATTTGCCATTCATGTAACCCAAAGGTGCTGGAGCTCTGCCTATAACTGTAATCATATACTGTGCAGTGCTCATGATAGCACCTTACTCCAAATTAATGTTAGAAAAGAAGAGTTACGAGTTGCTAATAAGACCCCAAATATTAAAACCAATTAAACAAGTGCTTTTGACTTCTCGAATCTGATTGGTCAGAAGGTGTTGATTATTTTTCTATAGCAGCTCTGACAGTAGTGTGGTTGTAAGGCAAATTATATTAATGCAATCATTGTAATATTTACACAGGGGTTTATATTAAACGACTTGTCTAATCATTGATATGGTGACGCCTTCTGTGAAGGGATGTTTATATGTATGTTGTTTTTGGAAGGAGTCTCCAGTGTAAGTGATTTGTAACAGTCTGAAGAAAAGCTGCGTTTTTTTCCATCATGGGAAAGTCTTCTGGTTTCTCTGTAACAGTTTGTCTGTCTTATTATTTTTCAAAAGTGAAAAAAAGAGGCTGGTTATAGTTGACTGTTTATAGGTGTTATAACATAACTGATAACAGGAACGGTGTGATGATGCGGTTGAAGCACAACATTAAATGCATCTATAAACATTATAAAAAAAAAAAAGAAAAAAAAAAAGAAACAAAGAAAAAAGAAACAAAGAAAGAAAACTGTACAATGTGTCATTCTTTAATAACAGCATGCCCCGATGTGTTTTATTCCTTATGAAAACAGCATTTCACTTGCATATGCATGCACAGATACTGTATCTTAGTGAAGTTGTGGTGTTTCTCAGAAAGGCAAAAAACATGACGTCTACCCTTTCGCTCCCCTTAATAAAATGCCGTGGCAACGAAGAACAAAGCAATTAGACACTGTTCCTGATGCACAACAGAGCGTCATTAATTAATGGCACTTAATTTGCAATGGTACATGAAATGAAGAGGTCAGTCAGGTACATAGTAGATAGATGGCCCATAGTGATGAATGATTTATCTTTTGGATTAGCAGAGAGGTTGTTTTTCTAGCTTGTTTATGCTTTGCCTCTTTTGGGAAGATTGATGGGACACCTGTGATTTAGTTGGTTTCAAAACCAAAAAATTTTCATGTCACTCACCCAGGTAAGGGGTGGACCTAAGAACTTTCTTTAGCTCTGGTCAGATGGTTTGTAAGTGTCTCCTGAAGGTTAACCTAGCGTCTATTTTCCATGAAGGCTTTAAAGATTCCTTCCATTACAAGTATGGCAGTATAACTGTGATGGGCATATTGTAATATAGATAAAACATTTCTTCTTCTTCTTCTTGGCATGGTGGCTTAGTGGCTTAGGGGTTGGGAGTTCGATTCCCGCCTCTGCCCTGTGTGTGCGGAGTTTGCATTTTCCCCCTGTGCTTTGGGAGCTTCCTCTGGGTACTTATTTTTCCTCTCCCAGTCCAAAGACGTGTTATAGGCTGACCGGCATCTCTAAATTGTCCGGAATGTGTCCTGCGTCCCCCAGTTTGTGCCCAGAGTTCCTGGGATAGGCTCCAGGCTTTCCACGACCTTGAGAAGGATAAGTGGTACAGAAAATTGATTTTATTATTATTATTATTATTATTATTATTATTATTATTATTATTATTAGCACTGAAGGCTAAATTTGATCAAAAAAATCTACTTGATTACACTCTCTGGCCAATGGAGCAGAACTCCATCCATCCATCCATCCATCCATCTATCTATCTCTCTATCTATCCACTAATATTGGCACCCTTGGTAAATATGAGCAAAGAAGGCTGTGAAAATTTGTCTTTATTGTTTAACCTTTTGATCTTCAGGGCAATAATTAAGAAGTTCCAGTCAACTGGAAATGTTATGAATCAACCTGGAAGAGGACGCGTGTCTATATTGTCTCAGCTCACTGTGAAGAGGATGGCTCGGGTGGCCAAAAAAACTCCAAGGATCACAGCTGGAGAATTGTAGAAGTTAGTTGCGTCTTGGGGTCAGAAAGTCTCCAAAACTACAATCCAAAGTCACCTACATCACCACAAGTTGTTTGGAAGGGTTTCAATAAAAAAGCCTCTACTCTCATCCAAAAACAAACTCAAGCATCTTCAGTTAGCCAGACACTATGGGTCTATGGTCAGATGAAACCAAAATAGAGCTTTTGGTGGTTTTGGTGCAGACAGAGAGGTAGCCATATGGAAAAGTACCTCATGCCCACGGTTAAATATGGTGGTGGATCTTTAATGTTTTCGGGCTGTTTTTCTGCCAGAGGACCTGGACATTTTGTTAGGATACATGGCATCATGGACTCTATCAAATATCAACAGATATTAAACGAAAACCTGACTGCCTCTGCCAGAAAGCTTAAAATGGGCCGTGGTTGGATCTTCCAGCAGGACAATGGTCCAAAACATACATCAGAATCAACACAAAAATGGTTTACTGACCACAAAATCAAGGTCCTGCCATGGCCATCCCAGTCCCCTGACTTGAAACCCATAGAAAACCTGTGGGGTGAACTGAAGAGGAGAGTCCACCAGCGTGGACCTCGAAATTTGAAGGATCTGGAGAGATTCTGTATGGAGGAATGGTCTCAGATCCCTTGCCATGTATTCTCCAACCTCCTCAGGCATTATAGGAGAAGACTCAGAGCTGTTATCTTGGCAAAGAGATGTAGCACAAAGTATTGACTAAAAG
The DNA here is from genome assembly GCA_023630585.1 of Cranoglanis bouderius. Taxonomy (NCBI): domain Eukaryota; kingdom Metazoa; phylum Chordata; class Actinopteri; order Siluriformes; family Cranoglanididae; genus Cranoglanis; species Cranoglanis bouderius. The sequence continues at coordinate 29,282,508 of CM042536.1, forward strand.
GGTGCCAATAATTGTTGCACACCTATATTTAATAAATATATATGTTTTTTGAAAAACCTGTGTTGTGTTTGGAATTGTTTGATATCCATGAGAGCAGAGTATTTTTGTGAATTCTTTTAACAAAAGATCAGAAGGTTAAACAATAAAGAAAATTTTTCACAGCCTTCAGAAAGCTATATGACAGAACTACTGTTTATCCAGATAGTGTTTTGTCCACTATGCCTTATGCCCTATGAAATATGCTTAATAAGTCAGATGGTGACATTGCTAGCGCAGTTACTAAAATGCCGTTTAATAAACGAAAACATTTCAATTTTCTCAAACATAAGGGACACAAGAGCAAGAGCTTCTTTTGTTGCTCACCATTTTCCAGAGATGTTCAACATCATACTAAAGCGAAATCCAACGTCGAAGTAGTGGAGACAGGAAATGCCTAGAAGTTCCAGAAGGCAATACAGCTATACAACACTGTTACTCTGAGTTATGGCAGAGACTCGGCTAGTTAGAGATCTATGAGATGACAAGTATGATGGCGTTGATCGAGGGCTGAAAGTTGAAGCCTTGGAAGCTGATCTGTTTGAGCAGAGTGTACAAATGATAAGCTGAGAAAGCTGGACAGAATGAATTATTAAAGCGCTGCTGCATTGCTCTCTTTAGGTAGAGATGAAGCAAGGGCTCATTCACGCTGACCCCACTATCACCATTAGTTGAATGGCATTGTGCACTGAAAAAAAACGATTCGTTGGCTCAACAACCATTACGTATTAATATAAATAGATTAAACTCAATTTTTTAAAACATTTTAGCTTACTTACCATACATTAGTGTTTTCAACACAAAAATGTCAATTACAAGGTGAAATTAAGAGTATGCATAAAGTGAACAAAAAAACGTGAGTCACGTCAACTACAATTACAGTTAGGTTAAGGTTAAGTAAACCTAACTTAAAATTTGAAGTATGACTGTGAGCCACGTGTTATGCAAATATCCGGTGAAAGACGTGAAGGAGCCGTTTTCTGAAGCACAACTTGGTGAAGACGGTGAAAACTTTGTCAGGTAATCTTTAAATAAATGAAGTAAAATATTAGAGTTTTACTTTTTAACATCCATTAACACTCATTTATTGCGTTAGTGCTCAAGGGGCTACTTTTTAAACAGAATGTTTTAATTGCTACGAATGTTAGTACTTGGTAAAAAAAAAAAAAAAAGTTTGCAAGCATTGAGTTTGTACGAGTGTTTGTAGCATGTAGCATTGCAATCAGTAGCATGTAGCTTTGCAATCTGTCAAACAAAATGCTTCATTTTTGTACTAACTGTCTGAAAACCTTTTGTAAAATTTTGTTGAATGAAGTGATATTTTTTTCTTATTGAGCCGTACTCAATTCATTATTCATGTTTTTTTAAACGATAGTATTGTAACCATTGTCCAAAAATAAAGTTAAAAAAATGCTTTATTTTGTTCTAATTGTCAGTGTTGTTTATTTTAAGATATTGAATGTTCAGTGCAGTAAGCAGAGCAGTTTTATTCAACTCAATGAATTACCTTGTATTAATGTAAATGAGCTGCACGAACACATAACAAAGGTTATCTTTTACTTAATTACTTCAAGTTGAATTTCCTTAAAAAGTGTGAAGTAAAAATGGTGCATATATATTTTAAGTAAATCCAACACATCATTTTTTTTCAGTGTGGGAGACCCATCAGCCAGAGTGAACTGATAAATAAATAAATATGTCAATGAGACATTCAATTACAAAAAAAAAAAAAAAAAAAATCAATTCACAATGTCATCACAAAATAAACCTTTGCTGCCATTAAAGCGCAAGTGTTTATTATAAAGATTAATAAACAAGTTGTTTAAAGTTTCTTTAAGGAAAGCGCATGGGAGCAGCTGTAATGTTTTCAATCTAGAACATTAAAAAAAAATAATAAAAAAAATATTCCACACCGAACTCATTGCATTTAAATCTTCACTATTATTTATTTGGCCTCTTAGAAAATCTAAGTGGAATATTCATGTGGACTGTGCCAATTTTGTTCCAGGAAGGGAAAAAAAAAAAAAAGTCGATATTTCCTATTGTGAAATATAAAACTGTTTCTTCTACCTTTCATCACCTCCAGGGGATTAATATCACAAACCTCACACACATGGAAGAGGAGAAATAATTGAGTTATTTGTAATGCTTAAATTGGCAATAATGTGTCGGCACAGGAAAGGGATGAAAGAAGTGATGAAAACTGAGAGAAATCTGCTATTAAAATCAAAGGCAAAATTAAATTTAAAAACTGCACACTCTAGAGCAGAGTTTGGTGGGTAAGGAAACACGCAGGAACTGAATATAAACACATATGCTTACGAAGATAGGGTTAGATTTATAGAAGTATGGCAACACAAAAGTACTTTATTATTCATTTAATTAAAGTTATTACGGTTGCCACATGAGGACTGATGAAACTAAAACTGACGTGGCAAACAAGTAAGAATAGCATGAAGTCACAAACAGTGGCAGAATGTTTGTGAAGCCTACACCCTGTTAACCTGTATAACCTCAGCCATGCAGATTTCTCCTTTACAACATCCAGCCATTTATCTCCATGGAGACTACTCAGGTGTTGTTTCAGTCTCTTGTCATTTCAAGATTGGATCACTGCATTACTTGCTGGCAGGAATCTGAGGTTACAGTGGGCACAGGCTCAGCTGACCAAAACCGATCAACATTTAAGGCTTTGTCAAGAGGCAAGGAAATGGCTGATCAGCTGGGGTCAAATCTGATATATGGCATGTCATGGGCAAAAAAAGTAGGTCGTTTCTGCTGTTGTACTCTAAAACTAGCCTGAGTGGTGCTGTTTGGTGGAGCTAACAAGTCAAGAGTTAGTCATTTATATAGATGGATGAATATTTTATTTTGTTAAAATACTCAAAACCATATTGCACATATGAAAATCTGCATATCAAAAGGGAAAACAAAGGTGGGAGCAAGACATGTGGCAAATGGTGATCATCCAATGAGGAACCAGAGGTGGGAACAAGCCACGTAGAAGTGGGATGATCATAAAAGACAAAACCCACTCATCCCTACACTGACAAAGACAAACATACAGCATACGTGACGGCAAAAATGCAACAAAGAAGCAGAAGTCAAAAGATTACAAGTTCCCAGCCAAGCTCTCTGAGCAGGAGGGATGCCGTATTCTTTCTCCCTTGTCAATCACGGTGACACTAGCCAATCATGGGCATCTATGAGCTCGTGTATGTGGAAGAGGGCAGATAGCATTTCTCTCTAGTTGTGTTATGGGAGACATTGTAGCTGATGACCCAACAGTTAGAAAATCCTGGAGATGGACAGACATGGCTAGGAAGCAGCAGGTGTAAAGCAGGAATGAAAAGAAGAAGGCATGAAGCTAGCTTGGTGTGCTTGCTTCTGAAATCTTAAGACATTGAGCAGTGTGAAATAAGTCCCCATTGAAAGGGAGAAGAAATGGGTCGAATAAAAAAAAAAAAAAGAAGAGTTTGATATAGGTGATGCAATCCAAGCTGAAATTCAACTAAATTTTGCCCAAAAAGTTTGGAAGTTCTAACATCAAAGCACTGAGAGAAGCGTCAATCATGATGTATTATTCAATAACACCTTTAATAAATCTATTATTTAAGGAAAAAATATGCTAACCAACCATACCTTACCTCAGAGTGCTACGAAGGTTGAGACAGAAGATTGGAGCATATATGGTTACATTCACGAATTATTCATTTCATAGTTATTTTTATTCCTTTAGCAAAGAACAAGGATATCAACATCCTATTGGATGACAGAATACACTGATTTTCATATTATCATATTTTTACATAACTGCCACCTCCTATCTTCCTCACCTCAAGTATCTCCATCTTACCTCATCCATTTCAGTTAACTAGTTCAGTTATCTTTTTCTTGCCCTTGTGTGTCTGGGCCTGTCTGGGTCTATTCTCCAAACAGGGAAGTTTTGTCTGAACAGTCGGTACTTTTTCCCAAAAAATGGACAACTCAACAAAGATCATAAATTTCATTTCCCCATTTTCGTAAGACAGTTTGTTCTCCCTCATATTGGAACTGCTATGTTCACAGTTAGTATGTTAGCAATCTTAATTTTCTCCATACTGGTGTGCTGTGTGACACACCCACACATGGGTGGTGGTAGCTCAGTGATTAAGACATTGGACTACTGATCGGAAGGTCGTGAGTTCACAACCTTTATTTTTTTTTTTGACCTCTCCATCTTCATTCTCCAGCTGTCAAACTTAATATTGAAACAGAGATGTCTTGATAACGTGGTGGACGAAGGTAGCCTACTATGCGCTAAAACGTTCTAATAAAAAATTCCCAATTCCTAATCAAAACTTGCAACACCCAACCAATAGTTATGATCGGTTCTCAACTGACCTCAAACCACGATGATTAGCTACAGTACCAGACTTTAACTTCTCATTGAGAGGTATGCGATGCACATCTGACACAGCTATTACATAAATGTGTGAGCTCATGCTGATTAAGATTAAGATTAGCTGATCGCAGTAACTTTAGATGTTCCCAGTAATGTTAGCTGATTGCAGTAAAGTTAGCAGATTGCAATAAAGTTCGCAGATTACAGCAACCTCAGTTGATCGCAGTAGCATTAGCAAATCACAGTAATATTAGCTGATCACAGTAACGTTAGCTGATCTCAGTAATGTAGTAACATAGGTCGATCGCAATAACGTGAGCTGACCACAGTAACATTAGCTGACTGCAGTAATGTGGGCTGATCACGGTAACGTCACAGTAACCTTAGCTGATTGCAGAAAAGTTGATCGCTGATCGCCGTGATGTTATCTGATCGCAGCAAGGTTAGCTGATCACAGTGACATTAGCAAATCATAGTAACATTATCAGATCACAGTGAAGTTACACAGTGAAGTTATGAATGAACAGTAATTCTAGCTGATCACTGAGCAGAATTGTGATGGTCACAGTACCATCTGTGACTGTATCTTTGCAATGGTGACAGGCGCACATTAAAAAGAAAAGTGGAACAATTAAAAATAAACAAATAAATGGCACTTGCTCATCTCAAAGCAGGCTGTTGTAGTTGCATGTTATTTGGGGGAATTTTCCTCAAAGAAAATGCACTCCCACATACAGTTTCCAGGCAGCTACAAAGAGATAGAAATAATTATCTGCTATTTACAGAGTGCAACTATGATGTCTGATATCATAGCTGTATGCACAAAGAAGCTGATATAAAACATTTACATATGTATAACCCACATCTTTAGTGTATTATTGTCTTTGAAATACCAAAAAAAACAAGTGAAAAGTGAAAAGCTTAGCCTTGGCTTCTTAACATTTTCTTTTTCTTAAAAAATATCTCAGCATCAAAATGTAATAATAATAAAAAAAAAAAAGCAATAGCCATTTGTTTGTTCCATAGAATACACATGAACACTGAATACCACTGGAGTAAACAACACATCGACCTCAATGCCCTCGTGATAATGCACTTAATTCTAACTCTCTACATTTATCTTTTCCAATATGCCGTCTTGACCATGAACAATGCAGTGGCCGTGAGAGACTCAGCCCTGAAGAATGTTTACCATAATAACATGCAAAACAGTGTTATTTTCCACAGTGTCATTGAAGCTTCACCATAAATGCCTACAAATGTGATGTAGAAAACTGGCCTTTTTTGTACACAACATTGCATTTAGAATTCAAAACGGCTCAAAACAGATCTAAACAGTGTGCAAACAACAATTCAGCACATCCCTTCAGACATTGTCCCTTAAAGGAATATTATATATAATTTAGAGAAACAAAGTTCATACACAAATACAAAATCACCTGACAAATATGCGCTTCTTTGATATGAATTGGAACATTTTACTTAACAACGGGTTTCATTCCCAGGTTAGAAGAATGAATGAAGTTAGAAATGTATAAACACTAATTATAAACAAACCCCTCATTAGCATGGATAATCGGGACAAGATGATGTGGTGTCTAGACTATTAGTTTTTAAATGAATAGCTGCAAATAAGTAGGTTCAGTAGGCTATTTTTTCCTTCTTCTCTCATTCAATAACCAGTGAAAAAAAATTAAGAAAATAAACCCTACTTCCTATTGAATTTCATTCACTTTCACTCAAGTTTTAGTTACACTTTATAGCCGTGGATCCACAGTCTATCCCAGGAACACTCGGCGTGAAGCAGGAATACGCCTTGGATGGGATGTCAGTCCGTCACAACGCACCATCACGCACACGTTCACACCTAGGGCCAGTTTATCACAGCCAATTTACAGAGTGCTATGTTTTTGGACAGTCAGAGGAAACCAGAGAACCTGGAGAAAACCCATGTGGACACTGAATGAACAAGCGAGACTCCCAACAGCAGGCTCAAAACTGAGGTGGCAATGTGACCCACTGCACCACCAATGACTTTTACAAAACAAAAAAAAGTTTCCTTTTGACATAATATGTATATATGACATGTATATTTAAACAAAATGCTCTTCAGTGCGGTACGACACACCTCAACGCTGTAACTCTAGCACACGATACTCATTCTGAATCCCACCTCCTGCCTCACTACCCTTGTAAAACAAAAGTGTATTTAAGTATACTTTTAAAAAGTGTACTAGTATAAAACGTGCACACTTTCAGCTTTAACACTTAATACATACTTTAATGCATACTAAATGTATTATTTCCGAACAACTTATGACAACTTAAGTGTATTTAAATTGTAATCAAGTTACATTTAAATACATCTTAAATGCATTTAGCTGTACTTTAGAGTGCTTTTTTCCCCCACTGAAGTTACACTCAGGTAGATTTAAGCATGCAATTTTTTTTTAAGACATAATTGTATTATACTTGAAGTGTATTATACTAGTGAGTGTACTGTTGGACATATTGCATACATTTCAGTGCTACTTTCAGTGCTACTTTCATTAAGATTCTTTTTCATTAAGTGTCTTTATACTTAAGAAAAAGCTCAAAACCTCTTTTCCCACAGGCTAAAACAGAATCTTTACCAACATTCCAAATTAGACAAAATATAATGGGGTTAATTTTACTGGTCATTTTATAGAAGGTAAAACACAGTGTAATCTTTCCAGATTTCCAGACACTACAAATGAGCAGTTTATAAACAATGAGTGACACTACGGATTCGGACTGGACTAAAAGCCCAGAGGTACTTTGGTAATAATTACAATACCCTGTCTCTGCATCGAATGGTTGGGTGTTTTAGCTAAAGTGTTTTAGCTGGCCGATTTGTACTTATTTACTGAATAAAGCACAGTGTGTGTGCAGAGCAATGTTTACGAGAAATGACAAGTCGTGGAGAGATAAAAGTAGTCAGACCTGACAATAAAAGCACCACAGAAAGAAACATTACCGGACTAGGAAAGGCTACCGGACTCAAGTTGCACCTGAGCATGTTCTATCTGCGTCTCGGCTTATCGGTGCTACTGCAACAGAGAGTAATTTTGCTCGTGTATGTTCACATCAAACAGACGATATACGTAGACCCAAACCCCTACTGTGTAGATCGGCTCTTCTCTAGCAGAAGAATTTCATGCCCAGGATCAAAGCGATTCTCCTTCAGCTGGAGAGAGTCTGGAAATACCAAAACCCCTAACACCCACCTACCCACACACACACACACACATCCTTCATCGTTCACGGATGGAAGGGCCGCACTCTTTGTGGGGTTTTTTTATGGGGGGTGGGGGCCCTGGGGGACGATACTCCCTTAGCAGATGTGAGCAGTTTTACAGAAGGACTACAAAGGGCTTAGTGGAAAATTGCCCGTAAAAAGAAAAGTAGCTTTTTGAAAAAGTTGGAAAGTTGGATCATCTTTGGACTTCTGCTAAAAGGAAAATACAATTTTAAGCATTTTGATACATGAATAAACACAATATAACCTTTATAAATAATAAACTTAATAAAAGTTATTTCCACATATGTTGGTAAACAGCCTAAACCAGAGGCATTCAACTCTAATTTAAGGTGGTCCGAATCCCAGTGCGATTGTTCCCGGTGCCTCCCCCCCCTCTTACATCATCACAAACATGCATGGAGAACATAACATGACTCACCATATCTTTTGCTTTTTTATTATTCTGGTGCTATTATGCGCAGCAGATATTATGCGCAGCAGTGGACCTCTTAAGTGTCCCATAGCGTTCCCCTGCCACTGATGCTACACGTGTGTTGTGGAAACTAATGATGTTGTCATCGGTTAAAACACATGCGCAGGTTACTTTACTTCCTGAACAAGTGTGGACCCGAGTACGAGTTGCGTTCACGTTCACGGGAATCGCGGCAAAGTTCCAGCGCACCTGAACTCAGACCACCTCCTACAGGTAGTCTTGGGTTCGGTACCCCCAGGTTCGGTACCCCGGTGCGCTTCCCGGTCCGCATAACAGCTTGAGTCATGTAAACACCACAATCCGATTGCCCGATTCAGATTAAGACAATATTCCGATTTCCACTCCTGGAGTATGCCTGTTTTAAACGGAAATTTGTTGCAGTAAACACCTTATTCTGAAAATCCATTGAAAAGAGATACATGCATATACTCAGTCTGCAAGGAATTGTGGGTAGCAGTGGCAGCTTCTTGAATCTCCCGGGAAGTAACAGTGTACAACCGTGTATACAAAAATATTCTGATGCCTGTACGCATATAAACATATGGCTGCAACCTGAATATAGACCTTAAATGGAATTTGATGTGCATGTAAACGTAGTCAGTGTTTTAATGCTTACCCTTTAATGATAAGTTTATGGCTATAAATACAATATTTTGTTTCGTAAGTTTATTTTGTTTCGTAATGGCGCTTCACGTTACCACATTTGACAAATCATAAAACCATAAAATATTTCAGGCTGAATTTAAGACGAGAACATGAAATTAAAGTGGGAATAACAAAGTATAAATTGCCCTCCAAAAAGAGTCATAACCAAAGCTCAAACATCTCGGCAACTCTTAATGCAGACCATTTAGGCTGCAATTGGCCGACAACTGCACAATTTCTCACACAAAAAATATTGAAGTAGACATGCCAAGGCACTTATCCTCTTCCACCTAAAAAGTCAAGGGATGGTGAGAAGTGCTTTCTATATAGAGAATTTTATTCCTCATGTACTGAGTTGACACCTGATGCAATAGCAATACAAATACATTTGTAAATCGTATCTTTACCTTACACCACAGTACTGCTGAATTCTCAAATCTGATTGGTCAGCAGCACTGACTGTAGTACTGGCTGTAATTTAAATCACAGTTTCATATTAATGCGCTTGTACTAATACGTTATTGTTTCCAAAGTAACAGCTCATTCACAGCGACTTGAACGGTGGACGATCACATAATCTTAAAAGGCTAATAATAACTGGATAAATAAACGTGCTGTTCTTTAACAAAAATATATATATATATATAATCATTGATGATGTGAAGTTTTCTGTAAGGAGCTGATGGTGACACGAGTCTTCAAGACAGATTCACTTTCTTGTGTCTTGGGAACATGACAATCTGTGGGGGTTTTTTTTTTGTTTTGTTTTATTAACTTCAAGACAGAGGAAACAGGAGAGACTTTTATAGCTGTCACAATGTAAATGATAACAGGAAGCAAGTTGTCTTGTGGACGTTCCACAACATTAGATGTAGCTATAAATCAGTCCGTACAGGGTCCGTACAAAAATGCTCGATTTTGCTTTTTTTCTAAATTTGTGACACAGTTTGAAGAGTTTTTTTGTAATTTTTTTTTTTTGTTGTTGTTGCAGAAAACCACTTGAGTTGGTGAAATTGCAATCGCACTGAATTGTTTTGCACACTCTTTCGCAGTGATGTTTGTTGGTAAATGAGACATTTTAGCTGTTCGATGCACGTGAATCAAAGAGGGCTTTAACTGAATGCATGTTGTGATGATGTCACACGACGCGTCTTGGCCCAAATCTGCGGAGAATCTGCAGTAATTTTGAAAAAAATTGCAAGCACCTCTGAATATTGCGGAGGACAATATTCGTGGATTATTCCTTACTTATTTAGGAATTTAGACAATAGTTATTGAAAATAAACACCCGGAAATCACTTTGGAGGCAGACGTATAAGTAGACATAACTGTAGTACCTCAGACATTAAAAATGACCGTTTTGTTCCTGACATTGGGTACAAGTGGGTAATTTTGGCTGCAAACGTGAAGAGAACAGGTGTGGAGGAGAACTATTTGGAGAAGTGCTTCCAGCACATTCAATGCATAAACAAGGCTATTGAGAACTGGAATTTGGGTCTTTTACAGTACAATTGTTGCGAGAACAAGGCAAAGCGTCTGAAGGAAACTCCACTCACGCATGCCAGAGCCTTTAGATGGCGCTTAAGTCAGGTTAGAGCTCTTAAGCGGCTTGAGGGCTAAAAAGCTGTCGCATTGTGATGAAACCTCTTATACAAGGTGCTCTTCATGTCTTAAACAGTAATTGTTCATCACAGCATTCAGTAATCATGCCTTCTGTGGAGCAGTCACGCACACGGAGCCAGCTGCACATGCTGACATCTGCCACACTGCTCGAGAGCACTGAAGCCAATCTGACCCAGCATCAGCTGAGACTCTGTGTGTGTGTGTGTGTGTGTGTGTGTGTGTGTGTGTGTCCGTCCGTCCTTTGGAAAAAAAAAAGGTTTTTGCTGGCAAACAGCTCACAGTGCTTTTGACTGAAATCACCTGCTTTTGTTGGTGTTGTTTTACTTGAGCTAGATTAAATTCGGTATGCTAAATTAAATTCTGATTTGGTTTAGGCTGTTTCTAAACAGACACACACACACACACACACACACACACACACACACACACTTCAATTCAGTCTGGCCAAGACATCATTTACTTTTTGAAGACATTTATTTCCAAACATGGGCTGGTTATTATAAAAAAAAAAGTTTTAGCGATCACATGATTTTTATTTATTTTTATTTTTATAAAACAATATCACTGAAAGGAAATAGCTAAAGGTCTCTAGTTGGATAGTGTGATTCAGTCTTGCTATTGTCTGGTGTGTAAGCACAGCTCCTATCGACCAACATGCACGTCACATTATGGGGATAATTCAGTCCCAGGACGCAGCCTCACAACCGGCCTCCAAAGCTTCTCACCATCAATCGGTACATTTTGTGTCAGGAGTTTAGTTCCTCTTAAGGAACTAAAGGGTTCTGGAACTTTCCTACACACGAATTACAACACTCCAGATTTGCCTTTTCACCCCGTTGAAGGAACCAGGACCGTTATTTAAAGAACAATAAAAAAAATGTGGTGCAAACTATGCGACAAATACGACACACGCTGCAAACATATAACACAGCAAATAAGGAGGAGGTTGAGATTAAGGTTGTTGTTCATTATTGCTGTTGCACTGTTGAATGAATATGTTAACATTAATGGAGCTTTTTAAACCAGTTGCAAGCACACAAAGCACAAATTCATGCTTCAAATTTGCTTAGACCTTACCCCCAGAAGAATGTATGCATGTTCCTGCGCAAAAAACTGCGCAAAAAGCTTCGTTAAATCATTTTGCTTCGCCTGTTGTGACACACCACTTCTAAAAAAAAAAAAAAAAAAAAGAAAGAAAACAAACACTTCTTAGCTACACATAGTTTTTTTTTTTTTTTTTTTACAATTCCAGATAAGATAGGTGGTCACTGGTCACTGTTTGATGAATTATTGATGTTTAGTAGAATAAAAAACATCCCTGTAAATCCTGGAGCAGGAAGTGTAATCGGCCCTGGTTCCTCTTGTGGGAATGCCTTATGTTCCTAAGTTCCTGAGACATTCCTTGGTTCCTGTGGTGGAAACACTCCCAAAAGGCTGATTTCTACTTCTCAGAAGCTGTGCATATGTATGCTTCATACAACTAGAGGCTGTAAATCGTGATTCGCGAGCTCCGACTAGGAAAATCAAAAGAAAATGCCCCTTCAACCTCAGCAAGAGACATCAAATCAACATACACCCCATTTGCTTTTTAGAGCAATCAACATACAGACATATTCGCTTGTTAAATCTATAACATCGGCTATAGAGTTGGCTGTTTTGAGGAGGTAAATATACATCACTCATTGCAGTTACCTGGCTAGCTTGTTACTAACAATAGACGAACATGGAGGCGTCCATGTTTTCCCTACTTTGTAGCTTGAATTCACAGAAGTTTAAAAAGAAATGAAGTCATTAAAAGCTCTGAGACTAGTGTCAGTGAGCGTAGTCATTAAAATAGAGCGCAAGGTGTAAGGAATTGCACACACGACAGTATTGGTAAGAGTGCCGAGAAACTATTGAGCATGACGGCACTTCAGTTCTGTGAGCACTGAGCACTGTGACATGTGCTCTTCCTTTTCGCTCGCTCACCTTGACTTGGTAGACATCGATACAAAGGTCTGTTGGCACACTTTTTACAGAAGGAGAAATCAGCCCTAATGCTGGGAGTGTTCTGGCTTCAGATATTCGAAAACAGCTTACCAGGACTCCCTAACTCTCTACATCAAAGTAAACATTACGCTTTATACAAAGTTGCATGTAACATCAGTGAGTAGCTACTGGTGCACTTCAGATTCTCTTCACTGCAGTCAGCAAAGGCCTATTAGTCTGTACAGGCAACTCGCACCTTATTTCGCTATGCACTTGAGGACGAGATCTTAAGTCTTCTAAAGGAGTAAAGCCGATTGTTTAAGATTATTACTTGTCACTTGTACAAGGTGATCCTAACAAAATCTATAACACACTGTGCGATAACATGTGGTGTCCATGTCAGATTATACAACAAGATCCTCTAACGATAGACCTGTGACTAAAGAAAATTACTAGACTCTGCTTACATCATTAATCAGCGTGATCTGGGCTCCGTGATCTATAAACAAAAACATTCTTTCCTACGTGAGCTCGAGGTAACTGATACTTTATCTGTCCGTTAGCATATTTCGTTTACGTTTTACCATATTTTTAGTTACTACCATACTTTTAGCTGTCCAATGAATTTTTCCGTCCTCCTATTGATGGCTTTTAGACACTGACACTGGCATAACTTTGTCTTCAGCTGTCTTTTGTCACACTAAACCACCCACCAGTGAGGACGTCACATTACGAGTCTTGCAAAACATCCAATTTCAGCTCACGACCGAAGAATTCTATCATTACAGTCCCCGCTGAAAGTATTGGAACAGAAGGGCACACCTGGGCAGCAAGAAATACCCATCAGTCACGTGCTCCAATATTTTTGATCACTTAAACAAATGGCTGGGTTCAAACAAAAGGTGCCATGCTTTCGGCTGTTTAACATATCTAGATGTAAATATGAGGGAAAATGTGCTGAAATTCTGATCTATCGTCTCATATTCATCTTTCGATCTCAAGCCCAAACGTCTCCAATGTATAGCGTAAACAATAGAATTGGCCTTGCTGTTCCAATACTTTCAGAGGGACTGTATGTGTGATTTTTCTCTCCGACAGGGCTGAAAAGCGCGTAGTTTAAAAGCCGGCTTAAGACACGCTGGCTGCCTAGGAGATTTGTGATACGGTAGAGAATCTGCCTGAGATTGTATTGCTGGTTTGTGCACCGAGATTCCTTAAAAAAAAAAAAAAACTTTTACGAGGATGGAGTATCAATCCGTGGCTTTTTAGCTTTACCCACAGAAGCAGAGCAGAGTTCAGTCTCGGAATTGTCAATGACTCTGTTAAGCTCGCTGACTGGTTCTGATTTACTGTCACCCACAACCTCATTTTTACATGGTTTCTTTAGTCCCTCATCATCTTCCTCTTTTTTGACTCCTCCATCATTGTCCTTCTTTGGCGTTTTCCTCTTCACCCCAGGTTCTTTCTTTTCTTCTATCTTCAGCTCGATCTTGACTTCTTTTTTCCAGGCGCCGTACGGCAGGATATCTGTGTCACCGCCTGAGAACTCGCACAGCGTTGGCCCCGCCCACTCTGGGATTTCCAGGCCCAAGAGCTTCATCAGCTGACCCATGACTTCATCCACATAACCATGGATAACCAGCTGGGCGTGCTTGTCCTGAAATAATGCAACAGTGTTACTGTCTGGACACTATTATTTAAGACAAGAAGTAAATTCTGTAAATTCACTTCTCCTGACTGTTTTTCCTAGATACAGCTAGGAAAAAGCTTCTTAAGACTTCCTAAGTCTTATGGATTCGAGGTTCTAAAATATTTGCACATCTCCTACTCCTAGGAAGAACAGAAATGCTGAATTTCCTCCATTAATCAATCAGTCTACCCGAGGTGTAAATCAGTTGTTCAGTTTTGTTTATCAGTAACACTTCTGAGAGCCACATTCATAAAAACACATAACGTGACTCATGCCCTGTAATATTTCTGCACTTTAGTTGCAAACAAATCCAATTTGGACTTTTAGCTGCAACAGCAGATTGTGGTGTGGCATAAAAAAGCTTCTAAATCTCTAAGAAGAATGATTCGATCATATATAGAAACTATGATCTATACTCATAACAGGATTAAAGGTTGAATAGTTGCAGCGTGAGGAGCACGTGTGTGTGTATATATATATATATATATATATATATATATATATATATATATATATATATACACACACACACACACACACACACACACACACACACACACACACACACACACACACACACACACACACACATATATACAGGTGCATCTCAATAAATTAGAATGTCGTGGAAAAGTTCATTTATTTCAGTAATTCAACTCAAATTGTGAAACTCGTGTATTAAATAAATTCAATGCACACAGACTGAAGTAGTTTAAGTCTTTGGTTCTTTTAATTGTGATGATTTTGTCTCACATTTAACAAAAACCCACCAATTCACTATCTCAACAAATTAGAATATGGTGACATGCCAATCAGCTAATCAACTCAAAACACCTGCAAAGGTTTCCTGAGCCTTCAAAATGGTCTCTCAGTTTGGTTCACTAGGTAAGCCACAAACATTCATTGCCAAAGAAGCTGGCTGTTCACAGAGTGCTGTATCCAAGCATGTTAACAGAAAGTTGAGTGGAAGAAAAAGATGCACAACCAACCGAGAGAACCGCAGCCTTATGAGGATTGTCAAGCAAAATCGATTCAAGAATTTGAGTGAACTTCACAAGGAATGAACTGAGGCTGGGGTCAAGGCATCAAGAGCCACCACACACAGACGTGTCAAGGAATTTGGCTACAGTTGTCGTATTCCTCTTGTTAAGCCACTCCTGAACCACAGACAATGTCAGAGGTGTCTTACCTGGGCTAAGGAGAAGAAGAACTGGACTGTTGCCCAGTGGTCCAATATCCTCTTTTCAGATGGGAGCAAGTTTTGTATTTCATTTGGAAACCAAGGTCCTAGAGTCTGGAGGAAGGGTGGAGAAGCTCATAGCCCAAGTTGCTTGAAGTCTAGTGTTAAGTTTCCACAGTCTGTGATGATTTGGGGTGCAATGTCATCTGCTGGTGTTGGTCCATTGTGTTTTTTGAAAACCAAAGTCATTGTACCCGTTTACCAAGAAATTTTGGAGCACTTCAGGCTTCCTTCTGCTGACCAACTTTTTGAAGATGCTGATTTCATTTTCCAGCAGGATTTGGCACCTGCCCACACTGCCAAAAGCACCAAAAGTTGGTTAAATGACCATGGTGTTGGTGTGCTTGACTGGCCAGCAAACTCACCACACCTGAACCCCATAGAGAATCTATGGGGTATTGTCAAGAGGAAAATGAGAAACAAGAGACCAAAAAATGCAGATGAGCTGAAGGCCACTGTCAAAGAAACCTGGGCTTCCATACCACCTCAGCAGTGCCACAAACTGATCACCTCCATGCCATGCCGAATTGAGGCAGCAATTAAAGCAAAAGGAGCCCCTACCAAGTATTGAGTACATGTACAGTAAATGAACATACTTTCCAGAAGGCCAACAATTCACTAAAAATGTTTTTTTTATTGGTCTTTATAGTATTCTGATTTGTTGAGATAGTGAATTGGTGGGTTTTTGTTAAAAGTGATCCAAAATCATCACAATTAAAGGAACCAAAGACTTAAACTACTTCAGTCTGTGTGCATTGAATTTATTTAATACACGAGTTTCACAATTTGAGTTGAATTACTGAAATAAATGAACTTTTCCACGACATTCTAATTTATTGAGATGCACCTGTATGTATGTGTGTGTATATATATATATATATATATATATATATATATATATATATATATATATATATATATATATATATATACACACACACACACACTGAACAAAATTATAAATGCAACACTTTTGTTTTTGCCCCCATTTTTCATGAGCTGAACTCAAAGATCTAAGACTTTTTCTATGTACACAAAAGGCCTATTTCTCTCAAATATTGTTCACAAATCTGTCTAAATCTGTGTTAGTGAGCACTTCTCCTTTGCCGAGATAATCCATCCACCTCACAGGTGTGGCATATCAAGATGCTGATTAGACAGCATGATTATTGCACAGGTGGTCCTTAGGCTGGCCACAATAAAAGGCCACTCTAAAATGTGCAGTTTTACTGTATTGGGGGGTCCGGGGGGGTTCGAAAACCAGTCAGTATCTGGTGTGACCACCATTTGCCTCACGCAGTGCAACACATCTCCTTCGCATAGAGTTGATCAGGTTGTTGATTGTGGCCTGTGGAATGTTGGTCCACTCCTCTTCAATGGCTGTGCGAAGTTGCTGGATACTGGCAAGAACTGGAACACGCTGTCGTATACGCCGATCCAGAGCATCCCAAACATGCTCAATGGCTGACATGTCCGGTGAGTATGCTGGTCATGCAATAACTGGGATGTTTTTAGCTTCCAGGAATTGTGTACAGATCCTTGCAACATGGAGCTGTGCATTATCATGCTGCAACATGAGGTGATGGTTGTGGATGAATGGCACAACAATGGGCCTCAGGATCTCGTCACGGTATCTCTGTGCATTCAAAATGCCATCTGTGTTCGTTGTCCATAACATACGCCTGCCCATACCATAACCCCACAACCACCATGGGCCACTCGATCCACAACGTTGACATCAGCAAACCGCTCACCCACACGACGCCATACACGCTGTCTGCCATCTGCCCTGTACAGTGAAAACCGGGATTCATCCGTGAAGAGAACACCTCTCCAAAGTGCCAGACGCCAGCGAATGTGAGCATTTGCCCACTCGAGTCGGTTACGACGATGAACTACAGTCAGGTTGAGACCCCGATGAGGACGACGAGCATGCAGATGAGCTTCCCTGAGACGGTTTCTGACAGTTTGTGCAGAAATTCTTTGGTTATGCAAACCGATTGTTGCAGCAGCTGTCCGGGTGGCTGGTCTCAGACGATCTTGGAGGTGAAGATGCTGGATGTGGAGGTCCTGGGCTGGTGTGGTTACACGTGGTCTGCGGTTCTGAGGCCGGTTGGATGTACTTCCAAATTCTCTGAAACGCCTTTGGAGACAGCTTATGGTAGAGAAATGAACATTCAGTTCATGGGCAACAGCTCTGGTGGACATTCCTACAGTCAGCATGCCAATTGCACGCTCCCTCAAAACTTGCGACATCTGTGGCATTGTGCTGTGTGATAAAACTGCACATTTTACAGTGGCCTTTTATTGTGGCCAGCCTAAGGCACACCTGTGCAATAATCATGCTGTCTAATCAGCATCTTGATATGCCACACCTGTGAGGTGGATGGATTATCTCGGCAAAGGAGAAGTGCTCACTAACACAGATTTAGTCAGATTTGTGAACAATATTTGAGAGAAATAGGCCTTAGATCTTTGAGTTCAGCTCATGAAAAATAGGGGCAAAAACAAAAGTGTTACATTTATAATTTTGTTCAGTGTATATTCAGATAGTCTTTAAGAATACCTTTGACAACATATTGAAATCATTCTTATGGCTGCATCGGGAAGCTGTGGCAAGCACATCACACGACATTGTTGCCAAACTTATTAACAAAAAGACTAGAACCAACCAAGAAGTGGACGCCCACGAACATCCACTGACAAAGGCACAATTGACGTCGTGCTGACGTACATAGTCCGCTATGTATAGAGACTTTTGGGACACCCTGTAGTAGCTGAACTTAAACCAGTGCAATCCTGACCAGGACAAATGAATGAACCTTGTAAATGTATCACACAGTGAGTCACATTGATGAACACACTTCATATCAGACCACTTGCTCACACCCCCAGTTTCATATCTAACCACTTGAAAGGAAACAGTGGCATGAAAGTACAAACTTGAGTCCTGCGGGATCCAATGCACATTTCTAGTCTCAAACAGATTTCTGTCAAGCTTTCTAAAAAAAAGTTTTTTTAGTTAAAAAAAAAAGTAAAAATTAAAAATAGTGCACCTCTTATTCATATTTGTATTTGTATCCGTTAGAATTTGATGCCTTCAGCACTCAAAAAAAAGTTGGGACAGAGGCATGTTTACCACTGTGTTACATCACCCTTCCTTTTAATTACACTTTTTAATCATTTGGGAACTGAGGATACTAATTGTTGCAGTTTTGCAAGTGGACGTTTTGCCCATTCTTGCTTGATACAAGACTTCAGCTGCTCAACAGTCCTTGGTCACAAGGTCACGCACATTCAACAGTGGTTTCCGGCCTCGCCCTTTATGCAATGAGATTTCTGCGGATTCCCTGAATCTTTTCACAGGATTATTCACTGTAGATGGTGAAAGACCTAAATACTTTGCAATCTTGCGTTGAGCAATGTTCTTTTTGAACTGACTGACAATACTCTCACGAAGTTTGGCACAAAGTGGTGAGCCACGACCCATCCTTGCTTGCAAAGACTGAGCTTTTGGTGGATGCTCCTTTTAGGCCCAATCCTGATACCCTCCCTTGTTACCAATTAACCTGATCCTCCAAAATGGTGTTACTTGAATATTCTATAAACTTTTCAGTCTTATTCTGCATCTGTCCAAACTTTTTTTTGAGTGTGTTGCAGGCATCAAATTCTAAATTTGTTTATATTTACAAAACACAAGTTGGTCATATTAATAAATATACATAAAAAATAAGTTGGTCAGAGATTTTTACTGCATTTTAGAAAAATCCCAACTTTTATGGAAATGGGGCTGTATTCGGTTACATCCCTAATACAAATAAATACACCCAGGGCCATTACATACATAAAGCTAAAAATCAGTGCTGTTACTCTCTCTAGGGGAAGGATTTACCAAATACTTAATGTAAGAATGCCAATCATTTAGATATCTGCTCTAGGTTTATGTTTGAAAAGAATTAGTGGGTGAAAATAAAAATTATACAGCACCTTGCACACAGTGCATTTAAGCTCAAAATGTGACTCAACTCATATGATTCACAGAGGTGCCTATATATTCTGGAGTTGCCTGTAAATATACAGTAATATTAAAATTGTAAAATTAAAACAGTAAAACTGAATGATAGAGAGAGATGAGTGAGGAACGTGTGAATATCGGAAATCACTGGGAAATCAAGAGAATACTCACTGGCATGGCTTTGGTTTCCCAAAATAATAAGTAAGTGTGTGTGTGTGTGTGTGTGTGTGTGTGTGTGTGTACATGGTAACTCACATGTTTGGTTGGCTGCAGGTTCACTATCACCACTTTGCCTCCGGTACGTTTGGTCAGAAGAGGCAGGTCACCACTGGGCTTAATTTGTAGAGACGTACCCAAGGTAAGAGCCAGGTCAGCTCGCCTGCGCATACACACAAGCACACACACGCACACACGCGCAAACACGCACACGCACACACACAATGACTGACATAAATCGTTCTGTTGCATGAAAATTGAAATGTATTGGCTGAACTGCTTGCGGAATGAAACGTACGAGACGAGCTGCAGTTTGACCTGCTTGAGTGTAAAGCTCTTGAGAATTCCACACACACACACACACACACACACACAGATACACATACACACACACACACACACACATCAGAGCTTGCGTAAAATGTAGTTTCTATTGGGTCAAGAGATGTTTTTCTAAATGACCTCACGTATGGTTATGGCACTCTCATTCATATACAGTTGTCTGTCAGAACACACACACACACACACACACACACACACACACACACACACACACACACTGAGAGAGAGTCTGCGCACTTCAAACAGAGGTCAGGAGTTACGTGGTGTAAGTTTTTTTCAACTAGCAATCGCCACCTTTGCTCTGCGCCTCTCAATTGGGTGCACTGCAATTCCGAAAGTGTGACGTTCTGAGGAGCAAGAATATAAATAATTTTTCAGCCACACGCTCGCTTCTGATTTTGATGCAGTCTGCCCAAAGCACCTTTTTCTTATTTTTTGACCCAACATATTTTCCAGTTATATTTGAGTTTCCATTTCCACTATAAGATTTCCAACCCATAACAATCTGGTGGCCGGCTCCCCGAAAGTACAAGTGTGTGGCTATACAACTACAGAAGTCTCTACTGCATGCAGGAGCCCATTTGCTTCATATTATTATTTGGTAATATTTACATACAGGATGTCTGAGAAATAACATGACATCCGAACAAACAGCAATGTGTAGAATATAACATTTAGAAAAACAATTCACAATAGAGGCTTTTTCTCTTTTTACACTTAATTGCCTATATCTGTTGATTTAACAGTTACGGGTTTACGGGATAAAGTGTCTCACACATGGTCTCGATACCAAAGTTGTTATAACCAGGCTCAATAGGGAGTGTCGCTGAACTATTTTCAGGTCTCTCCAGAGATGTTCAATGAGGTCAATTTCAAATATGTTCTCTTGGCTGTGGGCCGTATTCAGAGTGGACGACTTCAGTTCAAGACCTTACGTCACACATTTACGCAGGAAAAGTTACTCGGGTTTTTTAATAAGCTTGAGAAAAATCGGGGGATCGACGATGCAGATCTGCTTATTACTGTCAAATGCAATACAGTGTCACATGAAAACAATACACCAACATGACGATATATTAATGAGAAGATGAAAAGCACCGAAATAAAATCTAATAAGAGTGTATTATACTGTACATTGTTCATTTAAATATATGGCTTCCACTTTATTATGTGGCAGCTTATAAAATAGCACTTGATCCAGCACATCCTATTATTTTTTCAATTTACACTTATTCAACTCTTTTGAGTTGTCGAATGAATAAAATAATGGCAACGTTTTTGTGAATTCAATGCACTCTCCTGTACAAACAAAACAACAACAATAAAACCTTTGACTATGGTTTGAAGGAAAAACTGATCCAGCATTCATTTGCTACACTTACAGCTCATTTTAAGCAAGTAATTTTATTACTTTTTTCATCATTTATTATTTCAAAATCTGCTCTGTGCACACAAACCCTGTGCAACTGTCCAAGCAGTTACGTCTACGGTGTGTGGTGCGTTTGCAGTCACCTTTCTGTTAGATGAACCTCCGTACCAGTCAAGGTTCTGAGCACTCCTGAGCAGGTTTTCTGCAAAAATGTCTCTTTTACTTGACTTTTATGTACTTTTACTAAGGTGTGGCTTCTGTCAGCACATCTCTTTCACTAAAGCCCTTCCCATGTTTGCTCAGTTTGGCTGGGAAGATTCCTCATGGCTCTGCGTTTCTTCCCTTTAAGAATGGAAGTCATTGTTTTCTTTGGGATCTTCAAACAGATGTTTCTGTGCCCTTCTGTACCTTGACACAATTCTGTCTCAGAGGTCTACAATGTTTTCTGAATGTTTATGAGAAAAATATCATTTTAGATCAGGGGTCGGGAACCTATGGCTCGACGGCGGGAATAAATAAATAAAAGCAATTACGAATCACGAAAGCTAGGGTGTCGATTCCATTAGAGCTTTACGTATTTTAAAATATTACAGAGTTCATAACCAATGCCCATTTGTCATGTAGACACCAACCAATCGTGATGTGGCACAACAAAGCTCGAATTTCACTGGACAACGTGGAGCAGATCGGTAATTTCCCGGTCTAATTCATAAATCGGTTGAAAATTACATAGCCAGACTGTTTTCAGTTTTTTAACAAAAGGTGAAATGGCTAAAAGAAAAAAAGACAAGTATCGTTCTTTCCAGTCCGAACGGACAGACGGATTTTCATATTTGGAAGTCGCATTAATGGTAAGTAGTGTTCAGTTTACTCTAACTTACGTACTGCATCTTGTATTGATTTACCATTTGATGAAACTATCATAGCTGGTTAAATGAAGTCCAAGTGCCACCTACAGGCCTATGAGGTGAAGTGCAGGCTGTTAGGTCAAGAACACGCAAAATGTCAAATGGCCTTAAATAATTATGCAATAATAGTAAAGATAATAACTAGAAGAAGAAGAAGAAGCATATAAAAATGTCAAAAAATATGTTAATTTTTCTCTGGCTCTTTAAAAAAAAAAATCATAACTTTTTTTTTGCCTTTTATGGCTCGGCTAGCTGAAAAGGTTCCCGACCTCTGTTTTAGATAAAGGCTGTAAAATAACAAAAATGACAAAATAGTGGAACAGAAAAGGGTTAAATGCATCCTGATTAAAATGTGAAAAACTGGCCATGACCAGTGCCCAATGGTACGGCCTTGTCTCTTTCTTTATTTTGCTTTAAAACACACACACACACACACACACACACACCTGCTGGCCTCATCCGCACGGTTCAGATCCCGGTCAGGAAGTGAGTCCTCCCAGTCCAGAATAGTGCTGATCAGCTTCCCTCTGCCAAAGTGCAAACACACAGATCAGATGCACTGAACCACACACACACACACACACACGCACACAAATTAATAACAGACCGTTGTGAACCTACTCACCTGCAGGCCCGGAGTCCTCTGGATCGAGTACCTTCGCAGTAGCGCCCTGTGGGTTTCAGACCCATGACCCCAATTACCTTTTCACGCACATACTGCCTGCAAAATCACAAAGCCCACAATGCAATGACCTTGTCTAGACCTGAATGCTCAAAACGCATATCAAATCAGCCAATTAAACACAGACATTTAAAAGGAAAGAACACCTGAAAAGGAAGTTGCAGTAAAAGACTGACTAATGACTTATACTGAGCAGCGAGATACTATTGCTTCTGCCACATCGGGGGAAAAAAAACTTTATTTTCTGCACAAATGTATAATGACCACTTGTATGCCCTGAAGAGTGCGACCCTGAAAATGCAGCGAACATGGAAGTAAACACCTCCAAGGTTTTTTAGAATTATATGCCAAGCTCGTTTATACCACAGCACGCATGAATGCTTGAATGTGATTGGTCAGAAGGTGGAAATTATTTTCGTAGTTCCGGGTGTGACATGAACGATAGGTTAAAATTAATGTGCTGACTAGTACAGCAGACGTGCCACATAATCTAGATTAATAAAATAAAAAATAAAAAGATTAATACTTTTTTAAAAATGATTTTAAAAAAAACATCTTGTTTAACAAAGTAAAACGTATAATCGTTGATGTGGTAACGTTTTTTAAGAAGACATTTATTTAACGTTTATGGGAGAAGTCACGTTTGTAAGCACTTTGTAACAGTGTTCAAGAAAGTGAACACTGTTACAAGAAAGTGTTCAGGACAAAGGAGTTTACGCTTAAATGAGAGAGAGAGAGAGAGAGAGAGAGAGAGAGAGAGAGAGAGAGAGAGAGAGAGAGAGAGAGAGGGTGGTTGGTAAGGAAATGACTACTTATTGCAGCTATAACGTAGATGAGAACAGGGACTAACTTGTCTCTTGTACGTTCCACAACACTGGATCGAACTATAAACTGTTAAATGCATGACAAGAAAAAAAAAAGCCCAACAGTAATCGTTGGCATAAGTGGAATAACACACTCCAGTTAAACGAAAATAATGCACACCCCCCTGAGTGCATTATTTTCCCATCACAGCACAATCTGTCCAAATACTTATGGACCTGACTGTATATACATTATACTCGCCTACTAGACCTGATGGAATCTTATCTGGAACATGTTGGACAGCGCATTTATGCTCTTTTTTGCAATAAAAATGTAAAAGTATATATTTTAAGCACAATTTTGCTGTTTTATGGGCTAAAAGCGCCTATTATAGTGTATACAAGCGCATATTGAGCTGTCGTCACACTGATGAAGAACTGATTAGTGATTCAAATAACAGTATATAAAATGTACACATTATTTGCAATATTTATCATCACTCTGCGTGAATGTTTGCGGTTGAAATCTGCTAGCTCTGTAACCCTGGTGGAGGTGGGAGAGAGTAGTGCCAAGGAGCTGAAGGCGTAAACAAGGAGATACACACTGCTGGCTGTGTGACCCCAAGCAAGGCCCTTAAAACGGCCTTCAGGGGAACTGTGTCTTAAAGACCAACTTCTGTCCGAGTGCTGATATGACTGGTTGTGTTCTAATGAGACCAACTGAAATAAACTTTCTGTTTACATTTATGTTATTAAAATAAAGTAATCTTTGAAATTCACGGGCTTCTGTGGAAAATGTAGAACTGTCGATGTGGAGACGGCTGCTAGATATAATTTCCAAGGCTTTCTGCAGATTACATAAAGCAAGAATAGAGATAACAATTTTATTTTATTTTTTTTTTTGCACTGAGAATGGCACCTCTAAAAATTCTGAACACACAAATTTGGTTCTTTTGTTTTTTCAATATTTATTTATTTATTTATTTATTTGGCATTACACCAGCTGTAGGAGGGCATGGTAGCTACATTCTACATTTTAGTGGCCGTTTGGGTGTACTTTTTCTTCCCATGACTGCATGCACCAAGGAGCAGTGAAGCGAGCAGGAAAGCACACACACACAGTGTGTGAGAGAGAGAGACAGAGAGAGAGAGAGAGAGAGAGAGAGAGAGAGAGAAAGAGAGAGAGAGAGAGAGAGAGCACTTCAGTTCAACGAGCACTGAGCTCACTGATACTGCTCTGCTCCCAGATCAGCCAAACTCGTGAGCTCTGTTAAAGATACTGTTTGTACACCATAACATCTCAAACATAAAATTCAGCATCATCAGGGCATCCCTAGCTTAAAAGTAATGCCCACCAGTGAACACTAGCAATATTAATAGCTGGTTCAATAATTGGTCACGGCAATGTTTCTGGTCTGCTGCCAGTAGTGATTCATATATAGGCCTGTCACGATAAATACGCTATTGACTTATCGTACGATATACGGACATGACCTCAATCATTTTTGCTGACCTTGATATTGCCCACTGTGTTTACATGCGTGTCTGTTTACATAATAATGAATGTCACCAACATTTTAGCCATTCGCGTTGCTCCTGTCCTCTCGTCTGCTCTAGGGCTGTTAAATTAAAATTCAGACTATGAATATTCGTAGAATTTAAGATAAAAATGCACATTTGAATGAAAAAACTGTGCATTTGAAGTAAAAATGTGTAGCAAGCACTAGGACCGATCTGAATTAAAAACGTACTGTTGAAAAAACGAAATGCAGGATATTAACAATGCACTAACAATGTTTTCTGAAGACGAAAAACCTAGAAAGAATAGTTCTACTGTTCCAAATAATCTAGTTATAGTCAGTAATGTCGGGGATTGACCCAGTTAAGATGCGTGAGCTGAAGCTGAACAGTGAATGAACAGTAAACTGAAGCGATTGACAAGTTAATTAACTCACCCAAACGCATCCTATACACATATGAGATTAATCAGACATTTACGCAACATAAACCTAATGTTACAGCTTGATTCTGCGCAAACTGACGTGTATGCACAAGTGAAGTTGAACTTATGTAAAGCGCTAGGTAGAACGAGCAAGGCACTTTGTGAAGACACTCTTTCCGTAACAACGCACTAAAACACAGGCAATGAATAACTAAAGCATGAATATAACAATAACAATATTGTATTCCAATGTCTGAATATTCTTAAGAATTATAAGTTCATTGCTCTTTGAAATGGTGTACTTGCATTATTATGCTATTATATGTAACGTCTGAACGTATCAAACTGATTTCTGAATCAGCCTGGATTTAGCAAAGGAGTTTCTCTGTCTCCTTGAGCTGTGGATCCTTATCTAACCTCTTCACCAGATGCCATCGGAATGCGACACAACCCCCCCTCTTCAGACACACACACACACACACAAAGCACACACCCGTGCACACACACAATGTAAGAATTTCTTTTGAATGTAACATGTAATTATATGTAATTATTCGATGCCTAAATAGTGTGATGTTATCTTGTTTACATATATTGTGTGTTTATGTAACATAACTATAACGATTTTAGATAGCTTAACTTAGGATATGATTTTAAATGTCTGTAACCATGTTTTACTTGTAATATTCTTTATAAGTCCATCGAATTTGGTATGTGGTTAATCATCTTGCGATACCCTGATTGATTATGCATATCATATTGCAATGGGATACATTATTTCATGCTTTCTCTTAATTTCATATATAATACGGTTTAAACCGGCTCCTCCCTGGACATGCAAATTCGGGTCTGAGACCAGACAAAGAGAGTTCATCCCGCCAACAAATCCAACTTCCTGATTGGCCCATAGCCCAAAGAGGCGTGTGCGTTGGTGTTGTCTTTAAAACAACACCACACTTTGAAACTCTCTTCAGTCTCTCTTCACTCACACTCTTCAACTTCACTTCTACACTCTTCCGGTTTCTCTCCCAGAGGAAGAAGAGGAAGCCAGGATCTCTCTCTCCCGGACAAAAGATGCAACCGCCTCACGGCCCATGCCTTTTCAAACGGCACGACGAACCAGCGAACTCTACACGACCTCGCGCGAACTTTCAAACCGAAGCCATGCAAGTATAGTTAATGGATCTATATCTGCGTTTAAGATTGTACCCCTTGTTTACAGGAGATTTAAGTTCGTTGCTGGTTTTGAAAAAGGCTAATTAGTTGTGTTTTTGTCTGCCATTCCCTTTTATTTTATTACTTTCTCTCTATACATTTTCTTTCCTTGTATATAGATGTACATATGTATGTTTTGCTTAGAGTTAGTTGTGTGTATCCATAGTTACATCTAGTTATTAAAATCTATTATCCCACGCTTGATTTTCTCTGTTTTTGGTCACGTGATGAGTCCCTTAAACGCTGAGATCTCGTTACCCGCTCTAATTTCTAAAACAAACTTCGTGGTTAATTCTTCCTGGCCAGAAGGATAAACTCCCTCTTTAGAGTTCATAATTCCAAACTAGACTACAGCTGATCCTAAAAGCTGATCTAGACCACATACATAGTAATAATTAATTATAATCCGTTGTAGTTAATTATCTATATGTATATGTGCACATACACGAATTCCCTTTCATGGCTGATGTATATTTATAACTGGTCACAACACACGTTGATTAGATATATAGATATATTTCACGCCATTCGAGCTAATTCCTTATATAAATTGGAGAATACATTTAAACGTGTTAAACATCTTTTAATTCGTTACATGAATTGTAACTGGTGGAGAATATTTTTAAACGTTGCAGATTCATCCGAGTTACTACACATTCTGGTAGATAATGCGGGCACGCTTTAAAACTCGTCTCCTTTAAAAAGGTGCTTCGAATCCAAGCGTGCGCTTCTGTTTCGTTTTTCATGTTTAAAGTTGATCCATTACATTATTCTGGTGGAAAAGAATAATGCTAGTAATGATTGATTCGTGACATATATTATCATTATATCAGTAGTATAAAATGGTCTTAAAATGACAATAACATCGTTTATCGCAATTATTTCTGGGACAATATCTCGTTCACAATTTTATTCTTCATAATTCAACCTTTAAAAAAAACTATAATTGTGGTCTATAGAGTGATTCCACTGATTTTTTTCCTCTCGCTGTTGTTTACTTATTAAAAAAAAAAAAAAAAAAAGAATTTTAAGCTTTTAAAATGCCAATTCTAGCAATTTCCTTTGAAGGTCGGCTTCCAGGAAAAAGACAGAAGCAAGTGAAGGACAGGCGAGTGGAAGGGGTAAGACAGCAGGACAGAGAGGTACATGCAGAAAAAAACCCAACAGGTGAGTTCGAGATACACGCAGGGATTGGGTGGATGCAGGAGACGAACAGACAGCAGGAGAGAGGAGTACAGTGAGAAAACAGGAAACAGAATCTCAGCAGGAGAAACAGCTCGAGTGGAAAAGACAAAAGACAGATACTGATGAAGAGACAAGGCAGAAGACGGGCACGCACTTGCCGCACTTCTCACATTCCTCGACGAACATGTTCCCGTGAAGCTCGGACAATCGGTCCCTGGAAAAAAAAAAAAAAAAGAGAGAGAATGCTGATGAGTGACATACAGAGAGAGAAGAAAAAACCCCACAAACTGTTAAAAAGATAAGAAATATGGCTCTTGCAGCTTCAAAAAAACAAGCATCCGACAGCTTCTATTCATCTCGTCCTCGTCACAAACACATCTCAGCATGTTAATGCGTTCACTTGAACGGCTGAACTTTTATTCGGGCCGCAGAGGACACTTGATTTCAAGATGATTTACACCTGCAGAGTTATAATTAAGAGAGTTAACGGCAACCTTGGGGAAGAAAGGCAGGGCCCGAAGCACCACTAATCACAAGATCACGTGCAGGAATGGAAAACGCAGCGCTGTGATCTGAGTGATGAGAGCTGTCAAAACACATCAAATCCAAATCTATCAAATTCTGATTTGCATTTCTGTATGAGTCATGTGTCAAATACACAAGCGGTGAAGGTGAAAAAGTAAGGACGGGAAACAACACACACTCTCAAATGTTGTTCTTGGTCCTTATGTATGAAATCACAGCGTCTGATTTGATAGTTCAAAATCAAATTGGGATTTATTATGCATTTTTAACATTTAATTTTATTACACTTTCTTCAGCCAGGTTTAATTTTGGGGAAAAAAAAAAAGGCAGCAACTAATAATAAAACACTTCAGGACACACTGTTATAAGACGATAATCAACACTGTCATGGTGTGATGAGACCAAGCAGGAAGTGGAGTTACAGCTCTCACCCAGAAGTTGACTATTTTCCAATAACAGCATGTCCTGAAGTGTATTATTTGTCTTATAACACAGAACCTGGCCAATATTTTATTTATTATAAAACGACACATTCTTTTTATCCATTTGTAGTTACAATTGTTGTTACAAGTTACCGCTTGTTACAGCACCTATAAAGCATCTATAAAAACCTCTCCTTCTCATGTTGGAGAATTTACCAACTGCTACAGAGTGCTGACACTACAGACTAAATACATATCTCCTTACAGAAAGCTTTACTTTTACATCCATTAGACTTTTTTTCCGTCTGCTTTTCTTTAAATTCGTTTATTATTAGCCTTAGATTATGTGCAGCGTTCACCATACCAAGTCCCCGTGTAAGCTGTTGCTATAGAAACGATAACATATTAGACCGAGCGCATTGAAATAATTTGAGGGTTTGTGATTTGTCTTGAAGATGGAACTACTGTCAGAGCTGCCTTTACAGAAAGTTATTTAATAAAAATAAATTTTTTTTTAAAAAAACACTAGAGGTCGACCGATAGAGCATTTTACTGATACCGATAACTAAGTTGGGCGGTACCTGCCGACTACCGATTAACTCTGTACTCATGTTCGACGCGTGTGAATCAAGGGGGGCTTTGGCTGATATACAGTATCTCACAAAAGTGAGTACACCCCTCACATTTTTGTAAATATTTTATTATATCTTTTCATGGGACAACACTGAAGAATTGACACATTGCTACAATGTAAAGTAGTGAGTGTACAGCTTGTATAACAGTGTAAATTTGCTGTCCCCTCAAAATAACTCAACACACAGCCATTAATGTCTAAACCGCTGGCAACAAAAGTGAGTACACCCCTAAGTGAAAATGTCCAAATTGGGCCCAATTAGCCATTTTCCCTCCCTGGTGTCATGTGACTCGTTAGTGTTACAAGGTCTCAGGTGTGAATGGGGAGCAGGTGTGTTAAGTTTGGTGTTATCGCTCTCACACTCTCTCATACTGGTCACTGGAAGTTCAACATGGCACCTCATGGCAAAGAACTCTCTGAGGATCTGAAAAAAAGAATTGTTGCTCTACATAAAGATGGTCTAGGCTATAAGAAGATTGCCAACACCCTGAAACTGAGCTGCAGCACGGTGGCCAAGACCATACAGCGGTTTAACAGGACAGGTTCCACTCAGAACAGGCCTCACCATGGTCGTCCAAAGAAGTTGAGTGCACGTGCTCAGCATCATATCCAGAGGTTGGCTTTGCAGAATAGACGTATGAGTGCCGCCAGCATTGCTGCAGAGGTTGAAGGGGTGGGGGGTCAGCCTGTCAGTGCTCAGACCATACGCCGCACACTGCATCAAATTGGTCTGCATGGCTGTCGTCCCAGAAGGAAGCCTCTTCTAAAGATGATGCACAAGAAAGCCCGCAAACAGTTTGCTGAAGACAAGCAGACTAAGGACATGGATTACTGGAACCATGTCCTGTGGTCTGATGAGACCAAGATAAACTTATTTGGTTCAGATGGTGTCAAGCGTGTGTGGCGGCAACCAGGTGAGGAGTACAAAGAAAAGTGTGTCTTGCCTACAGTCAAGCATGGTGGTGGCAGTGTCATGGTCTGCGGCTGCATGAGTGCTGCCGGCACTGGGGAGCTACAGTTCATTGAGGGAACCATGAATGCCAACATGTACTGTGACATACTGAAGCAGAGCATGATCCCCTCCCTTCGGAAACTGGGCTCCAGGGCAGTATTCCAACATGATAACGACCCCAAACACACCTCCAAGATGACCACTGCCTTGCTAAAGAAGCTGAGGGTAAAGGTGATGGACTGGCCAAGCATGTCTCCAGACTTAAACCCTACTGAGCATCTGTGGGGCATCCTCAAACCGAAGATGGAGGAGCGCAAGGTCTCTAACATCCACCAGCTCTGTGATGTCGTCATGGAGGAGTGGAAGAGGACTCCAGTGGCAACCTGTGAAGCTCTGGTGAACTCCATGCCCAACAGGGTTAAGGCAGTGCTGGAAAATAATGCTGGCCACACAAAATATTGACACTTTGGGCCCAATTTGGACATTTTCACTTAGGGGTGTACTCACTTTTGTTGCCAGCGGTTTAGACATTAATGGCTGTGTGTTGAGTTATTTTGTCCCATGAAAAGATATAATAAAATATTTACAAAAATGTGAGGGGTGTACTCACTTTTGTGAGATACTGTATGTGTTGTGATGACGTCACATGGTGCATTGTGATGACGTTACATGATGCGTCTTGGCCCAAATCTGCGGTAATTTGGAAAAATTGCAAGATCCTGGGAATACTGTGGAGTTTCCTTGATTTTGCGTTAATTTCTGCGATCGCAAAATCCTGGAGGGACTGATTAATAAATATTAATAAATATATAAGCAAATAAAACTGAACCAAAAAATAATGCTCCATATAACAAATAAAAATACAGACATCCAAAATGAATCAAAAATTACTTCAAATAACACAACAAAATTGGTCAGCGATAGTTTTTATTTCGCCTCTAGAGGCCGCTCTCGTACGGACCCCTCTCATCCGCTCCTCCTACGAATGCAACCTCGAAAATTGGATTTGTGGATTTTTGCAGATAAACGATAATTCCAGCAATCGGTTATCGGTACAGATTAATCAGCAAGACCGATCAATCGGTCGACCTCTAAAGAGCACCTACTGACCAATCGGATTTGAGAAATCGACAGCACTGTGGAATGTATAAGGGATTTTTGTTGTTGTTTACCTGGGGAAACCTGAGCGCAGGTGAAGGCCGTCCACGTTTTGGCTGATGAGGTATTTGAGGTATCCGGCCCTCTGCAGCTGCAGCAGCGCCATGTGAGTCAGACTCGGCTTAGCGTCTTCAAACGTGGTGTCAAACTGAGGACTCTCTCCTCTTTCCTCCATCGTCCAGACACCTTTCGGGCCTCTGCAGGAACACACACACACGTGCATTTCTAGGTCAGCATTTAAAAAACTAGGACATTTTACCCCTTAAGCACAAATTTAGAACATGCTAGAGTGATTCAAGACAAATTTCTTTTTTAAAAAAGACTGAATTGTTGGAGTACAATGAAGTCAGTTTAGATTTAATTTGATACTCTAGCTATAATTTTCAACTTGTATGATTGTATCATGCTTATCTGATATGTGTGTTTCTCTCTCTCTCTCTCTCTCTCTCTCTCTCTCCCTGCATCTCTCAACGTTTATCCATGGTTCACTTGCAACTCTTTTTTTTTCTTCCTCTGCGCATCAGGGTGTGCCATTAAGCACGAGATACTTTAATCTTAAGTGAAAATACAGAGAAGTTTAAGTCTAAACATTATGATGTTAAAACAACAGAAACGCAAGAGACTTTTCTGTGGCTTAAATGGTCTTAAATGGTGTTCACTGTGCATGTAGGGAACTAGGGCAGGCTGTACAGCTTCATCATGTCATACCCTAAATGAGACTCACTTATAAAATGGTGGATTTTAGGTTCGAGGAGGGTTATAAATGTAAAATAGCAAAACAGCAAAGAACACATTACTGTTTGTAAATAAATAAAAATGAATCTGAAACCAAAAATTAATTTAAATCCCATAAATTATCTCTCCTAATACGTTTCTATAGTAAAAGGGACGTGTATAGCGGATGATGTACATAATCTAAAACTAATAATAATAAAAATAATAATAATAATAATACAGCATTTAACAAAGGAAAACATTTATAATCATCAATATAGTGATGTTTTCTGTTAGGAGACATTTTATATAATATTTATGGAAGGAGTCTCCAGTGTCAGTGCTTTGGGAACAACTGCTTACAGCATTTATAATGTAAGTGATAACAGGAACTAACCTGCCTTGTGGACGTTCCATAACAACAAATGTAACTATAAATGGTTAAAAAGCATGACATGTCCTCCTGTCCAGTGGTATAACAGGAATAAAACACTCCAGGACGTGCTGTTATTGGGAAATAATCAGTAACTCCACTTCACCGTGGGATGAATCCCACCACCCTGTCGTGGATTATTTTCCTATAACAGCATGCCTTGTTATGTTTTATTTATATAGTGTATTTCAGTAGTCTGTTTTTATGTTCTGCTGGCTAAACATCAGGATAGATATCTAACCGCAATGAGCATATAAGAGTCGCTCATTACATAAAACCGTGGTGAAAATAAAAAGTACCATGATGTATTCTTGCCACATCGTTCGCTGCTATTCCTTGCGTCATTTCAGAATTTGCTCTTAGAAAGCACTAAAATATTGAGAGCACGACTGGTGAAGAAGAAGAAAAAAAAAAAAAAAAAACAGATTCAGGTCATACATTTTCCAACAAAGTGGAAGGCAGTAGCAAGACCTTGTCCTTAATGACAAATTTGGCAGCTAGAACTGAGACGTGTTTTTAGAGATGATGCTCCTTTTCATGTGTCCCCTCTTGATCTCGCTCGCGGACGGCCTTTCTGATGTGAGCTTCTGAGAGTAACGGCAGGAACCAGAAGAAGCCGAGCGACCACAGCGAGGAGAAAAAAAGATAGGGAGAAATTAAGAGAGAAAGTACAGAGAGAAAAAAAGGGGTTAAAAAAAAGTTAGAAGGAAGAGACAGCAGTAAAGGCTGAGAATGAGAGCGAGACGGCATTCTGATGTGATTGGAGTACATGCAGTGTACATCAGTGGTGTTTACAGCGCTCTTTAACACCACTGCTGCGTTCTTTCTTTTTTTTTTTCTTTTATAAAAATGTAACAAACATAACTAACATCCAACTAAAAGTCCCTCTTTGGTGCCATTTTTGGAACAGAGAGTAGAGGAGGAACTAACAGAACTTATACTAATTATACAAATACTGCTAGACAAGGTTAAATGTGTAACAGTCTGGGATAACCCATGGTCAAATTTTAACATTTTCTAGTATATACACACAGTATGCACATGATGCCCTTAGGAGACAATGGATATTTAGAGACCGTTTTTTTTCAGTCGGTTTTCAGAGGATGAAAGCAGGCTTATAAGTCGGTTCCTTTTGCCACGGCATCTGGTCGATTTTAAAAAGCTTCGTCATGGTTTGGCCTCCCCAGTAGCAGAGAAACTCTGTCAGCTAGCAGTAATACTTTGTTTTGTTACTCAGTTTTTGTGCCAAACCACTTTCTTTTCACCTCACTTATATTGCGCTGGATGGACGACACCAAATTCACCTCTGTAATTTCTCTCCACATTTTGGCCTTTTTCAGATGCTGTGACTCTGCTGGATACACTGCTGAATAATATTTTTTATTCTCATAGATGTGAGTCAAAAGTACTTCCACTCATTTAGTAGACATTTAGTAGCTATTTTGTGCTTTCTGCTCTGTGAACTTTTCCTTTTATGGAGTTTTGTGGGCATCACCAAATGCAAATCAGCTGTGGCGTAATTTCCGAGTAATTGTCATTTATCAACAAGCACACGTGAATACAAAGAAAATCTGCGTTTACGAAACGTTTGTAAATACGTTCTATATTTTTAGTTCGGTTTGGCTTACGCACACGTTTACACACAACTTTACTCAAAGACTGATGAATGAGGCCCATTGTTTAGATGAAATATTGAAGTTTTCTTACAGTAGAGATGTCAAGGTATATTACTGTCAGACAAAACTAAATTTTGGCCAAAAGCTGATTTTCCGTCACATTTGACTGTTTTCTAGAATTCAGTCGCAGTGACATCTGGTGGGTTTTCCCAGACCCCCACACACAATAAAAAAAATGAACAACATATTAGCTATTATTAGTTATTATTATTATTTGCTTAGCAAACAATGCTTCACTGGCTCTGAGACATCGGCAGTTTGTGTAATTCACCAAATGAATCAATGTAAGGAACTCACAGTTATAAGTTACACTTATAAGAAGACCCCACCTTAAAGGTGCTTCTAGAGGTATAATAAATCATAGAATTTTAAATGTACCCTTGAGTTGCGAAGAAAAACTGTGATTCACAATACTGCCATGCAAAGTATTTGATTAATTTCTTTCTTTCACTTACAGGTGTGCATCAGGACTGGGACCCAACATGGGTTACGTTTGTGAAGTATGTAGGACAAAAAGACCATGTTCATTGACGTGAAAGACGTGTTAATTCTGCTCAGGGTTGCTGTGCTTTAAATGATTCATTTGTTAACATCTTGAGAAATCGAACCATCTAAGGCGTGTCAACGCAGCGGGTTGCTGTTTCACAGCATCAATGTCGATCCCCAGCTCCGGTTACTGTCTGTACTCTCTATCACATGTTCTCCCCCTTTTCCGGGTGGGGTTCCTCCGGGTTTCCTCTCACCTCCCAACAACATGCCAGTTGGTGGACTGGCTATGATAAATTGCCCCTAGGTATGAAAGTTCCCAGGAGAGACTCTGACTCTATTACAACCCTGACCAAGAAAACAGCCAACTGACTTTATTAGAAAATATTGGGGCTGGGTACAAGCAAAATAAACAAACAAACAAAAAAATCCGCAAACATATATATGTACTTTCTTTCAACTACATGCATAGGTCCAGAAGATGGCATCAGCATGTCAATTGTATACGTAAAAAAATAAATAAAAAAATTAATTATATAATATAAAAATAAATGGAGGCAACATTTCCGTCTCTCGACTCCTGCAATCATAGTTTCTTTGTGCAAATTTGAAAGGTAGTCGGATGCTAACAAAATTTGTTTCAGCTATTAGACTAATTACAAAAGAAAAACTTTTTGTATGCTGAGGATTGTGATCCTTACAATGCAGAAGCCGAAGTATAGACAAATGCCCAATAAACAAATACTGCAGCTCTGAATGAGGCTGATGCTGACTTGCATTAAGTTAACCTTGTACACAATTGATAACACAAATTTATGCACTGTGTATGGTGTATGTGTGTGTGTCCTATTTCCAATTGGCCTTAGGCAACACTCTTCTATATGCATGTATGCATGTGTGTGTGTGTGTGTGTGTGTGTATTGTCTGCCACTACATGTGTGCATGTTTGTTTTGTGATTGTCTCAGTGTGTGTATGTGTGTATCAGTGTCTATTGTTCGCCTTCAGAAACCCATCTACACATTTATCAGCGTGTAGCTGTACGAGTGTGTGGGTGTGTGTGACGTCTGAGATTCTGCTCGAGTGTGTCGATGTTTGGATCTAATTAGAGTGCGTGTATGTGTGTGTGTGTGTAATGTCTGAGGCTGTGCTTATATACTCGCACACAATGGATAATGGCGTCCTACTGAACCTATGATTCCCTTCAGAAGGTTTAATGAATAATGATGTTCTAGAACCTACGGAGTGCAGTATGTAAGGAATAAAACACAACGTGGCATGCTGTTATAGGAAAATATTCAACGATGGGGTGGTGTGATGCAGCCTGACAAGAAGGGTTACTTTTTAGTGTTTTATTCCTTTTACGTTACAGCCAACTGTTACAATTTTTTATTAATTAAAAAAAAAAAAAGTCAAGCTTTTTATTCCTTTACAGTAATGTATAATGCTGTGGAACGTCTGCCAAACAAGTTAGTTTCTGTTATTTACTCATGTTATAAGAGCTTGTGGCGGTGGGGCGGAAGGGGAGGAGGGGTCGAGCATCGTTTGTGAATCTGGCAGAGTCTGGGAGGAAACCGAGTAATTCCAGGACTGTGGATAATTAACGTGGTTCTTTTTGTTTGGTGTGTGTGTGTGTGTGTTGCAAGAGGAAAGAGAAATGAGAGAGCACGTGGAACAAGCTGAGCTGCGAGGAAGCAGAAACGTGTGCGTTTGTGTTTTTTTTTTTTGTTATTTCCTGAACAAGGTACACAGGGAGAGAAAATAAAAGATAAAAAATCAAGGCATGCTCTCCAAAGCCCGCCTCCCATGTCCTCATTCCTCTGTACACTTACCCAGGGTTTCAAACAGCTATAAACAATCGTTCCCTTACCAGACCCTCTTTTTTTCCCGGGTACGTCCGTTGCGGGAGCGGCTGAGAAGGGTCTGCTCTCATTATTCAGTACGAGAGCGGCCTCTAGAGGTGAAATAAAAACTATCACTGACAAATTTTGTTGTGTTATTTGAAGTGTTTTTTTTTTATTTATTTTGGATGTCTCCATTTTTATTTGGAGTGTTACTTTTTGGTTCGGTTTGGATGTATATCTTTATTACTTTAATATTTATTACTACTTAATATACATTAATATTTATATATTTATTTCATTTTTAAAAAGTAGAGTACATTTTCATGGTTATGTTTTCATACAGTATCAATTTTATGGGTTGATTATTTGGTTATCGGCAGGTACTGCCTCTTCCATAAATTATCCCTGACTACAAATAACCATCTCGGTAAAACTTTACACATGAACATAAGGTTTTACTGACTGCTTTAGATTTATTTAATTTAGTCTTGCGGGCAGCTGATAAAACAAACGTATGCAATGTTTGTGACCTACTTTCATTTGGCTTTAAGCACTATACCGCTTCAGACATTCAGCAAATTACACGTCATTATCATTTCCTCTAAGGACACTGGAGTTTGGAGCCTAAAGTGATTTGAATGTGATTTGAAGACATGCTTGTGTCGAGGGTTTGCCTGGGGGGGGTCGCTTCTCTGAATATCTAATTCAGTGTATATTATAATTCTAGGTTAACTGCATGTGCGTGCGTGTGTGCATGTGTGTGTGTGTGTGTGTGTGTGTGTGTGTTTGTGTGTGGTGCTCGAAAGTATAAGAATGTTTGGATTAGGATCAATCCAAGAGTTTGGATTAGTGTTATGCTTGCTTGCTTCAGGAACCTGTGGGCATATATGTGTGTGTGTGTGTGTGTTGTAGAATCTTTTCTGTGTCTGTATTTGTGCACAGCTCTGTGGGTTTGTTTTCTGTTTGCCTCAGGATCCTGTGTGTATATTTGGTAGGAGCGCATGTGTGTGTGTGTGTGTGCGTTTGTGTGTAGTGCAGCCTGCCATCTCTCTGTCACCTAAGGATGCCTCCATTTGACAGCTACTTGCTCCTAGCTTTTCTTGATTATGAATAGTTAGATAGCAGTCTGTCACTGCAGAGATTTCCTCGGAAATGTTACAGGAAATGTCACAGATCATAGCTTGATTGTAAATCAGAGCACTGTTCCACAGGTCTCATCTGGCAGGACTCAGGAAACTACACTGGTCAAAGGCATAATGGTCCGGTGAAACAGATACAGTCAATGACTTGAGGTCTGACGCATCCTGGCCTCATCACCAAACAATGAGTCTTACAGTTCTCTGTGCGATGAAATGAGTAAAACTCTTTGAGGCACACTGTTCTAGAATATAATCAATGACAGGGTAGTGTCATGTGGTTTGGTGCAAAGCGAAGTCACCGTTACCTTGCCTTTTTTAGAAAGGACAGGAATGTTCTAGAACCTACAGAGTGTAGTATGTAATGAATACAACACAACGTGGCATGCTGTTATTGGAAAATAATCATCGGTGGGGTGCTGGAATTAAAGGAACGTCAAGCTGTTGCATGGTTGTTGGTGCCAGATGGGTTGGTTTGAGGATTTCAGAAACTGCTGATGGGATTTTCCACACACAACAGTCTTTTAACTGTGAGCAGTGGTAGCTCAACGGTTAAGATGTTGGACTTCTGTTTGGAAGGTCATGAGTTCAAATCCCAGCACTGGCAAGCTGCCTTTGAGCAAGGCCTTTAACCCTCGACTGCTCAGTTATATAAACGTGACAAATGTAAGTCACTCCGGATAAGGGCATCTGCCAAGTGCCATAAATGTAAATATAGAGTTTACACAGAATGGTGCGAAAAACAAAAAACATCCAGTTCTGCCCAAATGTCTTTTGAGTTCAATTTGACTTAGTGGTACAGGTTTTTCCTATTAAACATTGAATGTATAATAGCTAGCTTTATTTGCATATTATGAATGCATTAAATGTAATGATGTGGACAAAAGGAAGAGTAGCCTATTGCATGTCTATTCTATAACATCAGATTAAACGTTTTCTGAATATATTTATTAATGCATCATTTTTATTTTCTTCCTTTTCTTGCTACACATTTGTAGCTGTATCCCCACCCCAAGGGATGTGAAATCAAAACAAACCAAAAGTACATTTGTTATGATTTATAATTGCACTATCCGGTGTCACTCATTATTAGATGGGTTGCCTTTCGAGTCTGGTTCTGCTTAAGGTTTCTTTCTTATATCGTCTCAGGGAGTTTTTCTTCACCTACTGTCATTATGGCTCTAAATCTACATCCAGATTTCCTCCCTAAACTGTTCATTGGCGTTCAACTCCAAACCTGTTTAATTGCCTTTTAATGCTCTCACTATTCTTCAGACCTTAACGTCAAATACGGTATTCTTTCAAACATAGTGATTATTTCTCTATGCTCTCTATAAACATCCCACTGTGAGCTGTGAAAGTCGTGTTCAGATGGCGTTAGAGAAGGTACGAAGGCTCTCTACCCCCCTCTAGTGAGTTCTCATAGATATCACGCTCTGTTTAACAGAAGTTTAATCAAATTGTGGGCATCTATTTGTTCGGGGGAAAAAAACTTTTTGTTTTTCCATTCATGCTGTTTAACAGTACTCCTGTTTCATTGCTAATGGTTAAGTTAGACAGACATTCACTGGATTAGATTAAATTGTTTCTGGCACTGTAAAAAAAAAATGCTTTAACAGATGCCTCATGCAAAAACTGTTAGACATTAAACTTCTCCAAAATCTTATACATCTAAGAGAATACAGTGTTTTGTCTTCCAGGGGTGTGATGATATACTGGTATGATCGTATAACGTGAAATACCTTTTGCATTATTTTTCCAAGACACAAGAAACATCCATCCATCCATTTTCCATACTGCTTATCCTACACAGGGTCGCAGGGAGCCTGGAGCCTATCCCAGGGGACTCGGGGCACGAGGCGGGGGACAACCCATCACCGGGCACAATACACACTACAGACAATTTGGAAATGCCAATCAACCTACAATGCATGTCTTTGGACTGGGGGAAGAAACCGGAGTACCAGGAAGAAACCCCCGAAACACCGGGAGAACATGCAAACTCTGTACACACGATTTGGATCGATGCGTCGATTTAAAAGGCAATGGTTAGAATGAATCGAGGTGACAATCAAATCGATTACAATCGATTATAAATCAAAAAAGGGACAGACAACTGGTGTGTAACAATAATTCATATCTATTTGCCCATGACTCTGATACTTAAAGTAGTCCTTTTCTACATCATTATCGTTCGCGAATTAGAAGTAAGCCCAGAGTCCAAAAAATAAAAATAAATAAATCACAAATAGACTGGGGACTACAATCAGTCATATCGTATCGTACCATACTGTCACAGATCCAGTGGTATTGTCAAATATCAAATCATTGACTTAGTATCATTTGGAAGCCTCTTCTTTTCATGTGGTACTATTTTATGTTATAGTACTTTATTAGCCAGTTAATAATAGGTAATAAGAGACCTGGGCAAATGGGACGAAATGGCCTGTTTTTTGTTTT